>CAUYUJ010019982.1:480681-748181 GCA_963575745.1 Prorocentrum cordatum
GAGGAGGAGGAGAGGAGGCCGCACGGTCTCCGAGTCCGATGGGGGACCGCGCGGCAGGCCACGGCAGCGCTCGTGGGGGGGCAGCGGCGCGCGCCAGCGGTGAGTGCTGGGCCGAGGCACCGCAAACTGCGGGGCGGTTCTGGAGGGCAGCCCCGAACCTGGCGCCATCGGCCCCGCTCAGGAGCCCCTGCTCTGGCCCCGAGAGCCACCAGCTCGTCCTCCATGCAGCCGTGGCCCTGGACTGTAGGAGGAGGAGGAGGAGGAGGAGGAGGAGAGGAGGAGGAGGAGAGAAGGAGGAGGAGGAGGGGGGGGGAGGGAGGAGGAGGAGGAGGAGGAGGAGGAGGAGGAGGAGGAGGAGGAGGAGGAGGAGGAGGAGGAGGAGGAGGAGGAGGAGGAGGAGGAGGAGGAGGAGGAGGAGGAGGAGGAGGAGGAGGAGCGGGAGGAGGAGGAGGAGGAGGAGGAGGAGGAGGAGGAGGAGGAGGAGAGGAGGAGAGGAGGAGGAGGAGGAGGAGAGGAGGAGGAGGAGGAGGAGGAGGCGGAGGAGGAGGAGGAGGAGGAGGAGGAGGAGGGGGAGGAGGAGGAGTGAGGGGTAGAACGGGAAGGAGGCGGACGACGATGAATCGAAGGAGCAGGAACAGGAAAAGGAGTTGGAGAAGGATGGGGAAGGAGGAGGAGGAGGATGAGGAGGAGGAGGAGGAGGAAGAGGTGGAGCAGGAGGAGCAAGATGTAGAGGAGGAGGCGGAGGAGGACGAGGAAGAGGAGGAGATACAGGAGGAGGAGGAGGATTATTTGGATGGTGGCAGGGTAGCGGGAGGAAGAGGTGGAGTAGCAGGAGCAAGAGGGGGACGGTGAGGATGAGGAGGGGAGGACCCATCGCCCATAGCAGGACGAAGAGGGTGTAATACGCCCAGGGCACAGAGCTCCCACCACCTGGTATAATACGCATCTTGTTCACAGTGTCGAGGGTCTAATGAGGTTGGACGGTGCGATGGCAATGGTTGAGAGATCGGTCGGTGCTCTGGGAGATCATGAGAAACCGAAGGAACCCAAGCTCATTACGTGGGGACGGTCCACAGGGGCCCGAGCATTCTTGACGCTTCGCGTACCCCCACCAGCCCATCCAGAAGAAATTTGCCAGGCGAGTTGCCGTACTCAGGGAAGTGTAGAAGAGTGCAGTGTAACAACCGCATTGGAAGCGCTGTCTCGGAGGTCCTTTGGAGCCATCTTGGGGCTCTCTCAGGGTCCTCGCGGAACCTCTTGGGCACTCTTAAGGCCCATTTGGGGCCTTCTTGGGGCCCTCGTGGGTCTCGGGGGGGAGACCTCTTGGGGCAATCCTGGCCCCCATCCCCATGGCTCTAAAAGAGGGGGGGGCGGAAATTCAGGTCCCCCCCTGGGAGGCTCAAAAATGGCGTCACAATCCCGAGGGTCTGACGAGGTTGGACGGTGCGATGGCAATGGTTGAGAGATCGGTCGGTGCTCTGAGAGATCATGAGGACCCGAGCGAAGCCAAGTTCAATAGCGACGTTTCACCAGGAGTCCGAACAATCCCTCACCAGTGTCAAAGCATTGCTGTCTGTTCGTGGGTCGCTGGGCGTCTCGTCGGCAGGTGGGTTGGCGAATGTTGGTGGGCACCCTGGGTCGCGAATGGATATTCTGCGGTTCGGCGGGCGAAACGCGCGGCAGGTCGCGGGTGGGTCGCGAAAAGGTAGCGGAGCGGATCTGGGGCGAGTCGCGGGGCGTGATTCGGGCGGGTCGCGGGTGGGTTGTGGGGCGGGTCGTGGGTGGGTCGCGGGACTTGCAACAAGAAGAGTAACATGAAACCGCACCGCCGCAGAACAGCACTTCAGCCACGCACCCAGGCACAGAATAAGACCGTTCCGCCCCCTCGCTCTGACATGAGACCAACATCTAGCATCTTAAAAGTATCAAGGCAGTGCTGTGCAAGTGGCCGCAGAAGTGGGTCGTCTGAAGCGCACTGCTGCGAACCGTCACGCTCAGTTCACCGCCGGCTTTCTTCTGGGCGTCAGACGCTCCATAGCCATCTTGGTCGAGCCCGGAGGCCTGCCACCATGGTGCAGGCCCCCTTATGCGGCGGCTTGGCACCGGCGCTGGCCACCGCCTGTCTTTCTCTGACAGCGGCGGCAGCGCTGGTTGTTTCGTTGTGGTGGTGCTGCCGCCGTCGCCGGCGGCACCGCGCAGTTGCCGCCGCGGCGCGCAAGTTGGTCGTTCAGGTGCCGCCGCCAGCGAGCAGCGCCCAGGTGCCGTCGCCAACGAGGGGCGCCCCAGCGCCGCTGCGGGAGCGGCTGACCGCGGTGCTGACGACCTCGCCGGTGGGGCGGCACCCGTCAACCGACCTGCTGGACGAGGTGTTGGGCAGCCTGCAGCTGGCGGAGGGCGTGACCGGGTGCGACATGATCATCGTCTGCGACGGGTACCGCTCTACTGCCGCCGATGGCTCTCGAAGAGCATCACAAGCGGCGTAGACATGCGTGAACTTGCGACCTCCGCGCGGCCTGCCTGGATCGGTGCTATGGACCCCCCCTGGCGGCCCCTCCGGCGCCGCCCGCGCCGATCCAAGAAGTCCGCGCGGAGCTCTGAAAGCTGATGCTTGTGCCAGTGTTGCTCCTCCAGGCTCCGAGCACGCCGCGCCGAGGTACCGGTCGGGGATCGTGGACGCGGCCTCGGCGGCGAACTACGAGGCGTACAAGGCCTGCCTGCGCGGGCGGGAGCGCCCCGCCGAGGGCGCCGTGGGGGGGCTGAGGGTCCTGGAGCTGGACTCGCGCCACGGCTTCGGGTTCGCCGTCAAGGCCCGTTCTGTGCCATCGGAGGATCTCCAGGTAGGCAGGAGACGCAGGAAGTACGAGGTCCGCAGCAAGTTCCCCCAGAAGCCCTGGTGCACCGTAGGACCTTCTCATGGCTGTGCCCGCAGATTTCTGGTATAGCCAGATTTTGTGATCGCTTGTGCCTGCTATACAACATGTCGCTTGGTCGGTCGAGGAGCCAAGGAGGTCGGCGAAGGAATTCGGTGTAGACTCGGAGCCCCTTCCAGTCTGCCCTTTCCTTCGTCCGCTTGGCTGTCAATTCTCAGCTCGTTTGGCCACCGCGGAGCCCTCCTTCTCCTCGTCGGCTGCAGGTGGACTCGGTCTGATAAAGGTTTCTTTGTCAGGACGGCCCGGAGGTGTCCCTGGCTAGGAGGGGAGGCATCGTGCCGAGCCAGGGCGGACAACATACAGCCAACACGTTGAAACAGGGGCCACTTTGGACTCAAGGCGGGGCTCTGGTTCTCTTGTTCTCTTCTTAGATCTAGGATTACCTCTTCGAGGCCGAGGCTCGCCGTGGCCAGAAGGGCCACTTCGTTCCTGATTCGAAGTCCCTTATGGCAGTAAGATGATTGTAGCAATCGGGAAGGCGGCCCTGGAGCTCGTGCGCACTCCCTACGTCATCGTGCTTCAACACGACAGGCCCTTCATCCGACGGGCCGACATCCCGAGGGTCGTGGCCGCGATGGAGGCCGACCCCCAGAGGCTGAAGTACATGGGTGCCCCAGGGGATCAAGGGCTGTGCGAGGTGGCCAGTTCTAGTTTGGAGGAAGCGCAAGCGGATCAGGGCGCGTGGGATAGCTACGAGTCCCGCTTCAGGTGGAGGAGTTGGAGGAGGAGGAGGAGAAGGAAGAAGAAGAGGGGGTGGGGGTGGGAGGAGGAGGAGGAGGAGGAGGAGGAGGAGGAGGAGGAGGAGGACGAGATAGGGAGGAGGAGTAGGAGGAGGAGGAGGAGGAGGAGGAGGAGGGGCAAACTACGCCGCCGAATCGGGCGGCACTGGCCGGCACTGGCCTCACGTCTCGGCAGTGTTTCGTTCCCCGAGTCGTGGATTTGGCGCCCGCGTGCCAGATCCATGGATCCTTCGTCCGCGTCAGCGGGTGCCCGACGATACGGGGGGCTTGGGGCCGCGGATGGCATGCTGTGCATACTCGTTAGAGTCTGCGCCCCCCCCATTCCCGCCGCCAAGCGGTCCATGGTAGGCAACGAAGAAGAAGAAAAACTGCATAAACATAAAATTCTGGCGCTCCGCGCGGATTTCTCGGATCCGCGCATGGGCCCCCCCCGGCGGCGCCTCCCTTGGCGACCTCCGCGCGCCAGGGAGGGGGGCCCAGCGCAGATCCAAGAACTCCGCGCGGAGCGCCAAAAGTTCATGTTTACTGCGTCTCTTCTTATTCTCAGCATCACTGTGTGTTGCTTTGCCAGCTGCCGTTTCTCCCAGGTATGCCCACGGGCACCACGCTCGGCCACGCGTACCACGTGCTCTCCAAGTACAGGCTGACGGTCGAGCCCCTCTGCGTGGACAGCGGCGGGCTGCAGGCCTCGGGGGTGTAGAGTCTCGAAGCAGGGGCAACGTTAGGATAGGCTCATGGGGGGAATGCATCGACCCCCACTCGCCCGCTCATCGCCGATAGTCGATGAAGAAAACACGCAACCAACAAACACTTTTTTGGCGCTCCGCTCTGGGCCCCCCAGGCGGCGTCTCCGGCGCCGCCCCCAGCGCGCTCCGCGCGCCAGGGGTCCAGCACGGATCCAAGAACTCCGCGCGGAGCGCCACAAATCTAGCTTACGCCGTTTTTTCTGCTTCTAAGATAGGGGCCTGATGGCCCACCCCGCCTAGGACGGTGCGGATTCTCTATCCCGATCTTGTCCCCGATCTCTCGGCGGTGCATCGGCGCGATGCAAGTCTGGTGGTGCCCCCCCTGGAGCTGGTCCCCCCCTAACGTTCCCCCTCGTCGAAGCCTCGGCCTGGCCCCCCCGCCTGATGATCATTACGCAGCAGCCCACAATTGCGGAAAGAGCGAGGGGGCGGCGGGGTCGTCGGCAGTATGCGGGGCTCGGCAGCAGCCCGCCGCAGGCGCCGTTTTTGTGTTGCTTGTTTGTTCCACACCTTAGACGAAGAGCCCGCCGTATGCGCCGACATTTTTGTCAAAGTAACGTGGGCTGGTCGCGGGCGGGTCGCGGAGTGGGTCGCGAGTGGGTTGCGGGGTGAGTCGCCGGGACGACGATGACAACAACTAACAAACACCACCGCCACCACCAACAACAACGACAGCAAAGACAGCAACAGCAACAACAACAACACCAACAACACCAACAGTAATCAATTTAAGACTGTTCGCTCTTGTCTGCTCGCATGCCATTCAACGCGTATATCCCAAACCCTCGGTACCCGCCCTATCCCCCTGAGGGTATCTCTTCCGTACCTGCCGTGTGTAGTTGGCGCAGCCCCTAAAACATGGGAAATGGACGGATGGAAGGGGGAGGGAGAAGGATGGAGCACGAGAGCGATTTGCAAGAGGGGGGTTAGTACCAGAAAACACGTGGCAGAATCAGACGGGCAGGTAGACCCTGATGAGAGGGTCGGGAAAGTGGGCCCAGGCGGCCAGGTCGAGCAGGCGGGTTGCCGAAGCGTGTGCATGAATCGCGAGGAAGGCTAAAGAAATTCCGCGAGTCCCAAGTAAATCGTGAGAAACGCCAGTGCGACAGCGTGATTCCGAAGGGTTGGAGGGGCGACGGTTGAATAAATTGCGAGGAGGTCCCACGCGAGAGCGCGATCCCTGCATACAATATGAGGAAGTCCCGCGCAAGAGCGCGATTTTGGAATACTTTGTGAGGATATATATGAGGCGGGAACCGTTGTTGTTGGAACTCGGGGCCAGGGGCCCAGTTTGGTTCCACTTCGTTTTCCATTGCAAGAATCCAGGTTCGAGCACCCGGAGGATACAATGGTTACCGGAGGATGGGGATCAACAGCAGTTGTTCTTCAGAAGGGATAATTCAACAAGAACAACAACACCACCACCACCAACAACAACGAAAGCAAAAACAACAACACAGCAGCAACAACAGCAACAGCAACTACATCACTAATCATGTTCAGACTCGCGAGCCATGTAACACGTGTATCCCAAACCGTCATACCCGCTCTCTTCGTCTTTGATCGTACCCCCTTGGGGTGTATATCTATTTCTCTTACCGGCAACGTGTATTCCGTGCAGCCCTTGAGACAGGTGAAGAAAGGATGGATGGAACGAAGGAACAAGGGGGGAGGAGGACGGAGCACGAGAGAGAGAGAGAGCGTAGCAGGAAAGGGGCCATGAGCAGAAAACACGTGGCAGAACCAGACGGGCAGATCGTGCGGGAAGACCGTAACGAGCGGGTCGGGAAGGCGATCCCAGGCGGCCACGTCGAGCAGGCGGGTTGTTGAAGCGTGCGTCTGGCATGAATCGCGAGAAAGTCTCGAGCGATACCGCGATTCCCAGATAAATTGTTCGGACATCCACAGCGAGAGTGTGATTCCTGAGTGTCGAGGGCGCGGCGTTTGAATAAATGGCGAGGAAGTCCCACGCGAGAGCGCGATTCATGTCTAACTGTGAGGAGTCCCGCGCGAGAGCGCGATTTTGGAATACTTTGTGAGGAAGTATCTGGAGCCGCTGTTGTTGTAAACTGGGGGCCAGGGGCCCAGGTTGGTGACCCTTCGCTTTCCATTGTAGGGAACAGGGTGCGAGCCCAGGAGAAGCACTTTAAGTGAAAAGTGCAATAATTACAGGAGTGTGTGGATCAACGATCTGTAGTCTGTAGGAATGGGAACGCAACGGCAGTAGCAATAAAAAACACAATCAGCAACACCAACACCACCACCAACAACAACGACAGCAGCAACCACAACAACAACACCAACAACAACACCACCAACCAACAACAATAATGACAACACCAAAAACAACACTACCACCACCAGCAACCACAACAAACAAACATAATCAGGCCTACGGAATCCCGTTTCAACAACGCACCCAGAGATGTTGTAAGACCGCTCGTCCCCCTCACTCTGATGATTTGAGCCCGTGTAGCGGCAGTCACCGCGGTCGTCCACGTGAAAATTGGGCACGTTGAGAGATGTTTTTGACCGCGCGATGGCGGAGAGCGCAAAGTATTAGTGCGGACCATCTTGGGCATCAAAGCGTAAATACTGAGGCCCGTGTGGGGTGGGAGCGCAAGCCAGAACCGCCCGCGTTTGGCTCGAGGTCCCCCGAATGACCCCGATATTTCTCCATGGCGGCCCAAGAGGGCCCAAATGTAAGCCTCATACAGGAGGGCCCAAAAGGTCCGGTATGTCCGAGTGTGCCCCAAGGGGCCCTGAAGAAAGCTCAAAAGATGATGGCCGACGAGACACTACAGATGACACAAGAGCTTGCGGTAACACTCTGAGAGCTATGAACACAGACAGCATCAGCAGTCAGGAGCGTCTAGCAGCTGCCAGGGCGGGTCCGGCGATGTTTTGCAGTGTGGCGAGTTCTATGCGTAAGACAGCCCTCATGTTGCTGAACATGCTTCGAATTTCTGCCTTGCCCCTCGAGGCCGTGCCTCTGGTGCAGTGGTATGACTCCGCACACATCTGCGAGGTGGAGCACTATCTCGGCGGCGCGCCCATGGGGGATGTGAGTGGGGGTAGGCCGTCTCAGAAGGCGGCAGGGCTTCTCGGAAGCCCCTCTGGCATTCTGAGAAGCCACAGTGGTTTCCGAGAAAGCTTGGAAAGTTTCTCGGCAGGCATCTGGCCTTCTGGGCCCTCTGAGAAGGCCCGCCCCCTCCCCAGAGATCCGATGTTTGGATGTATTCAAAACGGCGTCCCCGGAAGTTCCGACCTTGTCCCCGAGGCCGGCTTGTCATCCTGTGTCGTTGTTGGGCGGTTCTGGGGCTTGGCGAGGGCCTCCAGAGCTCGAAGATAACAAGAAGCCTCGCGCCGCCATTTTTTCACGACGCGAGGGGGCTGGGTGTGCCTTCCCGCCTGGGCGCGCCACCGGCTGTCGCAAGTTCGTCTTCGGGTGGCGCAACGGTCAGCGGCTCGTGGCGCGCGGCGGCTTCATCGAGGACAAGCTGGGGCAGGCTCAGCTCGCGGAGATCCGCGAGCGGGGCGTCGCGGCCGCGCACCCGGCATACGGCACGTTCATCGTCGCAGGGCCGGGCTTCGAGGAGCCCTGCACCTGCACAAGCCCAAATTTCGAGCAGTGGCGAAGCGTCCCGGCTTGCCTATAGGGCCACCAAGCAATGTTCGAAGAACCTTTTGAGGTCTGCACGAAGTTGGTCTTAGCGCATTTCTGGCTGGGGTCGTCTTGTTTTAGCACATCGGGCTTATGTTCTAAATGCATTTTTAATGTTTAGAAAATGTTTGGGCTCTAAGAACAGTTCGTGGTAGGCTTATAGGAATGCCGGGACGGTCGGTCCCTGCGCAAAAACTGCACAAGCCTGAGCTTTCGGAGCTCCTCGCGGGTTCTTTGAATCAACGCCTGGGCCCCCCTGGCGACGCCTCCGTGGCCGCCGCTGGCGCGCTCTGCGCGCCTAGGAGGGGGGGGGGGGGTCCAGCGCTGATCCGAGAAATCTTCGCGGACCTCCAATGCTTCATGTTTCTGCAGCTGTTCCCGAACACCATACGGTGGGGGCGTGGGTTAAGGAATGCGCGCAGGAGGCTGCAGACCCTGGAGGATTCCTTATCTGATGAGGGCCGCGGTGAGATCCATCGCCAAGCGTCGATTGGAGTTCCACTGGTCTCCAGACCCTGGATTCCTGACCTGAGAGTTCTTTATCCAATGCACCCACCGCATCGCCAGAGGGTTTTCATAGGTGCAGACCACGAACCACCGAAGAGTCCTCAAAGGGGGGACGGGGAGCCCCAGACCACCCAGTCTGGAGGCGCTCCGACAGCCGTTCCGCTTCAGATTTCTTTCAAGCTTAACTATGGGGTCGCGTTCTCGCCTCAATGCCAGCTGCACATTGTTCGTTCCTAATTATTCGAAAGTGCTTTGATTTTTTGCGGGGCCAATGTCCTTTCATTTCTAATTGTTCCATCCTGGTCCTCTTCCTGGCCCTTACGGGGCCAGGAACAATTAGAAACGAGCACTTTCAGAAATGAGCACGATTATAAATGAACGACGTGTAACTATGGGATCGCGTTCCCGCCTCAATGCCAGCTGCCTGTTTGGTCCAGACGGCCACCATCCCTTTTGAAGCGCAGACTGCGGTGCACGTGGCCATTTCCACCAGCCAAGCTCACTCCTCGACCTGCCTCTTCACGCTTGCTGCTATACGCTGTGCCGGGGCAGCTCTCCCTCTCTAAGAGGGGCCCTGGGGCAGCTCTCCCTCTCCTGCAGAGGAGCCCTGCGTGGGCCACCTGGACGGCCGCGACGCGCGGAACGGGCAGAAGTTCCGCTTCGCGCGGCCGGCGGTGCCCACGCTGCAGCTGCCCGCGCCCCCGTGCTGGGGGGAGGGGGCGGGGCCGCCGCCCGACGCTGCCGCGGGGGCGGGGGCGCGGCATCACCGGGGCCTCCCGCGGGGGAGGCCCCCCCGGGGCTCCGCGTAGGCTCGGCTGCCCCTCGGGGGGCTCCCAAAGTGCTGGGCCTGGCTTCTACCACCGCCACCAGAACTTGGAGAGGGAGGTGCTCATCCTCCTCCTCCTCCTCCTCCTCCTCCTCCTCCTCCTCCTCCTCCTCCTCCTCCTCCTGCTCTCAGGTGGCTTGGCGCGGGCACCGCAGCTGTTTTGCCCCGCGGCGGGCGCCCGCCGTGCCAATGCCCCCAGCGCCAGGCCTCTCCCCTGGCGCGTCCGCGGATGCCCCTGGCCTCGCCTGGAGCTGCTGATGCGATTCATGTTGACAGCGCACGTGCCGCCTTCCTGTGCGGCCTCGCTGTCCCGAGCTGCCCGTCGCCGTGCCAGGGCGCGGTGCACGGCGCCGCGCCATGCGCAGGCAGCGGCTGGCGCCATCGTCGCCCTGCTGCAGCCACGGGGCCCGGACACGCCGGCTGTGAACAGGGCTCCACGCATGGACGCGCTGGAGACGCTCACCAGCCTCTCCGCGGCCGCAGGGGCCAACTTGGCTGCGCAACGGATCCGCACCGCCGCCACGGTGCGCACGCCCCTTCGTAGCCAGGCTGCTGTATACTACCCTGCTGGTCCTCTCGCCTCGCTTGACACTGACGGCTCCGACGACTTTGCCTCGCGCTTGTCGGGCAGTGGCGTTGCTACGGGTCGTGGGGGTGTTACTCACGCTGGCCGTGCTGCTGCTGTGCCACGCCGTGGCTTTCTCGAGGACCATCGCCGTGAAGTGCGTGACGGAGTCCGTGATGTCTTTCCTCTTGGAGGTGCAGCTGATGATTCTCAGGCCGTTCGTCGATGCGACGAAGTGTGCCCACAATATGGTCGTGGTGCTCGTGTCGGCGCCGTTCATGGACCTCCTGATGGCGCTCCTCCTCGCCCAGTTCCTGGGCCGCGTGGGCGAGTTTTTGGCCCGCGACCTTGGCATGGCGTTCCTCGGCCACTCCCTGGACCTCCTGGGCGCGTCTTCGAGGTTGGGCCTCGATACATAGTTCGAGATGCCGTCCCTCGTCGAGTCCCTGGGCCTCGCGGGCGTCTCTTTCGTGCTCGGCCGTGGAATGGTGCTCTCCGCCCGCTCGTCGGACCTCGAAGGCGCGCATTCAAGGCTGGGCCGCCACCCAATGGCACCAAATTGGCACGAGAGGGTCTCAAGGTACTCAGCGGCGGTGCTGCCTCCCACGTCGAGGCCTATAGAACCGCTCTCGCTCATGGTGCGGCGGCGGAGACCACAAGCGGCGACAACCTCTTCAGTGACATGGCGTACAAGTGGGCGTTGTGCGCTGAAGGCCTGCTGGATATTCTCTGCCGCCCTAAGCTTAGTAAGGCGGACGATGATGCGCCGACGAGTGCTGGGCCGCCTGGGACAGGATGCCTAGGCACTGCCTCAGATGACGTCAGGTGCTCGCTTCGTCGTGACCTTTGGTGCCGGCGTCCAGGGAGTGGCTTCGGTGGGCTCCCCTCGCCTGGAGGGGGGCACAGCCTGGCGGATGGCGCGAGTTGTGCCGTCCCAGGTGATGCCGCACACCTGGTCCACGGGCAGGAATCTAGAGGGAGTGGCTTCGGTGGTCCTCCTGCGTTTTGCGGGAGGCACGGCCTGGAGGATAGCACGAGCTGTGTTGTCCCAGGTGACGCCGCACACCTCTGCTCCCAGGGAGTGGCTACGGTGGACTCCCCTCGCGTTGAGGGGGGCACAGCCTGGAGGATTGCGCATAGCACTGTCCCAGGTGATGCCGCATACCTGTCTGGAGCTCTGGGCTGACGCTTTCCTGCGTGCCTTCGCTTAGGCCGCGACGTGAGAGAGGTGCACCATCCTGTGTGCACCCCGCGTCGGCACCTTCGGCCTTGTCACTGCTATCTCTGTCTGTGCAGCTGGTACCCGAGATCCTTTAGGTGGGGTCCCAGCTTTTCCGCAGGCCAGCCAGGCTGCTAGCAGCTTGGCGCCTCAGGAGGGCGTTCGTGCACCGCGCGACGCTTCCCTTGGCAGTGCCGTATCCTCTTCCTGCTCTTCCTCCTCCTCCTCCTCCTCCTCCTGCTCCTCCTCCTGCTCCTCCTGCTCCTCCTCCTTCTCCTCCACCTCCTGCACCTCCTCTTCCTCCTCCTCCTCCTCCTCCTCCTCCTCTTCGTCCTTCTCCTCCTCCTCGTCCTCCTCCTCCTTTTCCCCTCCAACTTCTGCTGGTGGTGGTGGTGGAAACCAGGCCCATCACAAAGCGGTGCGGTGACCACGCCGCGTGGGGAGCCAACGGCGCTCCGGGGTCGCTGTGCACGGCCTCGGGCCTAAGGGGCGTCGCTCTCCGAGGACGCTTCTCGGGCGAGCGGGCCCTCCGTCAGACGGCCAGAGGCCGTGCAGCGCCGTGCCGCGCGGTGAGGTCGTGGGGGGGACTCCGAGGCCACCGCGCGCTTCGTCACCACGCCGCTTCGGGGGACCCCGAGCGCCACCTGTCAAGCAGTGGCGGCGTGTCCTGGCTCGCCTATGGGCCTACCAAAGAATGTTCTAAGAACCTTTTGTGGTTTGCGCGAAATGTTCTTAGAACGTTTCTGGTTGAGAACGTTTTGTTTTAGCACATCGGGTCGTTGTTGTTCTTAGAACTTTTTGGGGGTTCTAAGAACATTTCGTGGTAGGACTATAGGAATGCCGGGACCGTCGGTCCCTGCTCAGAGCTGGGCGGCCCCCCGGCCCGGGCGGCTCGCCGGCCTCCGAGGCGCCCTCGGCTCACCGAGCGCGCCGCACTGCTCGCAGAAAGTGCCGGCCTGCAATCTTTCGAAGAAACAGGTGGTTTCCTTCGATGTAGGGTGTCGCGGATCCCCCGCGGCGGATCCAGGCCATTTGCGAGCAGTTATTCTGCGAGCGGTGTAGCGCGCTCGTCTATCGGCCGCCGCCGCCGCCAGGGCGGACTTCGCGCCAGCCTGGCCCGTGGGCCCGCGGCGCCCGGCGGGCGCCCGCCTCGCTGGCATCGTGGTCTGCCGGAGCGCCGCTTATCAGAGGGTCGTTCTGTGCGTCACGGCCTCGTGCACCGCCTCCTCTCTCGCACCTTCTGCCTCGCTCTCCCCCCCTTTTCCAGCCAAAACCATGACTTGACTCATCCTCTTTGTTCCCCCGTCTTGTTTTTTCTCCCTCCTCTCCCTCTCTCTCCTCCTTTTGCTCCCCTCTCACGCTCCTCTGTCTTCTCCACCGCCGGCGCGCTGGCATGTCAAGCACACGCGGGGGGGCACGATTATTCTTTCTCGTTTGCCCCCCTACAGACGGACCTCCTTGGTTCAGGAGGGGCTCTCGTTCTCGGGTCGCTCTTTGGGTCCAGGTCGGGGGACCTCTTCGCCGCAGAGGGCCACCGTGGCCAGCAAAGCCCCTCCGTTGATTCATCAGCCTTCCTTGTGGTAGTGCGATGTCTGTGCCCCAACAAAAAGCAGGCGAGCTTGTGATTAGCAATTGACGCCCCCCCTAGGGGCTGATGAGAAGACCTCGGCGGCGCCCGCGAGGGTCGTCGCGGGCGCCGCCGCGGGGATCGTGCACCCCCCTGCACGGCAGCCTCAAAACGATGGCCTGTTGTAGTGGAGCTGTTCCAGGGATCGTATGCATCCGAGGCGAAGTTCTGCCCCCTTTCAGGCTGACTGCAGACGTGTCACAGTCTCGTCGTCGTCGTCGTTGTCGACTACAGGCCTGCGCGGCTCCCCTGCGCCCCCCCCCCCGCCTCCGAGGGGCATCCGCAGTGCGTCGTCGTCGTCTCGTCGTTGTCGCCGTCGTCGTCGTCGCTGTCGCGTCGTCGTGGTCGTCTTCGTCGTCGTTGTCTCGTCGTTGTCGCCGTCGTCCTCGCGTCGTCGTCGTTGTCGTTGTGGTCGCCGTCGCCGTCGTCGTCGTCGTCGTCGTCGTCGTCGTCACCCGTCGTCGTCGTAGACTGCAGCGGCGGGCTGACGCAGCCTTCCCAAATGGAGTATCCGCACTTTGTCGTAGACGCCATCGTCGTCGCGTTGTCGTCAGCGTCGTCATCGTCGCCGTCGCCGTCGCCGTTTTCGTTGACGTCGTCGTCGTCGGTCGTCCTTCGTCGGTCGTGGGTCGTCGGTCGTCAGTCGTGGGTCGTCGGTCGTCCTCGTCGTCGTCGTCGTTGACCGCAGTGGAACTCGCAGCGCAGCTCCCCTGTTGTGGGGCATCCGCGGTGCGTCGTCGTCTGCCGTCGTCGTCGCCGCCGTCGCCATCGCCGTCGCCGTCGCCGTCACCGTCGCCGTCGCCGTTACCATCACCGTCGTCGCCGTCGCCGTCGCCGTCGCCCGCGCCGTCGTCGTCGTCGTCGTCGTCGTCGTCGTCGTCGTCGTCGTCGTCGTCGTCGTCGTCGTCGTCGTCGTCGTCGTCGTTTTGTCGTCGCCGCCCTCGGTGAGTCTTCGTCGTCGTCATCGTCGTCGGCTGCATCGGCGGGCTTGCGCAGCCCCGTCCATGGGGCATCCGCAATGCGTCGTCCTCGCCATCGTCGCCCCGCTGTTGTCGTTGTCGCCGTTGTCGTCACCGTCGCCGTCGCCGTCGTCGTCGCCGTCGTCGTCGCCGTCGTCGTCGCCGTCGCCGTCGCCGTCGCCGTCGCCGTCTCCATCGGCGTCGCCATCTCCGTCGACGTCGTCGTCGTCGTCGCCGTCGCCGTCGCTGTCGCCGCAGCCGCCGCCGCCGCCGTCTTCGTCGTCGCTGTTGTCGTCGTCGTCGTCGTCGCCGTCGTCGTCGTCGTCGTCGTTTCTGCACTCCCGCGCCACCCCCCCACATGGAGGAGGGACAAAGAAACGGAGGCGCCCTTTCCCTTCGCCTCGACTTGTCCTTTCCCCCTCTTCCTTTCCCCGTTTGTCAGTAGCCATGTGGGCACCGCCCACCAGCGGAGGCGCCTCTGTCCCCCGCCTCCCTTTTTTTCTGTTGTCTTTATAACCATTTTTGCCCAGACGCCCCGCTGTAGGGGAGGCGCTGCTGCCCCCTTCGCTGACACGGCGCCGCTTGTGTCGCGCCTGTCGCCCTCCTGTCGGCCGGGCGCCGGCGCTGATCACCGGCGCCGCCGCCGTGCCCCCCGCGATTCGCCCGAGCAGGAAAGCAAGTTTTTGAATCACGCGCTCCGCTTGCACCGGCGAGTCACAAACTGACACCCGCCTTCAAGGGGCGCTGGCGCGCCGCCCTCTCCTCCTCGCAGGTGCCGCTGCGTCGCGCGTGCCGAGCCGCCGGTTTGCCGCCCCGCAGGGAGTTCGAGCGCGTCGCGCTGCTTGCTGGTCCGGGCGCCGACGTGGCGCACGACGTGCGGCCCCGGACCTCCGACGATCCGATGTTTCAATCCTGGCGTTTCTCTTCGATTTCGGCTGCCGGGGCCCGCCGACGGACCGGAAAGTACCTTCGCAAGGGGTAGTAGGAAACCCCGGCTGCGGCCCCGGACCGAAGGCTTCAAGTCGGGGGATGTTTCGATATCGGGGGGCCGCGCGCCGCCCCAGCCCAGCAGCGACGCTGGGAAGCAGCGCGCGGCGGAGCAGTGCTCTGCGGAGGAGCACGGGCCAAGGCCACCGAGCGCCCATCGGGGGAAGGGGGGGGGGGGCGGCCCTTGGGCGGTATAGCGAGCCCAATCGTCGTGCTGCATGCTGGGTGGCGCTCGGGCACGCCACCGCCCCGGGGTCGGCCCCCGCCGCGAGGAAGCTCCCGGTGGTGGTGGCCCGTGCTCCGCCCCTGGAGGAGCGGGAAAGGGAAGGGACGCGGAGCGGAGCGAGCAGGGCCCGAACCTGGACATCCGATGTCCTGATTCGCTCGGCGCAGCATTTCCCAGGGCCACCGCCTCCTCTTCCTCCTCCTCTTCCTCCTCCTCCTCCTTCTCCTCCTCCTCCTCCTCCTCTTCCTCCTCCTCCTCTTCCTCCTCCTCCTCCTCCTCCTCCCCCTCCTCCTCCTCTTCCTCCTCCTCTTCCTCTTCCGTGCCCATTTTGGCTCAAGCCATTTTGGCTCTTGGCCCGGTTCCCCCCGCGCGACGCGCGATCCCCTCGCCCTGGCTGGTCTGGTGACCCGCAGAGCCTCGACGGAACGACTTCTGCAAGTGGCGGTTGCGGAAGCAGCGAAGGCGGCGCTTACCGATGCAGGTGACCACAAGAAGGACTCCCATACGGTGGAGAAGTTCGAGGGGTTGTGTACCTTGGCTGGCCGTGCCTTTGCCTGGGATAAAGGCTCCAAGCCGACCGCGC
This sequence comes from Prorocentrum cordatum, assembly GCA_963575745.1. Taxonomy (NCBI): domain Eukaryota; class Dinophyceae; order Prorocentrales; family Prorocentraceae; genus Prorocentrum; species Prorocentrum cordatum. The sequence goes on from CAUYUJ010019982.1 coordinate 496,261, forward strand.
AGGTCATCCAGCAGGAAGTGGTCCAGCGGGGCCAGAAAGGCCTGGTGCGCAGGGTGGAGGCCTGCAACAAGGGGCGCAGGGCTGTCGCCCATCCCGGCGGCACGCTCGCCGAGCAGGTCGTGAACGCGCTGGGGCTGCCCCAGGCCAGCGGCGTGGTGCAGGAGGCCCAGGGCGAGGTCAAGCACACGCCGCCGAAAAGGTTCGACGCCAACCGCATGCAGGCGGTGGAGGGGAAGCTCCACGAGCTGGGGCTCAATCTCCAGGAGGTCGTGGAGGACATCAAGGAGGAGGAGCAGAAGCAACAGGAGGCCGAGGGCGGCGACCAGGAGGAGGCGGTTCCTGGCATGGAGATCAAGCTCCAGAAGGTCGTGGAGGACGTCAACGAGGAGGAGCAGAAGCAGCAGGAGGCCGAGGGCGGCGACCAGGAGGGGGCGGTTCCTGGCCTACGTGCCTGGCTTGAGTACTGCGAGAAGGAGCCTGAGAAGCTCCGCGACATCCAGAGGGCGGTCCAGGAGGTGGCCACCATCCAGAAGTTGCTGTCGAGTGCCCAGGAGGCCGTAGACAAGGCCACCTTGCAGGCCTTCGACGAGGGACTCTTGGACTATGCCAGCTTTGTGGTGAAGTGACCACGGCTGCGACCTCAGGGAGGCCGATGCGCAGCGGTGGTCAACGTGCTGGGGGACAAGTCTGTGTTCCAGTACTCGGGTTGCTCAGCTCGTGCGTCGCGGTCGTCTTCGGCGGCCAAAGCATGCTGGGCTGAGCGTGGGGGGGGCGGAGGCTCGTGTTCCTCCTGCCCCCCCTCGAGGCGCGGAGGCTCGTGTTCCTCCTGCGCCTCGGCTCGGTGCGTAGGCTCGTGTTCCTCCTGCGCCGAGCGCGCTGCCCTGGACGTGCGACGGCCCCTGCCCTTCTGCACTCCAGGGGCCTCGCGGGACGGCACATGGTGCCCATCGGTCACTCCCCGGTCACTCTCCTCCTCCTCCTCCTCCTCCTCCTCCTCCTCCTCCTTCTCCTCCTCCTCCTCCTCCTCGGGCCTCAGGCCCCCAGGGTCCGAAAGCTACGAAAACGCGCCGTTTCGTTTCTGGGGTGAGTGCGTCTCGTGTCTGCCTCTCCCGCGCCGCGTGCCCGCGCCGCCCCGCCCCGCGCCGCGCGAACGGCCGAGGCCCCGGGCGGCCCCTCGGCCACAGCTGCTCGCGGCGGTGGGCGCCGCCCTGGCGCTGGGGGCCCGGGCCGACGAGCTTCGGCACGGGCAGGCCCGCGCGGGACTCGGGCGTTCATCGGAGGGCACCAACTAGACACCTACACCTTCCAGGCCAGGCCGATCCTGGGCCTAGGATCGGTGCGTGTGCCTTTTGCTCAAGGCAGGAGGCCGTATACCGTATACCGATCCTGGGCCCAGGATCCTGGCCAGGATCGCTGTTGGTGTATAGTTGGTGCCTTCCTACTTCAGCGGCCCCCCGCTTTCTCTCTCCCGAGGGGGCTTCGCCGAGGATGTCATGGGCGATCGGGGCCTCCAGGGTACCAAGACCGTGCGGTGACGGATCGTTCCGTGAGGTCATTGGGTTTGTCACCGCACCGTCTTGGGATCCCCTAGATACCCCAGGGTCGATTGGACCCGCGGGGGTGGGGTTCGCGAGTGATCGCAGGCTTCCTCTCCCACGAGAAGCCGACATCCGCGCGAGGAGCCCAAGTGCTGGGGCCCAGCAGGTTCGTGTCGTGTCGACGCGGCGGCGGCAGCGCGGGCGTTCAAGGTTGAGCGCCGCCTAGCACGGAATCAGCCATTGTAGGATGAACTGGCGATCGAAAATCCGCCGATCGTTTCAGGAGGAACGATCCACGCGGTGTAAAAAAAAACGCCAAAGTCGTCACGACGCGAACCTGCTGTAAGGCCTTGGGCTGCGCACGAGCAGCATCATCCAGGTAGTCTGGGCTGGCCTCAGCAGGCCCCCCGAGCAGCCCAGGGCGGTCTTAACCCCCCCCCCCGACTGCTGATGGCGCTTGCCGACCAGGCGCGCGCAGGAACGACCTGTTGCCAGAGTGACCTTTTGGTGCCGGGCCGCGGGGCTCTCCCCAGCATTGGACATTGGCTTGTGCGCTTGAGCTTCCGCCCCCCCCACCCCACCCCACCCGCGCCCCCCGAAAGCTGCGCAGAGAGGTCTCTCTTGCCAAGGGCCTCTTTTGGATGTGTAGCCGATGTCGAGGCCAGCTGGGACGACTACCCGGCGCTGCCTGCGCGCAGCCCGAAGCCTCGCCAGCGCACCGGGCTCTGGTCCAGCACGCTCGGCTGTCGTACGCCTTGGCCACTCTCGGACGTGTGTGTTTTTTCGGTGAGGACTATCGAGGAACATCGTTGATCATATAGCGGAAATTACACGCGCGAAATCGAACAACGCACGGGGAATGGAAGTCCGAGCGATGGCGAGACGCTGGCAGTGCTCCTCTCCTGGTTGTCGAGCCGCGCTCGGAGCCCAACACGTCGGCCGAGCCCTGCGCCGTGGCTTCGTGAGGCACCTTTTTCTGCCCTCGCTCGGCACACAGCGAGCCCCCAGGCGGCGGTGGCACTCGAAGCTTTGTCTTGGTATCGCTCGGACGTGTGTACTTTTTCTCGGCGGGGATTATTAAGGATCATCCTGGATCATCCTGCGAAAAAGCCACGCACGAAACCGAACAAAAATATAGGGAATGGACGTCCGAGCGATGGCCAGTTGTGGCTTTACCGCGAACGGAGATGGGGTCCTGGTGGAAAGGTGTCTTGTGGCTCTTCTTTTGCTCTCGGCCCCCTGGGGCCCTGCCCCGGCCCAGGGCTGTCGGATTTTTCCCCTGAGGTTCAGAACAAAAACAGTTGCTTGACTTCGAAGAAGTCCCAGTAGGAGGGGGAGGAGGAGGAGGAGGAGGAGGAGGAGGAGGAGGAGAAGCCCTGGGGCCCTGGGGGGCCCCGCTGCCCTCGGGGCCCCCCTCTTCGTCGTGGCCGGCAGGCTGTGGCCCAGGGAGAGCGCGCGGTGCCTGGCGCCGAGCTGCTGAGCACCCTGGCTCGCGGAGCACGCCGGCCCTCCCGGCTCACGCCCGCCTCGTGGCCCTCGCTGCCAGTGCACCTCCGCCGTGCCGGGCGCAGTCCTGTGAGAGTATGTGGTGAGTATTAAATCTCTCTCTCTCTCTCTCTTTCTTGCATTTGTTTGTTTTAGTTTTTGTTGTTCCTATCTCTCTCTCTCTCTCTTTCTATCTCTCTCTTTCTATCTCTCTCTATCTCTCTCGTTCTCTCTCCCTACGCCTCTGTCTGTCGTTCTCTCTCGTGCTCTGTCTCTCTGTCTCTCTGCCTCTCGCTCGCTCACTCTCTCTCACACTCTCTCTCTGCCTCGCCCCCCACCCGACGAGCCAGCGCCCCCTCCCCGCAGGGGCAGGCGCTGCTGGAGGAGAGCGGGCACCACCACGGCGGCAGGAGGTCAGCCGCCGCTGGCCTTCCCGCGACAGATCGGCCCGGAGTGTCCCAGCGGAGGCCCACGCCGGGAGGCACCCCGTGGTGGCCTCCGGGGCGCCCTTTTCAGGAGCGAAAGAAGGACGTACATGTACATGAATCCACGCTGGTTTCGAGAGTACGCATTGCACAAATGTTCGTATAACGCGGCCGGTCTCGCGAATCGAGGGGCCGTGTTCATGTACATAGCTGGGCGCGTACGTCCTTTGTGGGCTCCCTACCTTTGGTTTCTCGGGTTTCGGCGGTTCTGCTGCGGAAGGCGTGACGGTTACCCACACCAGAAATCGATGGACGTCCTGGGGTCCCAGGGCGGGGTCTCCTGTGGAAGGTTTCGTGTGGACTGCCGGCCTGCACCGTGGCCCGTCTGAACCCACACATGCTCGCTCGCGACGCAAGGGTTTTGGCCGCTTCTGGTCTGCGGGGGCCCTCGCCGGGCCCCGGGGCCGTCCAACAACTGTTCGGGATGAAACGCTGGCCCTGGTGGAAGGGTCGGGGCTTCCAATCAAGCAGTGGCGAAGCGTCCTGGCGCTCCTATAGTCCTACCAAACAATGTTCTAAGAACCTTTTGTGGTTCCCACGAAATGTTCTTAGAACATGTCTGATTGGGACTGTCTTGTTTTATCATATCGGGCTTCTCTTCTAAGAACATTGCTTTGTTCTCAGAACACTTCTGGGTTCCAAGAACATCTCGTGGTGGGACTAGGAGGAATGCCGGGACGGTCGGCCCCTGCATAATTCAAAGAGCCCGTACAGTCGGGGCGCTGAAGAAGGAACCCTTTTCGATGGGGAGGGGCTCGGTGTTCCTTGATTGTTCTACAGCTTGCCTTTGGTTTTCATGTGGTTTTCCCATGGGGTATCGAAGTGTGACTCATGGGAACAAGGGGCCTCGTTCCTTATTCAGGGTTCCTTCGGTCAACGCCCCGACTGCATTGGAAGAACGAAGACTCGGGACGTCTGCGAAGGTGTCCTCCAGCGGTCGCCGCTCGCTCCTCCCCGGCGTGCGCCCTGCCAGGGATAGCCCCTGCGGCGCCGTATGCTGCTTCCCCGGCGTCCGAGGGCGCCCCCCTCCGCAGCTCCCGACGGAGTCCCGACGGGGGCCCCGATCGAGCCCCGAGGGGCGATCCTCCTCCTCCTCCTCCTCCTCCTCCTCCTCCTCCTCCTAGGGGAACGCTGTGCCTCCTCCTCCTCCTCCTCCTCCTCCTCCGACGACGACGACGACGGCGACGACGACGAGACGGCCCATCACTCGGGCCGAACGAAGGGCGGGGGACAGGGAAAGGGGGTTTGTCGTAGAAAGTAGAGGGCACGTCGTAGAGAGGATCTGTAAGCAGGGCGTCCCTATCTGAGGGTACGTAGGGCGTCCCTGTCCGAGGGCTTGTCGCAGAGGGTAGGGGATTACGAAATCTGCTGCGTGCGGCTGGCTTCGGCCCCACCGAGGGGCCCAGTCCTCGGTACATGGCCGCCTTGGGCGCCGGGAAAATCAGCTACGTGAGCCCCCTTTCGCCCGGCCAGAATCACGAGCCGAGTTGTCATCTCTTCCCCGGCGGAAGGCGGCGGAAGGTCGGCGGAAGTAAAGAAAGAGGCCGCCTCCGCCGGCGGAGGCTCGGCGGAGGCGCGGCGGAAGGCGGAGGAAGCAAAAGGCCGGCGGAAGCAGCACGAGGCCGCCTCCGCTTGCGGAAGGTCGGTGGAAGGCGGCGGGAGTAAAAGATGCGCGCCCAAGAGATGACAACGTTTTTGGGTTCAGGGTTTTGTGAAATTCGCCATATCTCGCAGGACCTCGGGAAGCAGCGGACAGGGATGCATTCGGGCTCCAGGGAGCCACACGTACAGATTGTGCATATAGATTCACGCGGACTCAAATCGTGTTAAGTCGGGCCCGTCTCCCTACAGGCGGGATGTCCAAGAATAGTCAAACAAAAAGTATGGTGACGAGTTGTAGATTATTGTTGGACTAATGTTTAGTATTGGTCGACCTTTCTTCTTTCAAAATCCGCCTGTACGAGGACATGTCCGACCTAAAGATAGTGTGTTCTTGCATTCCTGGATGTGTATGGGATGAACCCGTGTGGTGCAGACCCCTTGATGCAAGCGGCGCGGCGCGTCGTTGCCCTCCTCCAGCCGCCCCCCCCTCTTAACGCAGCCGTCCACTGCCCGCCCCCCCCCCGTGCCCCCCCGAGCCCGAAGACTCTGATTTGACTGAGTCTTACAAATCACGACTTCAAATCTCGAGTCGGCATGGTGTATGGTTACGACTAGCCCCCTCTTACGCATCCGCCCACTGCCCGCCCCCCCCCTGCCCCCCGAGCCCGAAGACTTTGATTTCTCATCAGGGGCGGAATAGGTCTTACAAACAACGAGCTCCAATCTCGAGTTGGCATGGTCTGTGGCTACGACCAGGAAGGTATCTGATCGTCTTGGATCCCCTAACGCGTCTTTCCTGATCCACGACAGCAGCTTTGACAAATGTTTTCGCAGTAGTTCGTCTCTGGCCCATCCAAGAGTCTTGCCCCTGACAGTTAAACGCGAATGCCCCCCCTTTCCGCACGCTCGGCTGCAAAGAGCCAGTCACAGACGGGGTACAAACTCGGGCGGCACTCCCCTCCACCACTCAGCAGCCTAGCTTAGGAAGCGCCTTCCGCACCCGCCCCCTTTCCCGCCCCGCCCTTCGAGCACATACTTGACCATTGGCGGGCTGTGTTTCAATCCCAGGACTCGTTTGAGGGTCGGGGACGACGTCGGGGTGGTGTGGTGTATACTTATACCCCCGCATTCCTGGGGAAACAACAGAAAACACGGGGACACCAGGATCCCGTATCCTGTGCGAGTTGCCAGTGCGGGGCCGGCGAACGAGCGTCGGGGTGTAGAGTTCGGCTCCTCGGGATGCTGCTCCTCCCCGCCCTCGTCCTCGCTGCGCGCCCGAGGCCTCATCCCACGCTGGTCACCTGCCCTCCCCCTCTGCCGACGCTCTCCGCCGGGGCGGGCGGGTGGGCTCGGATGCCGGGGCGGGAGAGGCGCCCGGAGGCCGTCCTGCGCTTCGCGCCGGGCTGCCCTGGCCCTCCCTGGCCTCGATGGGGTCCCTCGACGGATGGATCGTCGGAGGCGAGGATGCAGTGGAGGCCCATGCCAAGAGACACCCTGCTTGCCTCCAGGGTGCCCCGGGGGTTTCTTGGGTGTCGGCGGTCTTGCTGTGGAGAGCGTGGCGCTCCCACACCCAGAATCCGTGGGCTCTCTCGTGGAAGGTCTTTTGTGGTCGAGCTCTTGCTGTAGGGTCAAGTCGGGGGTGTCGCTCTACAGGGGGAGTATTCAAAAATACTCAAAACAAATTGTCTGGGGGCGATTTGTTTAGTATTCTCGAGTACTTTCGAGCATTTTTTTGTATTTTCCATGTTTCGTCCAAAATCGGTCTGTAGGGGGACATGCACGATCTAACTGTAAGGGCGGCTCGCCCATGAGTGGGCCTTAAGATCAAGGGCATCAAAAAACGCCCCTACCCTGGTTTACGAGGCGCTGTGCTCTGCTGAAGCTCCTGTGGGCTGACAGGGTAAACCCTGCGTGGTGTGCGGCGTCCTGGCGGCTCTCCAGGCTTTGGGGGTTCCCACGAGGTTTACAGACCACGCACTTGTGACCCAGGGCAGGGGCGATTTTTCATTCCTCAGTCACACGGGCGTTCCCCCGGGAGCCTCGCAGGGAGGCGTGGAGGCCATCGGCGCCTCTCTCCCCCGGGCCGTTCGCCCCCATCGTCGCCTCCGAGGTCGGCACGGCCGGGAGGAGGTACACACATTGTTCATGTCTGATTCTTCGAAAAGTAGTTGATTTTTGGGGGGCCAAGGTCCTCTCATTTCTAATTGTTCCATCCTGGGCCTCTTCCTAGCCACCAGGGGGCCAGGAACGATTTAGAAACGAGCACAATCAGAAACGAGCACGATTAGAAGTGAACCACGTGTACGGAAGGAATTGGGATTTCCAGCATTTCTTCGACTGAAGGAGCGAACATCACAACGGGAGAGGGGAATGAAGAGGAAACATGACGGAGCGAGCATGAAGAGCGAACATAATTAATCGTCTGAAGGAGCGAGCATGAAGGAAGGGAGGCTGGGGTATTTTCAGGCTGGGAGATCAGAATGGGGCACTGAAAGAATGAGGAATCGGAATTGGCATTGATTTTGCGACCGACACCAGTTCATACCCCTTTTTAGCAGGACTCGCTGTGTGTGTTGCCGCGGCCGTTGCCCACTGAGGACAACAAGCGCGCTGCCCAACAGAGGCCGCCGATGGTGTTGGGTCACATCTAGTTGTTGGGCATCGTACATGTCCTGTTCTTTACCCACGTCGGATGCGCCAACCCTGCGGTCTCCAGATCCCAAGTCCGTCGAAACCCATGGGATTCTGGGTCTGGGTTTCTGCCGGAGTCTCGCGGCCGGCGCGGGTCGCACATCCCGGGCGCGATTCGCAGAGCTCGGTTCCTTGGTTGCCCTCTCCATTCCCTCCCCTCCCCCCCCCTCTGGCTGGGGGATAGCGCATCCGTCGGCCATCGGAGGGGCCGCCAGCCTTCGGGGGAGAGAGAGATCGTGCCTCCGAGGTCGCATCACGGACACGTCCACGGCTCCCGCTCCATCGCCCACGGGTTCAGGCACCGCCTGCGCGTCTGCAACGCCTACCCGTATGCCTCCGCCATGGACGTGTACGTTCGCGGGCGACCGCCTTTCTTTCTATGGGTGGGAGGACGAGACGGTAAATCGATGAGGAGACGGCATGATGAGGTCTGACGCTTGCAGGCGTTGAGTGAGGCAGGTGCAGAGACGGATAGAGAGAGAGGAACAACCATCAAGCGAGAGAGACATATAACAGGAGAGGAAGAGGCCGAGAGAGAGGGAGAAAGAGGGAGTGAGACATGTCTCTCGATGTAGTATCATACCTGATCATCTGTTCTCGCATTCTCCCATAGTTTATGCAATACAACCCATGAAACTGTACGATAGTATCATTTACTGAGAGCTATCACCATATACTGCACTCGAGAGCACACTTTAATAGTAAATATGTTCATAACATATCATCGCAGATAACCTACTACGCTATAGGATAATAGGATGTATTGCCAGACATCATGCAATCATACACTGTAACCCACTGTAACAGTTTAGTTTACCCTGCAGTCTCAAGCACCATGCTTTAACATGCTGCGAATACAACTGATATGGAACAGTACAGTATACTGTCATGCAGTATATCATTATGCGATGTGCTGTGTTTGAGAGTGATATGGAATAACAGAAACATATTTAGTACCACGGCAAATACTATGGCATGACAGCTATACTAGACTACATGTTTATCATAATGCCGTGCTGTAATCGTTCAGAGCACAATATACGACACTGTCGTGCAAACGTATTATAATCATACACGAGAGGTCGACAGAGATAACATATATATATACATATATAGAGATAGACAGAGAGAGAGAGAGAGAACGAGACAGAGACACACATGTCTGACGGCTCTTCTGAGTTGGACGCGCGTCCAAGTTTGTCTGGCATTGGCACATGCGTACACATATATACATCTATATATATACATATATCTACACAGGGAGGGAGAGTCACACAGGAACAAGGAGACAGAGAGATAGCGAGAGAGACGGAGAGAGAAAGATAACGAGAGAGAGAGAGATACAGGGCAATAGTGAAGTGCCTTGTCGCAGGCCTGATGGCCTGGACAAGCTACACATCTTGTTTGTTAACCACCTCCCCTTCATTTGAATGCCGTTCATCCTCCCGCCCCGCGCTTCTCTCATCTTGCCATCCGTTTTGTGGTTCGTTGTATGTTGCTTTGCTTTGTAAAACGACGCACGCCAACGATCGAGAAAGTGGCCGAGGGGGGGGGGTACAGTGTGGTGGGGAGTTGCCAGCAAAGGCTTGGGCACACTAGGACCTTGGAGATTTGGATCGCCCCTGTCCGCTTTCCTTGAGAGAGGCGTACCCGGGCAAGGAGGGCATCTCTCTGGCCCCACCTCGATGCTCAGTGGTCATGGCAACAAGAACTGTGTAAACATAACTTGCGGAGGTCCGCGCGGGTTTCTCGGATCGGCGCTCAACCCCCTTCCCTGGCACTCTGCACTCGGAGCGCGCCAGGGGCAGCGCCAGAGATGCCGTCAGGGGGGGGCCCAGCGCAGACCCAAGAAAGCCGCGCGGAGTTCCGCAAGTGCATGCGAATGCATTCTGCTCTAAGAGTGTTGTCCCGCACCCAGTTGCCCTTCGGCTCCTGGTTCGTGAGAAAGTGCACGACGAAGCCTACCTGAATCGGTGAAAATGCGCCTGTCTTCGATAACCGTCTCGTGTCGGCTCGAAGGACGTTCGACCAGGACGTGCCACGACCACTGTCTTCACTCGGCGCTCCGATGGCTGCGTCCGGCCGTGCGGCCCCCCCTCGGGCGCACAGACTGCCAGCTGCAGTGGAAACCCGTGCCGAGAAAATCCCTGCTTGCCTCCAGGGTGCCCCGGGTTTCGATGGTTTTGCTATGGAAGACGTGACGTTCCACCCCAAAGAGCAATGGACGTCCTGAGCTCTCAGGGTTGGGTCTCCTGTGGAAGGTCTCTTGCGGTCGAGCGCCTGCTGTAGTTCGCTCGGCCATGGGACGCTTGAGCCGCTCGGTTGCCCCTTCGGCTCTCGGCTCCGTCGCAGTCTGCCGCCGCGCAGCCTCGGTGTGTGGCGGCCGGCACTCGCCGCCGCCCGGGGGCCCTGGCACCCCCGCAGGGGCCCGGCGGCGGGTGCTCTTCGCCCATCTTTGCGGGCATGATTTTACATCCACATCCAGTGCGTCTTGGACTTTCTCGGAAGGGGCACCGCAGGGCCGAGGCGCACTGGAGATGGACAAACATCTGGCCACCATGGGGGCCAGATTCCTATCCAAGTCCAGTGCCCCCCCGGGGCTCTGGGGAAGGGAGCCCGAGACTCCAAGCTGCAGTGGGTCTGGGCACGAGCCCTGTCCGCACTCCTCGCCCCCGTGCACGCGGGTCTCGAGGGCGCGGCAGCGCGGGGGCCCATGGTCGACCCGAGAGGTCCTCGCGAAGTTCTTGGCGTTTTGATTCGTTTCTTCGGCTTGCTGGCCTCTCCCTGGAGGAGAGACGGCCGCGCCCGGCTGCCCCGATCGGAGACCGTGCCCCTTCTCGGGGGGGGGGGGGGGGGAAGGGGCAACACACGCGCTCTGGCGACGAGGACCTGATGCTCGGCCAGGACTCTGCTGCCTTTGGCTGTGTCCTTGCCTGCTCAGCGGGTTCGAGCAAAAGCACTCATGATGTAGAGATGCTCTGCCTCCCGTCGACGCTGTGGCACTGATGCCGAGCAGACAATGCCGAGGGGGGGGGGCGGCGTGCGAGCGCGAAGGTGGCCGCGCTCCATGCGCTTCGCGCGTCGCGCTCATCTTTGTGCGGCGCGCGAGGCGCGAAGCAGGCTCGGGGGGCCGCGGGCATGGTGATCGTTTTCTTATGCATTGTTTTGCCGATCGGCGCGGGCCAGTAGATGGACACTACATATTCGAACCCTTCCACATTCGAGGGAGATTCTAAATCACCTCCACGCCCCCGACATCAATGCTGATCTCAGTTAAGGCGGTGCTTTGGGGTTCGATTCTGTCCACTTACGTCCTCCCCCGTCGCCACGCCGTCAATATTAATTTCGGGGGGTCTGGGGGGCATGTTGGGCCACAGGGTTCGAGTATAATGTCCATGTACGTTCCCCCTCCCCCCACGGAGTGCATCTTAGCTGTTTTGGGCGCCTGTTTCAAGCAGCTGGGGTCTCTCCCTCCATGGGGCGCACTGTTGCGAGCAGTCGCATCGAGCAGAGGTCCGGAAGCCAGACCCCCCCCCCTCCCCCCCCTTCCCTCCCAATGTCGAAACGCCGAGTAAGAACACGCTTACCATGGGATTATGGATGTGGCTGGGAGACAACAGGCATCAGTTCGGGTACATGCCACAGGGGACAGCCCTGCTGGTATGAAGTCGGGCCTGTCCCTCTACAGGAGGAATGCTCAAGAATAGTTTCAACATAGTCTGGTGACGACTTTTCGTGCTCTTTTGATTTTGTTGGAGCATTTCTTGGCTACGTCTATTTCTCCAAAATCCGCCTGTAGGAGGACATGTCCGACCTGATGCTGGTACGTCTCCCTTACGGTCGAGAGCCTCTGCCTAGCGTGTCGCGCCGCCGGTTCTGGCCCACCGCGCAGGTGCGCGACGCGCTAACCACGTCCCAGTCCCAAGCCATCACCGCTCCTTCCCGCCATCCATCGCCCTCCTACCCTTCTCCTCCTCCTCCTCCTCCTCCTCCTCCTCCTCCTCCTCCTCCGCACCGCGTCGGCCTTTCCCGCCCCCATCCTCCCAGTCCCAGGCCATCACCGCTCCGAGCCTCTCCCGCAGTAGGCGGCCGCCATCCATCCCAAGCCATCACCGCTCCGAGCTTTTCCCAGCTCCCCGCCCAGCGGAGCAGAGCGACACACGCCTTCAGCTTTCGTAAGGTGTCTCCGGGGCTGCCGCCGCGACACCCGGAGTCAACGGTTCCCGACCGTGGTCCCTGTAGTCTGAAGCATGGGCCGGGGCGGTTCGCGGTAACCTGTCAGGTCGTTGTTTTTTAATGCATTGTCTTGCCGATCAGCGCGGGCCCTCGCCCCCCCCCGCCCCCCCCCCACACGGAGTAGCTCTTGGCTGTTTTTTGGCGCCTGTGTCAGGCAGGTGGAGTCTCCCATGGGACGCATTGTTGCAAACAGTCGCAGTAAGCAGAGGTCCGCAGCCAGACCCCCCCCCCTTGCGCCCAATGTCGAAACGCCGAATAAGAAAACGTTCACCAGGAGCGAGAAGCTCACAGCCGACCAGCCGATGCCGTACCCGAGCTGCACGGACTTCACCTCTGGTCTGCAGGCGGGAGACAAGATTGACTTCAAGGTCGCAGGGGGTCTTGCAGCACTGGTGGACTCCACCAGACGCGCCGACAATCGTGACGGAAGGTTGTTCGGCGTTTTCGGCCTCCAGGGGCCATTTCCCGGACCGTGAAACAACGAATCATGTATAGAAAAGGGCCCAGGGGGACGGGTCCGAGAACTCTGGACGCCGACGTCACGAGCAAATGCGACATCTCGAGGCGCTAGCTGGCTCCGTCTCCTGGTGTGTTGGCTTCCGTGCGTGCGGGTGCATGCGCGTGATCCTGGCGCGCCCCCCCGCGCCAGGGGTCTTCACGGAGCGGTGCCGGAGGCGCTTCGTGGCCCCCCCCCACACGGGGCTCCACCAGAGGCCCCAGCGGGACTGACCACGTGCGGCCCCCCCCCGACTATTTCCGCGCACCCCGTCACACGCCTCGTGGTCCCACAGGGAGCACGCCTCGCGCTGCGTGGCCCCAGGGGGGGGCCCCACCGAGGGCCTCAGTGGGATCAGCATGCGGTCCCCCCCCCCCGACAATTTCGGCACACCTCTCACACGTTCCGTGGCCGCATTTGGAGCTCCACCGGCGGCCTGTGTGGGACCAACCGCTTGGGGTTCCCTCGACCATTTTGCCACGCCCCTCGCGCTCCGTGGCCCCAAGGGGAGCTCAACCGAAGACTTCAGTGGAACCGACCGCATGCGGTGCCCCATCCCGTTTCTGCACACACATCACACGTTTCGTGGTTTCGTCGAGGGCTCCAATTTCGGCACACCGCTCACACGTTCCGTGGCCCCGTAAGGAGCTCTACCGACGACCCCAGTGAGGGGCTGGCACGGCGGCGCCGCTCATTTCGGCGCACTTCTCACAGGGATCGTGGCCACATGGGTAGCTCCACCTCTGGCCCCAATGACGGGGTCCGTATGGCTGCACCGCCCATTTCAGCGCATGTGCCACGATTACCGTGGCCTCATATCAGAGTTCCCCATACGGCCTCATCAGGAGGGTCCGCATGGCGACGCCGTCCACTTCGGCACACTCATCACAAGGATCGTGGCCCCATTGGAAGCTCCACCTGCGGCCCCAGCGGAAGAACCCGCAAGGTGGCGCCGCCCATTTCGGCGCACCCCTCACGCGGACCGTGGCCGCACGTGGGATCTTCACATACGGCCCTAGTGGGAGGGTCTGTATGGCGGCGCCGCCCATGTCGGCGCAATCCTCACGCGGGTCGTGGCCTCATATGAGAGCTCCACATTGGCGTCAGAGGGAAATTTTGCTGAAGTACTTCCGTCCGTGTCGGCACACCTTGCACAGGAGCCGCACCTAAAGCCCTACGCGTTTCCCATCGCTTGCGTTCCCCCACGCTTTCCGGCGTATCCTCACATGTTTCGAGCTCCTCAGGGAGCTCCTCATGTACGTGCGTCCCCACAGAGGGCAGTGCATGGAGAGGTTCACCACTAATGTTACCCGAAGTTGCTGAGGGTTGGGTCCCTCGGAAGGTTATGCTTTCCTATCGTTCAGCATCTCGGGGCCCTGGGCGGGCCCCATGACAGTCAAACAATTGCCCGTGTCAAACAATACCCATCGGTCATTAAAACTAGGTATTTCTGGACTCCCAGATCCCAATCTACGTTAGACGCCTTCCTGCTTCAGGGACCGACTGATCTCCTCCGTCCCTCCTCTTCAGGGGGCGGGCGGAAGCCCAATCTACTTCCAACGCCTTCCTACTTCACGTTTCTACACCTACCTCTTCCGACCGATGGGCAGGCCCCCCGGGAGAGGGTCCCGAGACCCTCAGGGAGTCCACGCTGGGCCTCCGAGCACACCCGGCGCTTGCCACGCCAGGGCTCCGCGCCTCTCTGGAGCGTGCGGCGCGGCGGAGCGCCCTTCTTGCACCGCCGCCTCCCCCCCACCCCATCCCACTCTGGCGATTCTCTGCCCTCGCTGTAAGTCGGGCCTGTCCCTCTACAGGAGGAATATACAAAAGTTGTCAAAGCATAGTCTGGGGACGATGTTTTCGGCTGTCTGGAATATGTTTTGAGCATGTTTTGACATAGCTTCGATGTTTCTTCGAAATTCCGCCTGTAGGAGGACATGCTCGACCGAACCCTAGATCCTCACTGCCTGAGGACCAGCGGAGCCTTGGCAGCTTGCGAGCAGAAAGAGCAGCGGTCCACCGCGTGTCATGGCGCGGCGGAGTGCGGAGCCCCCCCGCTTGCTGGGCTGCCTGAGATGCGGTGACCAGACCCTTCGGTGAGGCAGTGGGGGCTCGGGTTGGTCGCACGGTGTTTTTGGGGGGCTCGGGTCGCTCTCCGAGGATCTCTCGGGCGACTGGGGGGCCTCCGAGGTCCCAAGACCGTGCGATGACCGGGACGTGCAGAAAGGTCTTGGGGTGTTTCGAGGTCCCCGCACGGTCTGTGACCGCACCGTGCATGCCATGCACGACGACGGCGACGGCGGCGGCGAAGGCGGCGACGACGACTACGACGGCGGCGGCGGCGGTGGCAGCGGCGGCAACAACGACGGCGATGACGACGATGGCGACGACGACGGCGGCGACGACGACGGCGGCGGCGGCGGCGATGCTTATTGTGATGATTTTGGCCTTGGTGGACCGGGCAGGTGGACCCCCAAAGCAGCGTTTGGGCACCGCCGCCGCCCCCGCTCCGCCGCCCCCCCGGCTCTCTGGCGACTCTCGGCTCTACAGCCTCGTTGCTCGACCAGCCGGGATTTCGCAAGTGCGGATAGGAAGAGCAGCACTCCAATGCGTGTCCTGGCGGAGTGCCGAGCTCGGGAGCCCCCGAACGGCGGGGTGACCACACCGTGTGGTGAGCTCGTGGGGATTCGGAGGTGTCACCGCACGATTTTGGGACTCGGGTCGCTCTCCGAGGAGACATCTCGGGCGAGTTGGGGCCTCCGAGGGCCCCAAAGGGGGCGGGCGGTGTCGGACCGCTCGGTGAGGTCTTTCGGGCTCTCGAGGTCACCAGACGGTTCTTCATTGCACCGTGCTACATGGAAGCTGGAAAAAGTGACCGGGGCCAGCCACTCCACTCTTTCCAGCCCTCGCCAGTTTCCCTTTATTTTTCCAGCCCTGGCGACCGCATCCCTACTGTTTCGGGCTCGCTTCACCCACTGCCAGTGTTCCCAGCCCTGGCCACTTCTACCTTCACAGATGTTCCAATTTCCACTTTGTCCAGCTTTCCTGTAGGGCCCCCAGCCAAGGTACACGCACAGCACACACACACGCACACACACACACACATACACACACACACACGCACACGCACACGCACACGCACACGCACACGCACAACACACACACACACACACGCAACCACGCACACGCACACGCACACGCACACGCACACGCACACACGCACTCGCACACACGCACACACACAGAGCACAATACACACACATAGAGCACAGAGCACAACACACACACAGAGCACAACACACACAGCACACACACACACACACATTCACACACACACAAGCAACCGCACACGCGGGCACGCACGCACGCACGCAGGCACGCACGCACGCACGCACGCACGCAGCGGGGCGCCGCTTTCCCCCGCGAGGTCGGCGAGGCCAGCGCGGGGACGTTCTCCGTCTCGGACCTCCCGAACAACGACGCCATCCTGCTGCTCGTGCTCTACCGCCACGACACCCTCACCACCGCGGCGACCGCGAGGGGGCGGGCCGGACGGCGGGCCGGCGGCGCTCCTCGGGAGCGGTCCGCGTGGCTCTTCGGGACGGCCTTGCGCGCGGCATCTCCGGGCGCTGGCTCCCTGCCCACCGGGCCGCCCCACCCAACACGAAGGCCCCAGGTTGCCCTCCTGCCAATCAAGCAGTGGTGAAGCGTCCTGGCGGGCCTAAAGTCCTGCCAAACAATCTTCTAAGAACCGTTTGGTTCCCACGAAATGTTGTCTTGTTTTACCACATCGGGTTATGTTTTGGGTTCTAAGAACATTTCCTGGTAGGACTATAGGAATGCCGGGACGGTCGGTCCCTGCTCAAAGCAAGACGAGGCCAGGACGAGGACAATATTGGGTGAGGATACATCGGGAATCTCTGAGATCCAGCGGCTCTGAAGGATGTCCTGGGCGCCGCGGCCTTCCCAGAGCGTTCCGGAACGCTGTGAGAGCGGAGGGGCATCGTAGAACACTGAGAGAACACGCGCACACATGGTGGAGCCCGCACGCCCCCACCCCGAAATTTGGGACTTCGGGTTGGGTCGGGGTGGTCTGGTAGGCAGACACTGGTCTCCTGAAGCAGCCTGCTGCTCGCAGGGAGCTCATGGGTGCGTTGCCCGCAGACACGCACGACCGCTCCTGCGCCGACGGGGAGGCTTTGGGCATGCCAGACCTCACAGACGAGTCTCCAAGTATAACCCGCCATTCGTTCACCACGACTTATAAAAACACTCCGGCCCAACCCGAATATCCTGGACCCCCCCCACACACAAAAACAAATGTGGTTTGGGGGCGTATGGGTTTCGTTGTGCTCTTCCGATGTTCCGGCATGCCCCCATTGGAAATTGACAGGCATAACGGCGACTTCGGGTTGGGTTGGGGTGTTTCGGCTGGTGGTCACCCATCTCATCTCACTCAGTCGAGCGCAGACTTCCGGTATCCGACGTCGTCTCGGAAGGTTTGGATGCGCCGCCATTCAAATATTCCACGTGCTCGGCAAGTTGCAGTTTTTCTCAACCACCTTTTGGTGTTGTGTTCTCGTTTTGAAGAGACAGCGCCCCGAGTCTATCTTCCTCCTCCTCCTCTTCCCCCTCCTCCTCCCTCCCATTCCAGTCTCTGCCCTCCGCACCAGTCAACAATTTCGGCACACCCCTCGCACGTTTCGTGGCCCCACAGGGAGTTCCATCGAATGCCCGAGTGGCTGCGTTCGCATGCGCCCGCCGCACCAATTTTGACACACCCCTCGCACGTGTCGTGGCCCCACAGGGAGCTCCACCGAATGTCCCAGTGGCTGCGTCCGCATGCGCCCGCCACACCCATTTCGGTACACCTCTCACACGCTTCGTTGCTCCACATGGAGCTCCACCGAAGGCCCCAGTGGCCGCATCCGCATGTGCCCGCCGCACCCATTTCGGCAACTCCCTCACACGTTTCGTTGCCCCACAGGGATCTCCACCGAAGGCCCCAGTGGCTGCGTCCGCATGCGCCCGTCGCACAAATTTCGGCACATCCCTCACACGTTTCGTTGCCCCATAGGGAGCTCCACCGAAGGCCCCAGTGGTTGCGTCCGAGCGTGCCCGCCGCACCCGTTTCGGCACACCCCTCGCACGTTTCGTGGCCCCTCAGGGAGCTCCACCGAATGTCCCAGTGGTTGCGTCCGCATGCGCCCGCCGCACCCATTTCGGCACACCCCTCATTCGCTTCGTGGTTCCATAGGGAGCTCCACCGAAGGACTCAGTGCTGCGTTCGCATGCGCCCGCCGCACCCATTTTAGCACACCCCTCACACGCTTCGTGGCCCCACAGAGAGCTCCACCGAAGGCCCCAGTGGCTACGTTCGCATGCGCCCGCCGCACCAATTTCGGCACACCCTTAACACGCTTCGTGGGTCCATAGGGAGCTCCACCGACGGCCTCAGTGGCTGCGGTCGCATGCGCCCGCCGCACCCATTTCGGCACACCCTTCACACGCTTCGTTGTTCCATAGGGAGCTTCACCGAAGACCCCAGTTGCTGGTTTCGCATGCGCCCGCCGCGTCCACTTCGTTACATTCCTCACACGTTTCGTTGCCCCATCTTGAATTTCACCGAAGACGAAATTCGCACTTGCGTTATTTACCTATACGACCACCCTTGGGGTGATAAGGAGGTTGTGGGGGGAGAGGGGGGGGAACCAACATCTGACTCAATCGATTCTCACTATCGATCTCACTCAACGGGACACCACGGGACATCTGTCGATCTCACGATCGATCTCACTATCGATCTCACTCAACGGGACACCACGGGCCACCACGGGACACCACGGGACACCGCGGGACGCTTCTCGATCTCCTTATCGGTCTCACTCTCGATATCACTATCGATCTCACTCAACGGGACACCATAGGACACCACGGGACACCACGGGATACCTCGGGGCACCACATCGATCTCAGTATCGATCTCATTATCGATCTCACTCAACGGGACACCACGGGACACCTGTCGATCTCACTATCGATCTCACTATCGATTTCACTTTTTGGGACACCACGGGACACTTCGGGGCACCACATCGATCTCAGTGTCGATCTCACTATTGATCTCACTCAACGGGAGACCACGGGACACCTGTCGATCTCACTATCGATCTCAGTATCGATTTCACTTTTTGGGACACCGCGGGACACTTCGGGGCACCACATTGATCTCACTATCGATCTCACGATCGATCTCACTCAACGGGACACCACTGGACACCACGGGACACCACGGGACACCACGGGACACCGCGGGACACCGCGAGTCACCGCCGGACGGACGGACGGACGGGGGGTGGGGGAGAATCATTTGTATTGATTTCGCCCTAGCAACGGCGGACACCACGGGACACCCCTGAACACCGCGGGACACCGCGAGCCACCGCCGGACGGGCGGGCGGGGGAGAGTCATTTGTCTTGATTTCGCCCTAGCAACGGCGGACACCACGGGACACCACGGGACACTGCGAGACACCGCCAGCCACCGCCGGACGGGCGGGCGGAGGAGAATCATTTGTTTTGAGTTCGCCCTAGCAACGGCGGGTTCATTCCTCTCGCGCGCCCACGCAGCTTCGCCTCGCCCGCACGCACGACACGAACGAAACGAAACGATTTCCCCGTTGAGGGTCTCCGTTCCACTGCGATCTCACCCCCAAACTTCGGACAATTGCATATGGTTGGGTCCTTCGCCGGGCCAATTTCTCCGCTCGGTCTTTGGCTGCTAGTGCCTGATATGGCTCTCGCCCGTGCACACATTTCCACAACTGCTGTTCCAAGTTTTCAGAGGTTGACCATCAGAATGAGAACGCCGCTTCGGACATAAACAACGCCGCTTCGGACATACACATGGCTAGTGAATAGTCCTGCTGGGAACCATCATTGCGAGGGAAGAGCACACTGTCAATTCGAGCACGGCAGGACACAACGGAGGAGGAGGCCTGCATACTGTGGCCCTCAGAGGGGCAGGAACAGCACGGGCAGGCCTTTTTCGTTGGCGCGCGACCTTGGCCTTCCCCTGCGGCCCAGGTGAAATTCCAGTCGCACGTGTTCGCCAACCTCCTGAACGCACAAGTCGCCATCATCGATGCGTACAAGGGCACCCTGCACGCCATGCCCAGGACAGATGCTCTTCCGCAGTGTCCGCGTCTGCAGGGTCGGTCGTCCACACCTTCCGCCGCGGAGGCTGTTCTCTTGCGGGCGACGGCACGCCGGTACGAAGTGCATTGGCAGAGTGGGCTCGGAGGAGCCTTACCCCCTCCTCCTCGCTTCTCGTCCTTCTCTTCCTCCTCCTTCTCCTCCTCCTCCTCCTCGCGCCTCCTCCTCCTCGCTCCTCAATCTCCTCCTCCTCCACCTCCTCCTTCTCTTGCGAAGCAGGGGACTTGCTCGCACCCTTTCCCACCCCCCTGGCCCGGAGGTGGCCAGAGGCTTGCTTCGTAGCGTGGAGCGGCAGGTGCACGTTGCGCAAGGAGAGCCGACGAAGATGCCACCTGCCCTCGTCTCACGCCCCCCTGGCGAAGCAGGTCCGTCCACGCGCAGTGCCACGCCCGACCCCTGGCATGCCTGGCGGGGCCTGCCACGCAAGGACTCTGACATGGCTTCTGATCTGGACAGGCCCCCTGGATACCTGGGGGAGGACCCAGACCTCCAGTGTCTCTCGGGCCGAACGAAAGGGGCGGATAGGGACAGGGGGGGTCACGAAATCTGCTGCATGCAGCTGGTTTCGGCCCCGCCGAGGGGCCCATCCCTCGTTACATGGCCGGCTCCGGCGCCGGGAGGCGCCGCGAAACTCAGCCACGTGAGCTGATTCTCACCCCCCCCCCCTTTACTGTCCCCCCCCCCCCCTTCTCGCCCGGCCCGAGCCTCGAAAGTGTAGGTAATTACGCGGTCCCCGAACGTCCCGGCCCTGGCCCCAGGGGTCGGTTTGTTTCCTCTCGAGCCGCGTTTTTCGACGGCCCCAGGGCCCAGCGAGGGTCCCCAGAGGCGAGAACGAAGGTCACCACCCACCAAACCACCCCAACCCAACCCGAAGGCCCAAATTTATCCTCGATTTCCAGTGGGGGGGGGGGTCGGGGAACGTTGAAAAAACACATGGTATCCGTACCCCTCCCAACCCGACATTCTGGTCAAATTCGGGTCTTCGGGTTGGGTTGGGGTGGTCTGGTAGGTAGTCAGAAGGGAACATCGAGGCTGTTCTTGCTCTCCCGACCGTGCTGCGGTGGAGCGGCGTGCCCTTCGAGAGATCCGCGCGGAGCGCCAAAAGTGTATGTTGATGCCGCTGCTGTTTCTCCTTCCCGTTTCTCCCCCCAGCCCAGCCCCCGATGTGTCGACGAGCAACACGGCACCGCTCAGAAAGGGAGGGGAAACCTGGGATAGACCCCCCAGGGGGCTCTTCGGACGCACCCCTGTCGAGGATGGACGCCCCCCCCTCCTGTCGTGTATATATATATATATATACATATATATACACACACACCAGGGTTGGACCCCAAATGTCAAGTCCATTCGAGAAGCCCACGAAGCCTGGGATAGGGGTCGACATGTTCCCTGTTCCACGTGCGTGAATCCACGTGGGGTTCGGGAGCACGTGCGCGTTGCCTCGTCTGTTGTGAGCTCCCTGGTCACGGACGAGGTCTGCCAGGCCGCGCCCAACCCCAGACGTCGAGCATTGCCCCCCGCGCGAGCGTGTGTGTTGGCGCTCGCGTGCCTCCTTTGCCCTCCCCCCCCCCTGCATGGTGGCACAATTCGCTTCAACAGCATCCCCGTTCTAGTTCTTGTCGCCAGCGCAGACGGCCCCTCATCCTCGATTCCGAGGAAAATATGGGAAGGGATGGGAGGTGGAGGGAACGACGAGACTCCATAACATGTGTGAAACGATTGGGAATCCCGGGATGTGCGTCTTTTTATTCGTGCGGTCCCTGGGCCCCTTTTTTTATCTACGTGGCTCAGCCATCGGTCCGCTGCGCAGGCCACCCCATCCGACTGCGCCCGTCCCGCACCCCCCACACGCGCTCGGAACCCTCCCCCAATCTCGGCGGCGCGCCCGGGGGGCAGGGCAGCAGATGTGGCAGGCCTTCGGAGAGGCCCTCTGCGGTTGTCGGAGACGGCTCAGGAGGCGGTGCAGAAGGTGAGAGGCCTGCAGAGCCATTTGAGAGGGCCCGCCCCCTTCCCTCCCCTTCGCCCCCTGCCCTCTTCTGTCCCTCTCTCTCTCTCTACCTGCCCCCTGCTCATTCCACCCTCCCCACTTGTTTCTCAGTCTGGCAGATAGGAAGAATCAGGCTACAGTGGAGGCCCGTGCCAAGAAACACCCTACTTGCCTCCAGGGTGCCCTGGGTTTCTTGGGTTTCGATGGTTTTGCCATGGAGGGGGTCCAGCGCGAATCCAAGAAATCCGCGCGGAGCGCCTGTTTACGTGGCTTTGTTTTCTTCTATCTACCCTTTCTCCGACCTTGCACCGCGCCGAACGCAACGGCCGCGCTGTCCAAAGACGCATCCACACCCGAACATGTCTGGACGTCACGGCACCCAATGTGTCCGTAGACGCTGTTGGCTAGGACGTGAGAACGGTACTGGGCATCGGCCCCAGATGTTGGTCCTCTGGAAGCAGGTAGTTCTGGCCTTCCAGGATATTGTCGACCTCGGGATCTTGCGGTCCGGGTCGGGAAGGCTTCGGGCTGCGCACAGACAGCCCCCCCAGGGCGTCCCAGCAGGCCTCAGCACGTGCATATTGTCGACCGCTGGATCTTGGAGCCCAGGTCGGGAAGGCTCCGGGCTGCGCACAGAACGCCCCCCCAGGGGGTCCCAGCAGGCCTCAGCAGGCGCCCCGAGCAGCCGCGGCGCAGGGGTGCCGAGATCGCCCCGGGCCAGATGTACCCGGCGGGCAGGCCCGCGGGGACTGCCCCTGGAGGGAGGGTGGGCACAATCTCTGCGCAAGCCGAAGCCAGACCAAGCGGGAACATGGGTGTGCGGCGCGCGCAGGGGAGGGGTAGGAGGAGGTGGGAAGGCTTCTTAGACGCACTCCTGGTTCTTGGAAGGCGCGGGCCTCGTCTGTAGATGTAGGGCCAGCGCCGTCTCAGAAGCAGCCTCCCTATAAGAAGCCTCCCCCCCTCCCCCTGGAAGCGCGCCGCCGACAATCGGGGGCATGCATACGGTCAGTATTTTTTGGACGGCGTGTCGCTCCGCCAGTTCTGGCCTACCATGCGTCGGCGCGGAACGCTGTCCACGCCCCTGTCTCCGAGCGTCCATGTCCCGAGCCTTGCCGAGCGCCCCGCCCCAGCGCGTTGCCGGGGCCGCCGCGGCGACGCGCTAAGCAAAGGTTTCCGACCGTACCGTCGATCATGGATCTTTCAGTCGGGGTCATGGCACCTGGCCATGCCATGCCTTGAGTTTTTCAAATCGCGATCCCTGGAATCCCGACCCTTTTCCGAGGGCCGATGCTTTCTTTCCTTTCGAGGAAGGTGATGACAGTCCCGGGGCCCTGCGAGGGCCCCCGCGGAGGCCGAATTGGTACGGAACCTCGGTCTGGATTTCAACACTTTTGGTGTCTGGCTTTCGGGCGATAACTCGTGCACCTGGCGGCCTTCGGGACGATTCTGGCACCCCTGCAACGGACTCGACGCGGCGCTTCGGTTGGAAAGCATTCCGAGGCAGGAGAACCTCCAGGAGCCTACATCAATACCGTCGATCCTGGATCTTGGATTCGGGGTCATGGGCATCACATCCCGAGTGTCTACCCAGCCAGGATCATGGACATGCGGACGACGGCCCCGGGCGGCCCCGACGGTCACGCCAGCGAGGAGCTCCGCTTCGACAGCGTGGTGGCGGTGAACCCTGGCGTCTACGAGGCGGGTCCCAGCTGGCGGAGGCTCAGAGGTTACGGTCGGGAATTTGTTTGGCGTGCGCGCTACACACTAGGCACTTCACAATTTCCAAGCGTCGAGGTCCCGAGCCTTTGCCAGCCTCTCACCCCGCGCCTTGCGAGGGAGAGTGACGCGCTACCTGCTTGCACGGCATAGTGTGTCGCCGGGCCGTCGCCGCGACGCGTTATGCAAAAGTTCCTGAGCGTAGTATGTATCGGGGATGTAACCAGCGACAGAAGCCCCAGGGTTTCTTGGAATCCCGCAGGCCGGCATGTCTTTTCAGATCTCGAGTGCAGCCCAGCTCGGATCTGGATCTGCGCTGGGCCCCCCTGGCGACGCCTTCGGCGCCGCCCCTGGCCGGGCGCGAAATCCGCGTGGACCGTGGGAAGTTTATGTCCCAGTGCTACGCGAAGCCATGAGGAAGATTGCCTCGGAACTGGAGCAGGCCAGGCTGTTGCAGCAGAGTGCAGCAGCAGCCACGGCAGCTTCAGCAGCAACAGAAGGCGGCGAAAGAGGAGTTGGAGGAGGAGGAGGAGGAGGAGGAGGAGGAGGAGGAGGAGGAAGAAGAAGAAGAGGAGGAGGAGGAGGAAGAAGAAGAAGAAGAAGAGGAAGAGGAAGAAGAAGAATAAGAAAAAGAAGAAGAAGAGGAGGAGTTGGAGGAGGAGCGGCCCCGGAGGCAGAAGGGGGAGCAGCGGCGCGCACCCGCCGCGCTCGCCGCCGCGGCACCTGGGAGCATCGGCTCCTCGCGCGGCTGCCTCTCTGCCTCCGCCCGTGGGAGGGGGATCGAAGGCACGGGAGCCAAGGAGGAGGAGGAGGAGGAGGAGGAGGAGGAGGAGGAGGAGGAGCAGCAGGGTCAGGCCTCCCTCCTCCCCAGCCTCAGTAGCAGCAGAGGCAGCAGCAGGAGCCAGCACAGCAGCTACAGCCACAGCAGCTCCAGCCCCAGCAGCCAGCGGCGGCAGCAGGGGCAGGACTCGGCAGCGATGACGGCCTCCTTGATGACGATCACCCCGTCGCGGACCCTAACCAGACTGTGCAGACACACCCAAGAGACGAAACTTGGCTGGCCACCTAGAGCAGCTGGTTGCCGAGCGTCGCCAGAAGCAGACCAAATCGCCAACAGAAAGCCGTCCGTCGCAGCTGTGCCACGACCAGAGGGGGTCGGGGCACCTCGCCCTGACGAGCGAGCAGCGCACTCCAACATCCATGGGGGGGACGGAGGAGGCTAACTGGATGCGTGCTGTCGGATGGCGGCCCCCGCTCGATCGGGAGCCTCCCCCGGGGTCCGACGACCCGCACCCATACCCATGGCCGGTCCAACCCTCTGCGACCCCCTCTGGGCATGACGAGGAGGAGGAGGAGGAGGAGGAGAAGGAGGAGGAGGAGGAGCAAGAGGAGCAAGAGGAGGAGGAGGAGGAGGAGGAGGAGGAGGAGGAGGAGGAGGAGGAGGAGGAGGAGCAAGAGGAGGAGAGGAGGAGGAGGAGGAGGAGGAGGAGGAGGAGGAGGAGGAGGAGGAGAAGGAGGAGGAGGAGGAGGAGGGGTGGTCGCTCCTCGTCGGCAGCGCCCAGCCCCGGCCCCGCCGGCCGGCGCCGGCCCGAGGTGGAGCTGCACGGCCAGGGCGGGGACACGCGCGCGCCCCTCCGCGCCCCGCTGGTGGCGCTCAACCGCGAGAGCTACGTCGTGCTGCGCACGGGCGTCGAGGCCCTGCGAGACGGAGGACGACGTCGTCGTCGTCGTCCTTGTGCTTGTGCTTGTCGTCGTCCTTGTGCTTGTGCTTGTCGTCGTCGTCTTCGTCGTTTACCGCTGAGCTCCGCCGCCGTCTCGTCGTATTCGTCGTCCACGGCCCCTGCGCGGTGCCACGCGGGCGCGCTTCCCTACAAGTCGGCAGTGCGCGACGGGGGGGAGTGAGAAGGGGAAGGCCTTCTCAGAAGGCCCGGAAGGCTTCGGGCCTTCTGAAAGGTTTTCTAGACCTTCGCTGAAGACACCGAGCATTTCTCAGAAGGCCTCAGGGCTCGCCTCCGCCGGTTACAAGCCTCGTCAGGAAGAAGGTGGAACGCTGTTCAAGATGGGAGCGCTTGATGTTCTGGGCATGTGTCAGTTGCCGGATTTTGGACCCCCCTGTGGTAGGGCCAAATATTTCACGCCAGCAGTGAAGAGCGCTGGCCACACAAGCGCCGAAAGAAATCATTCGACGCGGAGATCCCCACGTGCATCTCATAGTTCTGTCACGCCTCGCTGAGGAACTCTTTCTGTGAACATCTTGATTCAGCGAAGGCGGGCGCGACAACGAAGACGGCGACACCGACGATTGTGACGTCCTCTTCCCCCTCTGAACAGATTCCCGGAGAGATGATGAGAGCACACGTGTAAGAGTGAGTGAGCATTGGACCACAACGAGGGGAGACTGAGTGAACCTGCACGTAAGTGATGTGAGTGTGAGTGAGTCTGTGTGAAGATGAGTAGGCTTAAGTATGAGAGTCTGAGAACGAATGGGTGTGACGATGCGCAAGCTTGAGTATGAGTGAGTCTAAGTGAGAGCTGGTCTGACTGTGGGTCAGTCTGAGTGTCGAGTGGGTCTGAGAATGAGTTGACGAGTATGAGTCTGTGTCTGGCTGGGTCTGAAGACGAGTGAGTACTACGACGGGTGACTCTCAGGCTGGGTGTTTCTGAGTGCAAGTGAGTCTGTGGGCATACGTCTGGGTGTGAGTGCGTCTGAATATGAACATGAGTATGAGTGTGATTATGAGTGAATCTGAGTTCGAGTGAGTTTGGCCTCTGGCGAGTCGGAGGGTGGGCGGGTCTGAGCGTGAGTAAGCCCTAGTGTGAATTAGTCAGAGTGTGAGCGAGCCTGTGCGGGCGAGTCTGAGTGTGATCAGGTCTGCGTTTGAGCGACTCTGGGTACGAATGAGTCTGAGTATGGTTGAATCTGAGCGTGATGAGTGAGTCTGCGTGATGAGGAGGTGCTGATAAGCAAGTCTGACTGCGAATGCGTCCGGGTAAGGAAGGGAGGTGACAGAGTGAGTGAGGTCCGCAGGCGTCTGTTTAAGACAAGTCCAGAGACAAGCCTGGGGGTTCGAAACAAGGAAGCCGCCCGAAACATCCCCACAAACTGTGCGCTCACCTCCCAGTCTGAGCGCGAGACCTGGCATGTCCCCACCCCTAAGCGGCCCCCCTCGGGGTGCCCTGGTGCCACGCCTGCTATGTCGTTGTGAGCACTGGACCACCGACAAGACGAGGGGGGTGGGCAGAAACAGGCCCAACGGCCTGAGGCTTCGTCGCAATCTGCTTTGAGCGCACATCATGTTGGGCACACAAAACAGGCAAACCGCCTGAGACATCACCAACCTCGGGGCGCGAACGGAAGAGTGAGCTACCCGCTGGCGGCTCCCCCTTTGGGAGTGCTGAAGCCAGCGCCTCGCCTGAGACATCCTCACGAGCTGCTTTCAAAGCAAAGGATGCTGGGCACCCAAGCACGCAAACCGCTTGAGACATGCCTACATCCTGGGCGAGTGATCCTGAGCTTGCGTGAGTCTGACTGATGGTTTGGCTGAGTCTGTGAAGGGAAGCGCGAGTCTGAGTCTGAGGGCGTCTCAGGGAGGGAATGATGTGATTGAATATGGGTATGGGTGGGTCTGGGTGCGGGAAAGCATGACCGTGAGTCGATTTGGGTATGAATGAGTCCTCGTAATGGGTGCGTCTGAGTGTGATGAGTGAGTGTGAAGGTGAGTGTGAGGAAGAGGAGAAGGTGGCAGGCTGGGGTGGAAGAGTCCACGCAGTCTGAGTTAGTAACCCCTGGCACTGCATCTTTGGGGGTGCTGAAACCAGCGCCTCGCCCGAGACCATCTTGCAAAATGCCCGAAAGCAATGGATGTTGGGCACGCGAACAGGCAAGCCGCCTACGACATCCCCCCAATCATGGCGCGAATGGGCCCATGACTGTAGAGACGCTAACGGCGATGTCGGCAACGGCGGTGTAGGATTCGGCATTGTAGGTGGGAGTGGTCCGTGGCCGACCCGATAGTAGGAAAGCGTGGCTCGTGGCTTCCTGCAGTTATCCGCGACGTCTTTGCTCGATACGTTCGCGTGTTTGAATTGCAGGAACATGTGGTTCGTGATTTCCTACACTTCGTTCTTCGCGAGTTCGGCACCGCAACGCCAGATTCCCAGCAACGCAGGTCATCGGAAGCTGGAGCATATACATTACCAGTGGCGAGCGATTCCTCAGTCCCAGGACTTTTCGAGGGTTGGGGACGACGTCGGGGTGGTGTGGGGTATTATTGTTGTCCGTTTCCCGGGGGAACAACGAGACATGTATACACCTGGATCCGGTATACACCAGGATCCGCTTTCCCGTGCAAGTGTCAGCGCAGGGCTTGAAAAAAGCGTTGGTGTATAGAGTAGAGTTTGTTTCCATAGTTAACCAACATCGCCGCTGGCGTGGCCTTGGCATGAGATGCCTCCCCGGCACTTCCCCGGCGCCTCGCCTGAGACATCCGCGCAACACGCCCCGAACGCAAGGGACGTTGGGCACGCGAGCGGGCAAACCGCTTGAAGCATCCTCACACTACGGGCGCGAACGGGCTTAGGAAATAACCACTCTGGCGCCCCCCCCCCGGGGGTGCTCATGCCAGCGCCTCGCCCGAGACATCTTCGCAACGTGTTCCGATAGCAGAGAACGTTGGGCACGCAAGCAGGCAAACAAACCGCCTGAGACACCCGCACACTCTGGGCGCGAACGGGCCCGTGATACATCCCCCTGTCGCTCCCCCATGGGGAATGATGAAACCAGCGCCTCGCTTGAGATATCCTCGCAAAGTGCTCCGAACGCAGAGGACGTTGGGCGCCCAAACAGGCAAACCGCCCGAGACATTCCCACAATATGGGTGCGAACGGGCACGTCTGGCGCTCCCCCACGGGGCTGCTGAAGCCAGCGCCTCGCCTGAGGCATCCTTACAGCCTGCGTGCGTGACTGATTATGAGCATGAGTGAGTCTGATTGAGGAGGTGATGTGACTGACCCTTCGGTAAGATGAGTGCGTTTGAGCATGCGTAAGTCTGAGAGACGAGTGAGTGTGCAGAGTGTGTCTGAGTATGCTGTATGATGGGTGACTTTGCAGTATGTGGGGGTGTCGTGAGTGTGGGTGTCGTGAGTGTGATTGTGTGTGTGGGTGAGTCCGAGTGTGAGTGAGTTCAAATTTGAGCAGGTTAGAGTACGAGTGAGTCTGAGTATGAGTGTGTCTGGGTGTGAGTGAGTACGAGTGAGTCTGAGTGACTCTGAGCGTGGAAAAGGAAAAGGTTCTCGGAGCCGTCTAAGTAATTACTCGACGCGGACCTCCCCACACGTGCATCTGATATTCTTGTCACGTCTCGCTGGGGAACTCCCCGCGGGTCCGCGTAGACGACGGGCGCGACAACGACGACGACGACGACGACGACGACGACGACGACGACGACGACGACGACGACGACGACAGCGACGACTTCAGTGACCTCATGCGCCCTGCGCAGAGAATAAGAGAGGCCGCAGGGGAAGGGGGCGGGGGGGCGGGGGGGCGGGGGCAGAGGCAGGGGCAGGGGGGGGAGGAGGAGGAGGAGGAGGAGGAGGAGGAGGAGGAGGAGGAGGAGGAGGATTCGCTCAGGGGCAACCTCATGGCGGGGGGATGGGCCCAGGTGCGGAGCGGCTCCGGGCGCGACATGCATCGAGCCCCGAAATCGCCCCCTGGTCGCCGACAGGGCCCCGACAGCCCGCCCCGCCCAGGAGCCTGCGGCTTCGCTGCCGGGGGCCTGCAGCCAAGACGCTGAAACAAGGAACAGTTTGGATTCGGAAGGGGCTCGGTGTTCCTTAGGTCCTTCCGTGGTTGTTCCTCTAGCCCTTCTCGTGCACCCAGGCTTTTTTGAAGCTACAGAGGGGCTTCGTTCCTTATTTCAGCAGCCCAACTGTATCGCAGATCTGTCGGCGACGGATCGCCTGTTCCAGGTCGACGTTTCCCCATCTGAGCCAGTCGTTCCTCCCAGACCCCTCGAAGCGTTGGCGCCCCGAGATCCCGACCACTTCCCAGATGCCGACTTTCTCCTGAGCCGTTTTTGCCCACGGTCCGGGAGCCCGGCGAGGGCCCCCAGAGGCTGAAGACAGTCAAAAGCCGTCCGTTGTGATCTTGGGCACGGCGCGAGGGGTCTGGGTTCGTTCCCCCTCAGAGGGGGGGGGAGGCAGGCCATCTCAGAAGGCGGCGGAGCTTCTCAGAGACCGTTGCAGCCTTCTGAGAGGCCCCCTGTGGCCTCGGAGAAGGCCCAGGGAGCTTCCCAGAAGGGGAGGAGGGAGGAGGGGGGAAGGAGGAGGGAGGAGAGAGGAGGGAGGAGGGAGGAGGGAGGATGGAGGAGGAGGAGGAGCAGGTTGAGGAGGAGGAGGAGCAGGAGGAGGAAGAGGAGGAATAGGAAGGAGGAGGATCGAGGATCGAGGAGGATCGAGGATCGAAGAGGATCGAGGATCGAGGAGGATCGAGGATCGAGGGGAGTCGAAGGGAATCGATGAGAAGGCCCGGCGTTCAGCTTTCTGACCCCATTTTGGGCGCGGCGGCGGGCCCTGTTGGGGTCCAGCTCTTGCGAGGACCATTGGCAGCGAGAGTTTGAGTCAAGCACCCTGGCCCCGCCAGAGGCGACGCTGAGGTGCCAGATGCGCTTGAACCGCTCTCCCCAGTCTGTCCCAGTGGCGAGTCCCGCGTGGAACCCGAGCCCAATCCAGACCCCCCTGCCTTCCCCCCCCCCCTGTGCGCGCCGCCGCCGCGAGGCGCAGGGGGGCGAGGGCGCGGAGGGACGGAGGAGCGGCAGGGCCCGTCGCTCCGCGAGGCGCAGCAGGGAGGCCAGGGGGCAGGCGGGGCCGCCTACCATGCGATGCGATGCGAATCATTCGCCAGCTGGAGCTGCGATTCCGATTCGGTTCGCGTCGAGCCGTTCCACCAGCCGGAACCCCTGGCGCGGCGATCCGATTCCGCTCCGACGCGGGACGATCCGCTGGCGATCCGACCCGGCTCCGAGCCGATTCGACTTCTCGGTTCGATTTTTCATCGCCTCTACCATGTGTAGGGGAGGGGGAGGAGTGGGAGGAGGAGGAGGAGGAGGAGGAGGAGGAGGAGGAGGAGGAGGAGGAGGAGGAGGAGCTCCTCCTCCTCCCTTCTCCCCCGTCCTGCATATGGTGGCGGTGGTGCAACATTTTGCCCGTCAGGGAGGCCCTTTGGGCGCGCCGCCGCGAGGCGCAGGAGGGCAGGGGGCGAGGCGGGGCGGCGGAGCGGGTCCCCGGGGATGCCCGCGAGGCGCAGCAGGGCCCGTCCTTTCCGGAGGAGCCGCGCGGGGGGGGGGGGGGGGCGCGCCACGCTCGGGAGCACCCAAGAGGGAGGGGGAGGAGGAGGAGGGGGGGGGGGGAGGAGAGTAGGAGGAGGAGGAGGAGGAGGAGGAGGAGGAGGAGGAGGAGAAGGAGGAGGAGGAGGTACAGGAGCAGGAGCAGGAGCAGGAGCAGGAGCAGGAGCAGGAGCAGGAGCAGGAGCAGGAGCAGGAGCAGGAGCAGGGGGGGATGACTGGGGGGGCGGATCACCGCTCGAGGTCTTTAATGTTGGCCCGCCCCCGCCCCCCTTTCTTCCGGCGCTGAATAGAACCTGTCCTAACACATTCTCCTCCTCCCCTCCTCCTCCTCCTCCTCCTCCTCCTCTTCCTCCTCCTCCTCCTCCTCCTTTCCTCCCTTCTCCTTCTCCTCCATCCTCCTCCTCCTCCTCCTCCTCCTCCTCCTCCTCCTCCTCCTCCTCCTCACCTTCCTCCTCGTGATCGTCATAGTCGTAGTCGCAATAGTCGTCGTAACTGTCGTCGTCGTTGTTGCGCGGCGGGTGCCGCAGAAAAAAATTACTCCGACGGAAGGACCCCGCATGAGAATCTCTTTAGCTTGCATGGGGGTATCCTCCTGCCCCTTCCCTTCTCCCACCTACTCTTGCCTCCTCGTTCTCCTCCTGTCTGCTCCTCCTCCTGCCTCAACCCCTGCCTCTTCCTCCTCTTCTTGCCTCCTCCACCTCCTCCCCCTCCCCCTCGTTATGCTTCCTCCCCCCCATTCCCCCTGCCCCTCCTGCCTCCTGCCTCCTCCTCCTGCTCTCCCTCTCCCTTCTCCTCCTCCTCCTCCTCCTCCTCATCCCCTGTCCTCCTCCTCTCCCTCTCCCTCATCCGCTTCCTCCTCCTCCTCCTCCTCCTCCTCCTCCTCCTCCTCCTCGTTTCCA
Organism: Prorocentrum cordatum; assembly: GCA_963575745.1. Classification (NCBI taxonomy): domain Eukaryota; class Dinophyceae; order Prorocentrales; family Prorocentraceae; genus Prorocentrum; species Prorocentrum cordatum. Next base: position 527,957 of record CAUYUJ010019982.1, read on the forward strand.
TATTCCTCCCCCCTCCTCCCCCCCCCTCCTCCTCCTCCTCCTCCTCCTCCTCCTCCTGCCTCCTCCTTAGGCCTCCTGCCCCCTCCTGGGGCCTCCTGGGGCCTCTTGGGGCCTCCTGGAGCCTTCTGGGCCTTCCGGGACCTACTGGGGCCTCCTCGGGCATTCCTCCTCCTCCTTTTCCTCCTCGTCCTTCCTCCCCTCAGCCTCTTCCTCTTCCTGCTTTCCTGTCTCGTCCTGCATCATCCCTCCTCCTTTTCCTGGCAATCCTCCTCCTCCTCGTCCTCGTGCGGAACACGACCCAGAGGAAGCGCACGACGTGCGTCCCAGCCGATACGCGCCGGAGGACGACCCAGAGGAAGCGCGCGCCGGAGGATGACCCGGAGGAACCACGTGAGCTGCGGGACCCATAGGAAGGCTCCCGCCTGACGCGTCCTCACAATTCACTCACAGACGAGGGTCCCGCTTGATACTTCTTCCAAATTCAGACCTGAGGAGCCCAAAAGTGACGACAGTTACAGGAATCCGATGACCCGCTCGGATTAGTAACATGATCTGCGGGCCCCATAGGGAGGGGGCTCCCGCCTGAGACTTCCTCGCAATTCACTCACAGACGAGGCTCCCGCCTGATACTTCCTCCAAATTCAGACCTGAGGAGCCCAAAAGTGACGACAGTTACAAGAATCCGATGACCCGTTCGGATTACTAACATGATCTGCGGGCCCCATAGGGAGGGGGCTCCCGCCTGAGACTTCCTCGCAATTCACTCACAGACGAGGCTCCCGCTTGATACTTCCTCCAAATTCAGACCTGAGGAGCCCAAAAGTGACGACAGTTACAAGAATCCGATGGCCCGCTCGGATTAGTAACATGATCTGCGGGCCCCATAGGGAGGGGGCTCCCGCCTAAGACTTCCTCACAATTCACTCACAGACGAGGCTCCCGCTGGATACTTCCTCCAAATTCAGACCTGAGGAGCCCAAAAGTGACGACAGTTACAAGAATCCGATGACCCGCACGGATTAGTAACATGATCTGCGGGCCCCATAGGGAAGGGGCTCCCGCCTGAGACTTCCTCGCAATTCACTCACAGACGAGGCTCCCGCTTGATACTTCCTCCAAATTCAGATTTGAGGAATCCAGAATTGACGACAGTTACAGGAATCCGATGGCCCGCTCTGATTAGTAACATGATCTGCGGGCCCCATAGGGAGGGGGCTCCCGCCTGACGCGTCCTCACAATTCACTCACAGACGAGGCTCCCGCTTGATACTTCCTCCAAATTCAGATTTGAGGAATCCAGAATTGACGACAGTTACAGGAATCCGATGGCCCGCTCTGATTAGTAACATGATCTGCGGGCCCCATAGGGAGGGGGCTCCCGCCTGAGACTTGCTCGCAATTGACTGACGAACGAGGCTCCCGCCTGATACTTCCTCCAAATTCAGACCTGAGGAGCCCAAAAGTGACCACAGTTACAAGAATCCGATGACCCGTTCGGATTACTAACATGATCTGCGGGCCCCATAGGGGGGGGCTCCCGCCTGAGACTTCCTCGCAATTCACTCACAGACGAGGCTCCCGCTTGATACTTCCTCCAAATTCAGACCTGAGGAGCCCAAAAGTGACGACAGTTACAAGAATTCGATGACCCGCTCGGATTAGTAACATGATCTGCGGGCCCCATAGGGAGGGGCTCCCGCCTGAGCTTTCCTCACAATTCACTCACAGACGAGGCTCCCTCTTGGTGGATGATGGTGATGGGATGATGACGACGGTGTTTGATAATGATATATGATTGATGATGATGATGATGATGATGATGATGATGGTGGTGGTGGTGGTGATGACGACGTGATGATGATGATGATGATGGTGGTGATGATGAGTGCTGATGGTGAGTGATCGTGCGATTCTGATGGTAAATGGTGGTGATGATGATGGGGACGAAGTGGTGAGTCAGCGAGTAGTGATGATGATGATGATGATGATGATGATGATGATGATGCGTTCGATGCCGATGATGGTGAGTGATCGTGCGATGGTGATGGTGATGCTGATGGTGATGATGATGATGAGTGGGGAGTGATGGTGATGGTGATGATGATGCGGAGGAGGAAGCAAAGAGGAGCAGAGGAGAGGGAGGAGGACGAGAGATCCTGCGCGGAGGGTGTGCAGAGAAAACAAGAAACCCACTGATGATGTGGGGAATTAATTACTAATTACCCCCTATTGGTGGGACCCCAGTCATTCAATACGGCTGCCTGAAAAAGTAATTAGTTACCCCCTTAAGGGGGGGTTCTAAATACATGCCAGGGTCAGAGGGAAACCATTAGTGGACACTCCCCTTGTCCCCCAGACTCAAGGTTGGCACGCGCGGGGCAGGCTGCGGGCGAAGTGAGCTCACCGCCAACGTTGATCCTTGGGGGGGGGGGGGAGGGGCGTTGACACACGAACAGTGGCGCGAGTGTGCGCTCATTTCTTCCGAGGCCTGCATCCTGCATGGAGGCGTCAAATCTCCCCAGGTATCGTGGCCCCGGCCCCCAACCCTGGCCCGCGCACGTGCCTCGGGCCAGGACTTGCGACCCCCCCTCGCGGACGCCTCCCTCTCGGATGCCCCCCACGCGCACCCCCCGCGCGCCCTCGCCGCCCATGGCCGTGGCCAGCCGTGGCCGGCCGGGGTCATGGGATGCCAGAGTTTTTCGGTCGCGATCGGCAGCGTCCGATCGGCAGTCCAAATGGGTCGCGACAGATGCCAGAATTTCCAGCAACATCGGTAGCGACCGATCTCGCCGGTCGAGACCAGGCAAATTGTTGGCACCCATAATGACCTGGGACGGTTAAGAACCTGTGCACATGGCGGAGATCACGCCCCTGTCCTGGCTGCATCTTCCCCAGGAGTCACAAGGAATTCCCAGAAGTGTACGATTCCATTTGCCGATCTCCAACTTCTCGACCCGCATATGCACTTGTGCTGCTATCAGGGTACTTTGCACTTGTAATGTTTAGCCAGCGTTTTGTCTGCGATGCCTGCTCTCGGGGGGCGCTTTCGAGCCCAGGGGACATCACCAATGGGTCGGGGGCATGAAACGACACCCCAGGGATGCAGTGCGATCGAAATGATCACGTAAACGATGGAGACGAAGACCGACAGCAGTTTCTGTCCATGTTGAACAGGACTCGCTGCTGGTGCCGTCGCGGACGTGGTTAATTTGAGACACCAGGTCGCCTACCCTACAGTGACCGCGGTCGGCTGGAGGCAAGGTTTGCTGTTGGGCATCGTACCCATTTCTTCGCAACCATGGTCGGGCGTCCAAAATGAGGTGTTCAGTCCTTCAGAAACCATGCTCCAGCTGCAGTGCTGGCCACATTCAAGGAAGGATTCCTGATCTGCTCATGTCGTTCAGATAGGGCGCTCTTGCCCCCGCGCGTGGCACGGTACTGGATGTGGCTCCGTATCCATCGTTGCCGCCCCTCTCCTTTCCCTTCTGCGGCCTTCCGCCGATCTTCTTCTTCCTCCTGATCATCTTTCCTCCTACTGCTGCTCTTCCTCCCCGTCCTTCCTCATCCTTCTCTTTCTCCTGCTCATCCGCCTCTTTCTTTCGACACTGTACAAAGACCGCCCCCTCTGCTGATTGCGCATCATACGATGGGGTCATCTTGAGGATCACTGTCCTTATTAGGACACCCCATGGATGCAGCAGGGTTCAGCGCAATTGGAAGGGACGCGTGGGAGCGGTAGGACGTCGAACATGGCTCGAGCGCTCATAGATGTCCCTCCTCCCTCCCCTTCTCGTCCCCTTTCCCCGCTTGCGCTGGTGGGCGTCTGTGCCCCCCCCCTCACTGGAATGGTTGTCCACCCTGCCTGCGTTTGGTAAGCCTGCCTGTGAATGTTTGCGGAGGCGTGCCTGGTAGTCGACTGCAGCCTCTCCTCCCTCACCCCGCCCCTCCCTGCCGCCTGTTTGCCAAGGAGCTCTTCGTCTATCCCAGGTCCGATCGGGCGCGCCGCCGCGGGGGCCTCTCAACATGTCATGCGGTGGAGGAGTCATGCGAATAGGTGGAGGAGAAGGAATGGAATGAAATGTCATGTCGCGAAGAGGACACAAGGAACATCCCAGCCTTACACTCGGACGGGAGAGGACCAGAAAGACTGCTGTCGGACCGCCTGCTCAGCCCTACTCGGGGCTTTGAGTTGTAAGCCTCGGTCGATCCGGCTCACACGCTGAGCCTCTGTCGGTGTGGCCCGCATTTTACATGGACTCCTGAGCTCGTTGGCCCTCTCAGTGCAGAAGGAGCCGCACATGCTGCAATACCACAGTCTTCAGATGCACTCTGTGACTCCGGCAGACCTGGCCACCCCGCTGAATGGAGCCGATCACTTAGACTTCACGTGAAATGCAGCCCATCACGATTCGGAGGCTGGAAACAGGGACTGGCTTTCCATTGGCCGAGCTTCGCCTTGGTAGCACTTCCGGCACTTCCGCAACTCATCCTCTTCCTCCTCCTCCTCCTTCTATTCCTCCTCCTCCTCCTCCTCCTCCTCCTCCTCCTCCTCTGGACCACTCCCAAGGGACCGGGTTTTCGCCTGCGATCGTTTTTGACTTCGGTGGCCTGTCGAGGGATCCAGGACGCCGAAAGCAACGAGCCACTTCTGTGTTGACGTTTGTAAAATTATTGGAAATCTGGGTCCGCATGCCGCCGCCTGTTAGGACGCAGCTCCTGGGAGGTTAACTTTAGAATCGGCGTTGCTGCACCCCTGGTCGAAAGCTGGTTTAGTTCGGCTTATTCTCGCACGATCCGGCTTAGTCCTGTTTAGTCTGGCGTAATCCTGGTCTCGTTCGGGTTCAGTCTGGCTCAATTGCCCCGTATAAGCGGACGGAATAGCCCTTGCCCGTTCTGACGAACACCTCCCAGGAGATGCTTCCTCAAGCCCAGACCCCCGACGTAATGATTTTGTTTATCACGTCGACCGCCGGAGGTTTCGACCTCTTCCCCGGGACCGGTTTCTCATCCCGAGTCGTTTTTTGATGGTCCCGAGGCCCTGACGTCGACCCCCAGAGGCTTCGACCTGTTCCCCGGGACCGGTGTTTCATCCCGAGTCGTTTTTTGATGGTCCAGAGGCCCGGTAAGGGCTCCCAAAGGCTGAACATGGCGAAAAACCTCCCGTCGTGATTTTTGCCATTGCTCGAGGGGGTCTGGGCAAAAAGCTTTGGAGGAAGAGGAGGATGAGGAGGAGGGAGGAGGAGGAGGAGGAGGAGGAGGAGGCGGAGGAGGAGGAGGAGAGGAGGAGGAGGAGGCGAGGAGGAGGAGGAGGAGGAGGAAGTGGGAGAGTCCGCGTCTGCCTGCCGCCGCGCGCGCAGGTCGGACCCGTCGCGCCTGCCCCACAGCGCCGCCGGAGCCCCGAGGGCCTCGGCCTGGTGCCTGCTCCTGGGCGCGGCCGCCGCGGCGGCCGCCGCGGGCGCGGGCCGGTAGGGCTGCGCGGGGGGGGCCGTCCGTGGTCGGGGACGGGGGTCGGGCGATGAGTAATAGGCACGCACGCGCACGCACACGCAAACGCACACGCAAACGCACACGCACGCACGCACATGCACACACGCACACGCACGCACGCACGCACGCACGCACGCACGCACGCACGCACGCACGCACGCACACACACACACACACACTCACACACGCACTTACATACACGCACACACTCTCTCCCACACACACACACACGCGCGCACGCACGCACGCACGCACGCACGCACGCACGCACGCACGCACACGCGTACACGCACACGCGCACACGCATGCAAACACAAACACACGCACACGCACACACAAACACACGCACGCGCACTTACACTTTTATTTCTATGTACACTTACACTTACATTTACGCTTACGCTTACACTTACACTTACACCTACACTTACATTTACACTTACACTTACACTTACACTTACACTTACACTTACACTTACACTTACACTTACACCTACTCTTACACTTACACACACTTGTACACACACACACACACACACACTTACATGCACTTACACACATGTACACACAAACACACAGGTCCTGACAGGCCCTTTTCTGGCCCCAGGATCGGTGCACATATGCCCCCCTGGCCGAGCTTGGGGGGCGTGTTCACGATCCTGGGCCCAGGAGGGTCCGGTATGGGGTCAGCGCACGTGCACACTTTTTGGGCGTCGCGTAAAAGGGGGTCGTTTGTTTTCCATCTCGGCCTCTGCGTCATCGATCCCTCGGACCATCAAGACTGGATCCGTCAGAAAAACTGCCCCCAGGGAAAGACTCGGGGCCTCCGGGGCAGCGCATCGTCGGATGTCTCGGCCGGAGGGAGGGAGGGAGGGAGGAGGAGGAGGAGGAGGAGGAGGGGGAGGAGGAGGAGGAGGAGGAGGAGGAGGAGGAGGGAGGAGGAGATGGAGGAGGAGGACGAGGAGGAGGAGGAGGAGGGGAAGGAGGAGGAGGAGGAGGACGAGGAGGAGGCGGAGGAGGCGGAGGAGGAGGAGGAGGAGGATGGGGGGGAGGGTCAGGGGCAACGCAAAGGGGGGGAAGGGGGGATGCATCATCGCCGGCAGGGCCCCGATAGGCCGCCTCACCCCGCCCGGGAGCGTGCGGCTTCGCAATCGGGAGCCTAACGCCGATCTGTCAGCGATGTGTCACCGATTCCATGATGTTCCAACCTACTTTAGTATTAGCCTTGATCACCAGGAAGACTTTCGAGCACCAAGAAAGTACCGAAGCTGGAGGGTTTTCACGTGTCGGGCCCTGGGAGGCGGCACTCGTTCGACGCTGCTTCGACACCTGTCTGGGTGCTCGAATAATGGATGGGAGCAATATCGCACCAATTCCAAGTTGTTGTTCCCCCCTACTGAGCCGGTTCCCCCCTGTCGTTCCCCCTCACGAGGGGGGGGAGAGGGGGAGGGAGTGGACGATCGGGAAGCAGGGAGGAGGATCGAGAAGCAAGAGACAGCATCAAATATATGTTTCGGGCCTCTGCGTGGATTTCTTGGGCCTGCGCCGCAGCTGCCTTGGCTACGCCTCTTGCGCCACCCCCTGGCGAGCTCCGCGCGCCATGGGGGTCAGCGCCGCCCCAAGATGGGCTTATGCCGTTTTCTTTGTTCCTCTAGAAGAAGAGGGGGGCGGGGAAAGGGAGGAACAGGAGGACCAGAGCCAAGGCTGGATGCGCCAGCAATGCTGCCAAACAGCTTTCCTTCCCGGTCCTGTTCCCAGAAGTCCCGACGGGACGGTCCGTCTGTTTGCGGGGACGGCCCGCCTGAGAAGCCCTTCGCCCGATGGGACCAGCAGTCAAACCGGAGCCCCGTGATAAAATTGGCCAGGCGAAGGACCCAACCATCTGCAGTTGTGGGCACCGTTGGTGTATGCACCGCATCCGGAGGAGCTCCCTACAGGGCCACGAAGCGATAAAGGGGCGTGCCAGCATGGGTACTGTGGGCGCATGCGAACAGCCACTGGGGCTGTCGGTGGAGCTCTTTATGGGGCCACGAAACCTGTGAGGGTGTGCACAAATAGGTGCGGTGGGCGCATGCGAACGCAGCCACTGGGGCCGTCGGTGGAGCTCTGTATGGGGCCACGAAGCCCATCAGGGTTGTGCCAAAATGGGTACGGTGGGCACATGCGAACGCAGCCTCTGGGGCCGTCGGTGGAGCTCCCTATGGGGCCACGGAGCGTGTGAGGGTGTGCACAAGTAGGTGCGGTGGGCGCATGCAAACGCAGCCACCGAGGCCGTCGGCGGATCTCCCTATGGGGCCACGAAGCCCATCAGGGTTGTGCCAAAATGGGTACGGTGGGCACATGCGAACGCAGCCGCTGGGGCCGTCGGTGGAGCCCCCTATGGGGCCGCGGAGCGTGTGAGGGGTGTGCCAAAATGGGTGCGGTGGGCGCATGCGAAAGCAGACAGTGGGACCGTCGGTGGAGCTCCCTATGGGGACGCGGAGCGTTTGAGGGTGTGCCAAAACGGGTGCGGTGGGCGTACTCGTCCCACGAGTCAGAGCGACACGCTGTCAGCTGGCAAGGCACGGCGTGTCGCAGGGGCCGCCGCCGCGACGCTCTGAGGAGGGGCCAGCTTCCCTGCGGTGCTCTCCTCGGTCTCGCGCCGACCCAGGCCGCTCCTCCGGTGTGCGAGGTCGACGAGCGGCGGCCAGCAGGGGGGTAAGGGCCACCCCTCGGTCGCTGGAAGGTGGAATGTCTGGATTCCCTGATTCCAGTTTACTTTGGGCGCCTTCCTACTTCAAGAGTCGAGTGGTGTTCCTTAGTGTCCCTCCTCTTCAGGGGGGCGGGCGAAAGCCAAACCTGCTTCCAGCGCCTTCCTACTTCAAGTTTCTCCCACTTCTTCCGACCGACGGGTAGGGGTGTGGATATCATGGCCGGGGGCCCTGACGTCTCCCTGATTTCGAGGGCCTCTTTTCTTATGTCGCTGCCCTCCCTGGCCCACTTCCCCTCGTCCGCGCGCATGCCCTCGGCCATGATCTGCGAACGCCCCTCTTGGACGCCCCCTGCCCGAGGGGGGGGGGGCGGTGGCGGGGAGGGAGCGAGGCGCGCGGGGGGCGCTAGCGCCTGTGGACAGTGCGCCTGGCGGAGAAGACAAGAGGCGCCGCGCCTCCTCTTGTGGGCTGCCGGCGCGACACGGCCAGAAGGGCGGCCACCTCGCTGAGCTGGCCAGGCGGGTGCTGTGAGGGTCGTGCCCACGGTTTCGGGATTTCGGGGCCCTCTCTTGGGCCGTCAGGAGGCGGCTCGGGGCGAAGAGCTGGTCCCCGGGAACGTCCGAAAGTCCCCAGGGTGCAGGGCCCGTTTTCCTCAGGACCCCCCTCCCGCTGGCCCCCTCGTCGTCCTCCCCAGGTGGCGGGGGCGAGACGTGGAGGGGTCAGGGGAGGAGGGGGAGGAGGAGGAGGAGGGCGAAGGGGGACGAGGAGGACGGAATGAGGGAGGAAAAGGAGGAGGAGGAGGAGGAGGAGGACGAGGAGGAGGAAGAGGAGTCGGAGGAGGAGGTGCAGGAGGAGGAGGAAGCAGAAGAAGAAGAAGAAGAAGAGGATAATGAGTTAGAAGGAGGGAGAAGGAGGGAGGGCCGCCCTTTCCTCTCCTCCTCGCGGCGTCCTCTTTTTTCCTTCTGAGGGTGAGGAGGATATCGGGGCAGGGAGAGCATGACGAGTCCAGAACAGGCCCTCCCCCGCCCCTCCTTCCTCTTCCCATCCCTCCTCGTCCTCCTCCTCGTCGTCGTCCTCCTCCTCCACCTCCTCCTCCTCCTCCTCCACCTCCTCCTCCTTCTCCTCGTCCCCCCCTCAAACTCACTCAGACGGAGTCCGTTGCCCGGGGCCATGAGCTGCCGTTCCACAGGAGAAACTGAAAGAAATCCTTCCCCTAAGCCTCCTGACTCCTGCCTCCTCTCATCCCCTCCCTCTCTCACTCACTCACTCCCCTGGCACACCCTCCCTCCTTTCCTCCTCGTCGTCCTCCACTCAACTCACTTCAACTCAGACGGAGTCCGTTGCCCGGGGCCCTGCACTGCTGATCCACAAGGAAAATTAAATGCCAACCTTTCCAAACCCTCGTGACTCATGCCTCCTCCCTTCCCCTCCCTCTCTCACTCACTCACTCCCCTGGCACAACCAAAATGGGGCCCACTGTTGCCGAGACCCTGGGCAAAGGCCAGGCGTGGCTTCGCCCGAAAGGTGGCTCTGGCAGTGGTGCTACGGCACCTTGCGCGTGCCAGCCCGTCCTCTAGTGGCTGAGTCTCGCACTCGCGGAACAGCTTCTCGAGTTCTTAGAGTCGCCCTCCTCCTTCCCTCCCTCCTTGCTCCGTCCCTTCTCCTCCCCTTCCTTCTCCTCGACACTTCTCTTCTCTTTTCTTCTCTTCTCTCCTATCCTATCCTATCCTATCCTATCCTCTCCTCCTCCTCCTCCTCCTCCTCCTCCTCCTCCTCCTCCCCCTCCTCCTCCGCCTTCTTCTCCTCTTCCTGAAAGCCTGAAAGCCTGAAGGCACGGAAGTTCGTCGAACGTTGCCGTCCCCCCCAGGGCCCGTCGGCCCTGGGGGTGTGGTCAAACTCGTGAGCCAAGTGGGTTCACCACCGGCTGGGTGATGAGCAGCCCCAGAAGGTGGCGGCAGCAGACGAAAGAGGACGAGGAACGAGGGAAAACATACCATCAACATTTCGAAGAAAGAAGAAGGAGATAGGGGAAGTTGTGGTGGCGTAGCGGCGTACGGCGTGGCGGCGTGAGGCAGCAAGGGCAAGGCGCAGAGCGGGCAAGTGGCGTTGCTGGTGGCGGTGCGGGCGCTGCCAGGCCACACCCGCTAAAGTGGAAGGCACAAGTCTCTCCCTGCCCATAGGAAACCCCAAACGACGGCCGGCAGTCCCGTAGTAGGTAACCCTCGCCGGCCAAGGCAGGCGTAGGCTTCCCGAGGTAATTATGGGCTCGGGGCCGCCGTGTGTGGGTTCGCCCCAGCCCCCCCCCGGGTGGGGGGGGAGGTCTGTTGTGCCCTCCGCGGTGGCGGCCGCGCAGCCCGACGGCCGTGGTGCCGGCCGCCGCCCCTGGCCAGCGCCAGGGCAGCCAGCGGCGCGTTGGCCGTCCATGCCCCTGCCCGTTGCCCTTTCAGTCGGTATCGTTTATCCGATCCCCATCCCCATCTCCATCCCCTTCGAGACCCCCACCAAATTACCTCCCCAGCTGGGGATGCACCCCTCGAATCCCGAAGGGAGCGGCCCATATCCCCATCCAGGGGGGTAGATCGGCCAGCGGGGCCCAAGTTACGCCGCTGTGGATGGGGATCGGTTAAACGATACTCATCAAGTAAGCCCGTTGGGTGGGAAAGAGGGTGGCGGGCGGCGTGAGGCAGGTGCGGCAGGTGGCCACGCTCGCCAATGTCTCCTCCTCCCCCTCCTCCTCCCCCTCCTCCTCCCCCCTCCTCCCCCCCCCTCCCCCCCCCCTCCTCCCTCCCCCTCCCCCTCCCCCCCCTCACCCTCACCCCTCCCCCTCCTCCCCCTCCCCCTCTCCCTCCCCCTCCCTCCTCCCCCCCTCCCTCCCTCCCCCTCCTCCCCCTCCTCCCCCTGGAAGGCGCAGAGGCCTCTGCCCCGGCCGGAAGGAAGCCCCAGTAGGCGTCCACTAGCCCTACGATGGGGGCCCTCGCCTTGAAGCAGACGCAGGGCTCCAGAGCGAAGGGCTGGTGGCCATCTCTGGGGGGGTCCACGGGGCGTGGGCAAGGTTTGTGCCTTCCGTGGCCGCGGCCTCAGAGGAAGTCTGGCGTTGGCCCTGGGAGGGCGTTGGCAGGGGGAGACTGCAGGCGGCATGACTGCAATGGGGGCAGAGGACGCGTTGTGAGCGAGTTGCCACAAAGCGTGAGTAGGCGTGTTGGCGCGGGGGGGCGCGCGCTCCGCGGCCGCCCTGGCCAACGCCGGGGCAGTCGTCGGTGAGTGTGCCCATCCCCCTCCCGGTGGATGGGTGACCGCCCGCCCATCCCTCCGCCACAGGAGCGGGTTGGTGAAGGGCAGTGGGGCAAGGGTGTGGGGAACGGGGGCTGCAAGAAAGTGGGCCAGGAGGGAGCGAAGTTGGGGTACCGCTCTCTCAAGACGAAGTTCTTCGCGTTGCTGTCTCCGAGGCCTACCGAGGAGACGCACGAGAGAGCTCTATCCACAGGTCTAGAGGAGCTTACGCTCTCTGCCACATGTGATGGTAGGCTGTGGGGCCGGCGCGAGGTGGCGTACGGGCCCCGCGGCCGCCCTCGCCATCGCCAGGACAGCCGTCGGAGAGTTTGCCCGTCACCCCCCTCCCGCAGTGGATCCCACTCATCCCTTTTCCCACACGAGTGGGCGTGTGAAGGTCAGTAGGGCGAAGGTGGAGGGAGCGGGGGTTGCAAGGAAGTGAGCCAGGAGGTGAGGCTGGGTCAGGGCCTCAAGGCCAGAGGGCAGGAGACTCTTCGTGTTGCACCCCCCTCGGCCCCGACTCACAGCTGGTGATTGGGACCCCCGCCATGGAGACGCATGAGAGAGCTCTCTCTGCTGGTTTGGTGTAGCTTGCACTCTCGCGGCACGTCGGTGAAGTAACAGAAGTAACATACTTGGGCGAGAATGCCACGGCAGGTTTTGGAGCCCTGTATTAATGTGGGCCCACTGTGCAGCATAGCCTGCTGTAGTTGTGATCGTCGTATGTGCTGTGTGCTGTGTGATGGCCAGGGAGCTGCTCGTAGCGGAGGGGTGTGCCGTCGCCAGGGAGTGGTGAGGTGGGAGTCGCAGAGAGTACACATTGTTCATCTCTAATTCTTCGAAAGTGCTTTGATTTTTGGGGGGCCAAGATCCTTTCATTTCTAATTGTTCTATCCTGGTCCCCTTCCTGGCCACTAGGGGGCCAGAAACAGTTAGAAACGAGCACAATTAGAAATGAGCACGAGTAGAAATAAACGACGTGTAGGTATTCGTTGCGGCCAACCGTTGCTGCTGCCGGTGCGGTGTGCCCCGTGAGTGCGGCTATGTGGTGGAAGGGTACCCAGGGCTTCTTACTAAGCGTGGGGGGGGTACCGCCCCGACGGTGGTCAGCCTCGCCTCGTCGTCGCGCCGCGACGGGGGTCGGAGCGCCTTCGGCGCGCGGTGGCTGCCCGCGACGGGGTCGATGTGGGGCTGTCGGCGGGGGTGGCCCCCCCCCCCCCGACGCACAGAAATGGAGGAGGAGGAGGAAGAGGAGGAGGAGAGGAGGAGGAGGAGGAGGAGGAGAGGAGGAGGAGGAGGAGGAGGCAGCTGGCTGCTGGCTGCTGGTGCTGTCTGCTGCTGGCAGAGGAGCAGAACTGGGCAAAACCCTGCGGGAGGTGGGTGACGCACCGACGGGCCGCCGCTCGGCCTGTCCCATCTTGAGGCGTGTGTCTTAGTGGTTGTGGGCGATCACGGGGGAGTCCTCCTCCTCCTCCTCCTCCTCCTCCTCCTCCTCCTCCTCCTCCTCCTCCTCCTCTCCTCCTCCTCCTCCTCCTCCTCCTCCTCCTCCCTCCTCCTCCCCTCCTCCTCCTCCTCCTCCTCCTCCTCCTCCTCCTCCTCCTCCTCAGAACTCAGAACTCAGAACTCAGGAAGGGTGCCGACGGGTCCGAAGCCCAATGCAACACCAAATGAAAATGGCCTATCCTCCACTCATCTGTCCCTCTCCCCTGCCCCTGGGGGTCAGCGCCTGCAGGTTCGCAAGCCTAGTCTCCACCAGGGAGGCGGAGGGGATGGAGGTGGAGGGATCAGCGGCGGCGCCGGGGGATAAGGGCCATGGCCGGAGCAGCTCTGCCTCCGTACCACCTGGCAGGATGCCCTTGCGCAGCTTCCGCAGATCCGAATTCACACGAGGTCTGCATATGAGGTCTCGCAGCTTTAACGCTTTGCTGGCAGCGATGGCGCCACATGCACTGCAGTAGATCACGGGCATCCCGCTCTCACGCACACATGTCATCCATAATCGATGCTGGTACAAAGGATTCTGTGAGAGCGCAAGGACTTCCTCCAAAGACGGGGGAAGACGAATACAGCTGGTGTGAGACAAAAGACGGCTCCCCCCTCTATGGCAACGAGTGCACCTCCACCCCGAACCATGCCACACAGGCACGTGGCCGAAACTCGGAAGCCCACCCTCAGGCACCGATGGAGGGGGCCGGGGGTGCCTAGAGAGGGGGCCGAAGAGCTCCTTGCAGGACGGCCAGAGCTCAAGCATCGAGCACATAGCTTTAGCCACTGACTTAAATAAATCCATTGTCTTGACAAAGCTGCGAAGGTCATCAGCAGACTGCTGATTCTCGGTGGCGCCGCGCTTCGCGTACTTATCAGCAACAGCATTGCCTAGAATATGGAGCCGCTCTAAATCGGAATTGGCACTCTCGACGTTTCGGTGCGCTTTGACCTTCACCGAGGAAGGCACCTTCGAGCCGAGCGCCCTCCAAAACGTGGCATGTTCGCACTTGTGGGACCTGGCCCACAAAGGACGAGAAGCTCCATGGATCAAACTCTGGCAGTCTACGTGCAAGGACTTCCCGTCAGGGAGGTCCGAGTGCCGAGCGGCCATGTTCAAACCATAGTGTTCACCCACATCCACAGACTGGGGCAAGCCTTGGGGGACGGGCCCATATATGACTCTCAGGAGGCACCCATCAGAGTCGACCTCCGCCACCGCCCAGCCCGCACGGGCGACGCCAGGCATGGTGCCGTCAAAGCAACTCCCATCCGCAAAAAGTTCGCCCTCCCCGGAGAAAGTGAAAGGAGCGTCCCCTCCAGGGCCAAGAAAAACAACCTGATGTTGAGGGGAAGGGGAACCTTCAACTACTGGCGGTGCAATCCACAGCCTACTGAACAGGGGGTCCTCGGGTCCACAATGGAGCGCCATCGCCAGAATCTCCGGATCTATGCCCTCTCTGTCGGCCTCGAACCTCGGGCACACCCACGCTCGATGGTAGATGGCATCAGGGCACTGACAATAAACAAATAAACCAGAACAATCATATCCCCACTGGTGGAGGTGAGCGCCCGTGGTGTAGCCCATGCAGAAGACTTCCTTCAGCACGCGCTTCATGGGTGGAGTCAGACGTTTCCCCGCAATAATACGACGGGGTGGCAAACCCCAAACTCCCCGATCTCGAATATCTGAAGCTCGTTGGCAAGTGGACTCAGGCATTCTGGAGGCCATGGCTCTGCTGAGGTAGACACCGCGCAAATCATCGATGAATGCCCTGGCAACCATGTGGGGCGCATGATCTGTGAGAACCATCGGCTCTCCAGATCGGGTAAGAAATTGGCCAGGACTGACAACTTCCCATCCTGCTTCTCGCATCCACAAGTGAAGATCAGCCATCGGCCCAGTACTCTTCTTAAGCCAACTTGCCTTTGCCGGCTGCCCATGAAAATGACGAAGGGTGGTATGAAACAAATCACTAAGCTCTCGAACCGATAACCCGTCTCCCTGAATAAGTTGCGGGTCAGAGGCCTGCCACCACTCTTGGCAATACCTTCTCATCGTGCTTGCTGCAACTTTCAAAGGATCCTTTAAGGGATAAAGCTGCCATCCCAGTTCCATGCTCCCGGCACGGGGGAATCCCAGAGCACGAGAAGCAGCTTTCCTTAGCACTCGGATTTCTTGGGGCGTGTACCCCATAACCTCGCCCCCATACGTCGCGGACGGCTGGATTCCTGTGAAGAACAGCTTCGCTCGCTTAAACGGTGCTACCTTCAAGTTCCTGACCTTCCTCATCCGCGGCTTGATGACAGCAAAGCGTTTGCGATGAACAACTCTCGCTCCAGCTCTCTGCTTGTGTTTCCCCGGCCCAAAATCGGCTCCCAAGTTCTTGGGGAACTCCTGGCTCTGGCCGGCCAATTTCCCCAGAGCTCGCTGCGCCGCTAGCACTAGCTCGGTTGAAGAACCTGTAATGAGCATCTTGTCATCTGCAAATGGTACCCCCAACATGTCCTGCAATAGCTGAGCGAGTGCAGATGCACGCTCTCTCATAGTCTCAATGCAGCCATAGAAGGACTCGTCGGCAACGCCCAGGCGGAAGTCGTCGATGTGGATAGTCAGGTCAGCCTTACTACTACCTACATCTGCTCTCCATGTGTCGACGCCTGGTACAAGAAAAGCCTTGACCTCGTACGTGGCCGTCGAAGTGCCTGCGATCACCCCTCGGGTAGGTTACAAGGGATCAGCCACCATGCCATCTAGACACAAAAGCCTGGCCCAGCGATAACTGTGAATGGAGTACCTAAGACATGTAATAGGATACTGCACGCTGCATGCTTCCACCCACAGCTTGTGTTGTGAGATGTGCTCATAGTACTGGCGCAAATCCCATAATACTGATAAAAGGTGGTGTCCTTCCTGGGCAAGGGCTTCACCCCGAACGCTCTGCCGCCAGACTGCATCCATGGGGCCCCGTCCTGGAGCCATGGAGAAACCACAATGAGACCCCAGGGACTTTTCCCACTCCTTGGCCTCCCATGCGAGCGTCCTCCCATCAATCCGAGATAAGCTAGTGAAGAAACCAATGCAACGACGCCCCTTGACAGGTTTGCGGATCAACTGGGTTCTTACCCACTGCAATGTCGTAGGCGCTTCTCCCACAACATTCATAAGCTGGAACAGCCCTGCTAATACTGCCAGAGACGTGTCCGAGAGCATTGAAAAATGTCGCGGGTGAAAACCATCGACATCAGTCGTCCGCTCCTTAAATCTCCGTGAGATCTTACGTAACACATCAACCTGGGCCCTCTCAGGAACGAGGCTGGGAGCCCGCAACATGTCAAATGACGTGTCGGCGCCAATGTCTCCTGGCGCTCCAACCCCATGAGATGTTTCCAATGTGTGCTGGACGGGCTTCGCACACCATGCTTTGATATGTTCGTCACGATATTGCTTCAGGCCCTCCAGCTGCGAAGATGTAGCCCTCTCCTCAGAATCTACATACACTTCTTCCTGGTATTCAGGGTCTAGATGGGTTATGGCGTGCGCTGCTCCTGCTCCTCCAGCAATCGCCTCCTCACACCACTCCTCCCATTTAGCCCTCCTGTCTTTCTTATCCTTGCCGACCTGCTCCTTGCTGGCAAGCTGGATGGCCGTAATCCACGCATCAAGGGAAATAGCTGAATTGGCGTTCGGCTCGCGATGATGGTTCCAGAGCTGCTTCACAAGACTGCACAAGAGAGATTGCCAGAAGATAGCCTTCTCTTTCCCAAGATGCTGCCGTAATAAGCCACCAGATTTCGCCACTCTAGAGCTCTTCCTGAGCAGTTTCGAAAAATGTCCTGAAGGCTTTAAAGACCCACGGGCCTGGTGGAGAGTTCGGAACTCCTGGAGTCTCTGGCTCAGCCAGTGGAGGGCCACCCCGGGGGTGGGTCTGGGATTCTGTTTCGTGCTCAGAACCTCCCTTATCGGCCGCAGGACCACCTCGTACGGCGCCCCCCCCGTCAACCCAGTACTGGGGGAGGTTTGGGTGGCCCTTTGGATTTCGCGCCAAGCTTTAAACACCCATCCTGCATAAACGCTGTCAAGGGCTGCCTGGGCAGAGACTCGATCTGCGCCATGCTGTGTATAGATGCACCCGTGCTCATCTTTCAACCCAGCCAGATATCCTTCCAACGTCTGAGATAGTTCAAAGTAATCGGGTGGAGCTGGCGCTGGTCCCACTGCCGGCGCACATGGTAACCGTGCATATGGTCGAAGAATCGGCACGCTCACGTTAGATCCATGAGTCAAGGTCATCTTCACAGGCTTGTGAGGAGACATCGTACTGCTCTCATCAACCACGGGGGTACCACAGACGTGATCCAACTGTCTGGCCACTAGAAAATAGTCAATCGTGTTGCCTGATCCATCCGGTCGAAATCGATGTGAATCCGAATTCGGGTCAAGCCGCAGATCTGCAACTAAGGGTCCGAGATCGATACCTGCTCTGAGCGTCCCTGGTATCACATTCCAGTCACCAGCCGCCACAAAAGGGACCCGGGTCCTCAGAGCATGCTTGCCCCATTCCTGCAGAATCTGTGCATTGGCGCCTACGATCCCGATCGAGTCGACAAGATACACAGAGTAAACAGAAATAACTCCCAAAGAGGCCGTGCGAATAAAGCAATGAGCAACTCTATGGGGTACAATCGAGGCTCCAGTGACCGGAGAGACCCAGGCGTCCAGATACCTACGAACCAGGATCACCACAACAGCTGAAGCCCCACCTGACTCCCCGACAGTGCATGGTGTCCAAAAACTGCGCCAACCTAGTTTGATCAGCTCGGTCGTCTTCTCGGCGAGGGCCGCGCTGGACAGCTTATGTTCCTGGATACACACGATGTCAGCATCAGTCCTCTGAACTTCTCGCCAGGCCGTGGCCCAGCACGATCCGATCCATTCACACTGATAGGATTGATGATGCTGGTCCTTTCCTACTGGTAGAGGTACAAGAAACGAGGGGCCCAGAAGGGCAGCAAGACGTGCTAAAAGTCCGCCTGGTTCCCCTTTTCCTCCTCCTCCTCCTCCTCCTCCTCCTCCTCCTCCTCCTCCTCCTCCTCCTCCTCGTAGCGTTCGAGAAGGCCGCCCAGGGCCCGCTGCAGAGGCGGGACACCTCCTCCTGGCCCTGCTGTGGGGTGAGTTGGGGCTGTGCCTCTGCCCGCCCCTGGGCCTGTGGCGACCTCTGGACCTCCCGGGGCTGCTGGTTGGGGAGCCGCACCCTTGCCTGCTCCTGCTCCCGCCGCCGACGCCCCTTTTCCTCTGCCCCTGACCTTGCCCTTCCTCCCCTTTCTTGCCTTGGCCGGCCGGTTTGCCAAAGACGTTTCGGCCATGCGCTCAATGACATCGGGGTTCTCGGAGGGAAAGGCCGCACTGAACGCTGCCGTCGCCGACTCCATGTCTGCGTCGTCGTCGTATCCCTCATCTGCCTCCTCCATCTCCTCGTCCTCCTCTTCGTCCGGGCGGACGGGTTGACTGAAAGAGTCGAGGGCCTGGGATAGGGCAGTCCTCCTCCACCTCCTCCTCCTCCTCCTCCTCCTCCTCCTCCTCCTCCTCCTCCCCCTCCTCCCCCTCCCCCGTGATTCACCTTGGACCAAGGTGGTCGGCGGTTCGGGCTGGCAGGCCGCGTGCGAAGGGCGGCCACGGTGCCCCCTGGTGGCGCCTCTCTGGCGTCTCTCCGGTTGGGCTGGCAGTGTCGGTGGCAGCGGTTGAGTTGGCGTCAGGTGTGGACCAGCTCCTCCTCCTCCTCCTCCTCCTCTCCTCCTCCTCCTCCTCCTCCTCCTCCTCCTCCTCCTCCTCCCTCCTCCTCCTCCTCCTCCTCCTCCTCCTCCCCCTCCTCCTCCTCCTCCTCCTCCTCCTCCTCCTCCTCCTCCTCCTCCTCCCCCTCCTGAGGAGGGCGGCCTGGGCAGCGCGGGGAGCGCCGTCCGCGAGCGAGGCTGTAGGACGCGAGCGAGGCTGTAGGACGCGGTTTGTCAAGCAGTGGCGAAGCGTCCCAGCTCGCTCGCAGCCCTACCAAACAGTGCTCTAAGAACCTCTCGTGGTTTCCACGAGCTGCTCTTAGAACACTACTGGCTGGGACTGTCTTGTTTTAACACATCGGGTTTATGTTCTAAGAACATTGTTTTGGTTCTAAGATCATTTTTGGGGTTCTAAGAACATGTCGTGGTAGGACTATAGGAATGCCGGACGGTCGGTCCCTGCTCAAGGTTTGGGCCGTGTCGACGGCCTGCTCGGCAGCGTAGTCCAGGCCGTCGCAGCCGATGTAGGCCACGCCTTCGCTGTCGTCGTGGGTCGCATTGGTGTCGGCCATCAGCGGCGGGTGCCTCGTGTCGTCGATGTCGTTGCCCGCTGTCTGCATGCTGCCGTGGGCAATGATGATGCGGGTTGTTGCCGGCTTCCGCTGTGCAGCGTCGGTGGCGGTCGCCAGCCATGCGTGCTTCCTCTCCTCGATCAGTCGTCGGGGAGAGAAGTGGAACGGGTCCCTGCTGAGGGTGTCGGGGATGTGGGGTAGGTCTCGTCTTTGTGGCGCTAAGCCTGAGGATGCTGGGCCCCCCGAGAGCGGGCTCTGTGGCGCTGTCGTTCTGTGTCCTCCTCCTCCTCCTCCTCCTCCTCCTCCTCCTCCTCCTCCTCCTCCCTTCGCCTCGCGGCGCGCCCCCTCCTAACCCCCGAGAGCCGCAGGACACCGTGGCCAGGTCCCTCGACCGGAGCGCGGAGAGCCAGGCCGATCACATCGCCGAGCCGCCAGCGTCGTCGTCGCCAGTGCCGCCGTCGTCGTCTTCACCATCATCATTCAAGCAACGGCGAAGCGTCCTGGCGTGCCTATAGGCCTACCAAGCAATGTTCTAAGAGCCTTCTGTGGTTTCCACAGCATGTTCTTGGAGCATTTCTGGCTGGGACTGCCTTGCTTTAACACATCGGGTTTATGTTCTAAGAACATTGTTTGTGTGATTAGAGCACTTCTGGGTTCTAAGAGCATGTCGTGGTCGGCCTACAGGAATGCCAAGACGGTCGGTCCCTGCTCAACTCATCGTCCTCGTCGTGCTCGTCGGTTTCGTCACCGCCGTGTCCACCTGGATGACCACGGTTCGGCCTCTTGCCCTCAGAGGCGGGCCCTCCCCGCCCCAGCAGTCGACCTCTTGCCCCCGTGGTGGCCTGTCGCGGTATCTCGAGTGGGTCGCGGTCGGTGGCATCGACGGGCCGCCCGTGCACCTGCACGTCGTAGATTCGTGGCGCTTCGCGCATCCCCACCAGTACCTGACGGCGCGCGGCTCTTCCGCTTGCGCTCGCGAACAAAAAGCATCTTCACCAGCCCACCCAGAAACGATGCCCGTGCGAGTTGACGGGGGGAGAGAGGAATAGACACGCATAGTCAACCAGCGAGGGAGGCTTGGGAGGCTCCGTGGCCATCTCGAGCGGCCTCGGAGCGGTCTTGTGGCCGCTTGGAGCACTACTGGGAGCCATCCTAAGCCAGCTTGGGCTGTCTGAGCCATCTTCGAGGTCATCTTGGGCTCTCTGAGGCCGCTCGGGGGCCTCTTGGGGGCCTTTTGGGTGCCTCTTGGAGGCCTCTTGGGGCTTCTTGGGGCGCTCTTTGGGCCCTCTTGGGAGCCCCTTGGCAGCCCTGGAGGGCCTCTTGGGGCCATCTTGGAGGCGGTCGGTCAAAAGAGGAGGGGTACTCGATGTTCGTTCCTCCGTCCTCGTGTGGGGTGGCAAAAATTTGCCCTCCAGGGGGCCGCGCAAGGACCCTTTGACACCTCGCGGCTCCCTCCAAAAAACACCTCATGGAGGGGAGGGGAGGGTTCCCCTCCCTGAAGGGGAGAGGGGCTGTGGAAGAGGAAAGAGACCCTCCTTAGACCACCTGTCGCCCAAAGGGCTGGTAGGACTTCCTCGTGCAGTGGCTCCGGCCCATTTTTTCTTGGCACGCGTCAGCCACATTCTGACCATTCACTGGCAGTCGTTTGATCTAGGCGCGTTCCCCCGAGAGCTCGTTGCGTCAGATCGGCTGGCCGGGCAGGTACAGACCGTCGTCATCGTTTTCGTCATCGTCATCGGCATCGCTGCCCTGGTCCCCGTCCTGGCCGCCCTCGAGCTGGTCGCCGTCTGTGTCGCCCTCGTCATCTTTGCTCATCCGCTTCCCCCCGTTGCCTCCCTCTTGGACGGGAGGGGGAGTGCGAATGTGGGATGAAGGGGGAGGGGAGGGGCAAGATAGGTGCGCTCGCGCCATATCTGACATCCCACCCCTGCCACCCATGCCTTCCCATTATTGCGCTGACTATGTCTGCATCCGCGGACGAGTGTCATAGCGGTCCTGGAAAGCTGGACAGGCGCCACCGTGTCATTCGCAATCGGAAAGGGGGAGCTGCTTACATAGGAGGAGGAGGAGGAGGAGGAGGAGGAGGAGGGGAGGAGGAGGAGGAGGAGGAGGAGGAGGAGGAGGATGAGAAAGAGGAGGAGAAGGAGGAGGAGGAAGAGGAGGAGGTGACGGGTGAGAAGCCGGATGAGCAGGAGGGAGAGAAGGAGGACGACGAAGGATGAGGATGGGGAAACAGGAGGAGGAGGACGACGACGACGACGAGGAGGAGCACGACAAGGACGGACAGCAGAAGTGGGAATTGGAGGGGAAATAGCGGAAGAAGAAAGAGGACCGGGGGAAGGCGGAGGAGGGGAAATGAGGGGGGCAACAATTATGAGGAAGGACTCGGATCCATAAAAGTAGCCCGCGCTGGGGAGCGAGCGCGATCCCGAGCGACGGGAGCAAAGCGCCCATCCTAAATGAGGACAGTTCTGCAGCGGCAGCAACATTTGCTCCGATTGGACAAACACAGGACATGGGGCCGTCGGTGGAGCTCCCTATGGAGCCGCGACGTGTGTGAGAGGTGTGCCAAATTGGGTGGTGCGGTGGGCGTGTGCGAACGCAACCATTGGTGCCGTCGGTGGAGCTGTGTATGGGACCACGAAACGTGTGAGTGGTGTGTCAAAATGGATGCGGTGGGCGCATGCGAACCAGCCACTGGTGCCGTCGGTGGAGCTCCTTATGGGGCCACGAGGGGTGTGCCAACATGGGTGCAGTGAGCGCTTGCGAACGCAGCCACTGGGGCCTTCGGTGGAGCTTCCTATTGGGCCACGAAGCGTGTGAGGGGTGTGCTAAAAAGGGTGCGGTGGACGCACTCGAACGGAATCAGTGGGGCCGTCGGTGTGGGCGCATGCGAACGCTGGCATTTTGGCCGTTGGTGGAGCTCCCTATGGGACCAGGAGGCGTGTGATGGGGTGTACCACAATATGTACGGTGGGCGCATGCAAACGCAGCCACTGGAGCCTTCGGTGGAGCTCCACATGAGGCCGCGAAACTTGTGAGGGGTGTGCCAGAATGGGTGCGGTGGGCGTATGCGAACGCAGCCACTAGGGCCGTAAGTGGAGCACCCTATGTGGCCACGAAGCGTGCGAGCGGTGTGCCAAAATGAGCGAGGTGGGCGCATGCGAGCGCATCAAATGGGGCCGTCGGTGGAGCTCCTTATGGGGCCACGAAGCGAGTGAGGGGTGTGCCAACATGGGTGCAGTGAGCGCATACCAAAGCTGGCATCCGAGTCTTCGGTGGAGCTCCTTGTGGGGCCACGAAGCGTAGGAGCAGTGTGCCAACATGGGTGCGGCGAGCGCATGCGAGCCACTAGGGCCGTAGGTGGAGCTCCATTTGGGACCACGAAGCGTGTGAGTGGTGTGCCAATATGAGTGCGGTGGGCACATGCGAACGCAGCCAGTGGGGTCGTCGGTGGAGCTCCCTATGGGGCCAGGAAGCGTGCGAGGGTTGTACCAAAATTGGTGCGGTGCCGCTAAACGTGCGGTGTGTGTGTGTGTGTGTGTGTGTGTGTGTGTGTGTGTGTGTGTGTTTGTGTGTGTGCGTGCCGAAACAGGGACATGCATAGGACAAACGCAGGGAGGGGATGAGGGATGAGGGTGAGAACAAGAGGAGGAGGAGGAGGAGGAGGAGGAGGAGGAGGAGGAGGAGGAGGTGGAGCAGGAGGAGGAGGAGGAGGAGGAGGAGGAGGAGAGGAGGAGGAGTGAGTGGCGCGGGGCGTTGTGTCTTCGAAACGTGGACCCAGCACCACAGGATGGTTGGGAAGAGCTCAGGACATACACTCTGGCGACAAAAGTGTACGGGTTGCCAGTCTGACATTGGACGAGTTTCTCTTTCAGAAGCTTCAACACAGCATAGAACATGAGTCTGCCCAATCTGTCATGGAAAACGAGTCCGACATGCATCTGCAAACACGACCCCATCTCGTCATGCGCAATCGGAAAAGGGGGGGTGCGTACAGAAGAGGAGGAGGAGGAGATGGCGGGTGAGCAGGCGGATGAGCAGGAGGGAAAGGAAGGGGCTGGGGAGGGAGCAGGACGAGGACGAACAGGAGCAGCAGGAGTTGGAGTGGAAGGAAAGGGAGCAGCAGGAAGACCAGAGGAAGGCGGAGGAGAGGAAAGGGAGGGGGGCGACAACGATGAGAGAGGATTCGGATCTATGAAAGTTGCCCCCGCTGTGGCGAGAGCGCCATCATGAACGGTGGAACACATCGCCGATCCGATACAGTGAGGCCCACGATGCAGCGGGAGCGCCACTTGGAAACTCCCAACAGAGTCGGAGAGCAAAACAATACAGGATAACACATAACGTGTGTGGAATCCCGTGCGGTACGCGGTGAGGGCCGAGCGCCTTCTGCGCAGAGTCATGGGGAGAGAGGAAAGCAGAGCGCATGATGTGTAGATGTTAAGTAGCTGTACAAATGGAGGAGGCGAGGGCTGGGAGGGCTGGGAGGGGAGAGAGAGCGAGAGAGAGAGCGAGAGAAAGGAACGGGACGTGGGCGTGTGGTGCAGGCGCTGTTGAAGAGCCTCTCAGAACAGTCCGCATACCGGTCGGCCTCCGACGCCGGGCAGGAGCGCTCCAGGGGTGGGGGCGCGCCTCAGTTCGGGCAGGGCAAGGATCGGCGGCGAGCGAGGGGGGCGGGTGAGAAGCAGAGGGCCTGCTCAGAGGGCGGCGGGACTTCTCAGAAGCCCTCGCGCCCTCTGAGAAGCATTTTTGTGTCTCTCCGGGGAACAAGCTCAGAACACTTCTCGGAAGGCCGGGGGACTTGCGAGCCTTTTGAGAAGGCCCGCCCCTTCGCACTTCCCCCCCTAGGCGCGCCGCCCAAAGGGTGAGGTGAGGAGGGGCGGGGGGCGCCTCGGCTCGGTCAGGCTCATCCCGGGCCTCTCCGCTTCTCCTCCGCTCTTTGCCTGCCTTGCTTCTCACCCCGTCGTTTTTCGGAGCGGGTTCTCTCTCTCTCTCTCTCTCTTTCTCTTTTTTTTTTAGCGTTCCTCGCGGAAGCAGCTTGATTGCGTATTGGCAGGTCAGGAGCTCTGCTTGCATGCTCACCCACGAGGCGAAGTTAGCAGCCATTCGCCAGGGGAGACGAGGAGGAGCAGAATGAAAGGTTGGTGCTTGTTTACATCCTTCTCCTCCTCCTCCTCCTCCTCCTCCTTGTCGCGCTGGGCGAGGAGGCGGGAATCTCGAGCTTGACCTTGTCGGATATCCTTTCGGGATGCGGGCGGGAAGGATGATGACCCTCGATCCTCCAAGATGAAGGATCTACCTTCGTGGACAGGTTCGGCCCGCGCCGGGCCTCCAGAGGCTTTCGGAGTCTTCTCAGAGGTTTCCAAGAGGCCTTCGGCAACTTCCAGCGACCCCCGCAGGGGGCCGCCAGAAGCCGCACGGCGCCATAGATGGGGCGACTGGGAGCCGCGCGAGGGGCGCGATGGCGGGACGAGCTCCTCCCTGCAGGGCCGCGGCAGCATCGCCGGCAGAGCGCGCTCCTACCCTCTCCTCCTCCTCCTCCTCCTCCTCCTCCTCCCCTCCTCCTCCTCTCCTCCTCCCTCCTCCCTCCTCCTCCCTCCTCCTCCTCCTCCTCCTTCCTCCTCCTCCTCCTCCTCCTTCCTGCCTCCTCCTCCTCCTCCTCCTCCCTCCTCCTCCTCCTCCTCCTCCTCCTCCTCCTCCTCCTCCTCCTCCTCCTCCTCTCCTCCTCCTCCTCCTCCTCCTCCTCGTCCTCCTCGTCCTCCTCCTCCTCCTCCTCCTCCTCCTCCTCCTCCTCCTCCTCCTCCTCCTCCTCCTCCTCTTCCTCCCCCTCCCCCACTCACGCCTGGCAACGGCGGCGTCGCTCAGAGCGCCTCGCCGTGGTTCCTCACCTGCGTGCGCTCGGTGCTGTCGCTCGGGGCGCGCGGCACGCAGCGCCGGGCGACGCTGCGTGGGCGTCGCCTTCGCCTTGGTCGCGGAGGCCTCGGAGCGTCGGGGCCCTCTCTTGGAACGCGCGGAGCACCGGGCGGCAGCTCTGGGCGCGGCAGCTGCCCGCTCGGCGTCGAGACGGGCACGGAAGGCCTGAAGTTCACTCACGTACTCGCCTCGGGCTGGCAGCCACCGTGGGCCCGCCAAAGGCGAGAATCGGAGAAGGAAAAACGCCATAAACATGAACTGTTGGCGCTCCGCGCGGAATTCTTGGATCCTCGCTGAGCGGGCTCCCCTGGCGGCGCCTCCGGCGCCGGCCCCGGGCGCGCTCAGCGCGCCGGTGAGGGGGGTCCAGCGCAGATCCAAGAAATCCGCGCGGAGCACCAAAAGTCGATCCTCAGCGGTTCTCACTCTGCGGCGCAGCCATGCTGTCGTGATGCGCAGTGCGTGAGGGTGGAGTTGCGAATGTTCGGCGCGTTGCGCTGGAGAAAAAAAGAGTCTGCGCACGATCGGCGTCGCCCTCGCCTGCTCGCCGCCTGCTCGGCGTTGAGCCACGCAAGATGCGTCAGCAGCTCGCGCGTCGACGTCTGGGCGCCACGAGGGCTCTGTACCCGAAAGTACTCCATGGGGGCCAGGGCACTGACCTCCACGCCCAGGGCGCGAGCGAGATTGCCCTTCAACATCTCGCGTGCCGCAGGGCCGTGCTGGACAAGCACCTGCTTCCACCCGCGCCGCCGAGCGATCCCTCGCACCTGGCGCGGGGAGGTGCCATAATCGCTCACCGCCGCTGGTGGGGCCTGAGCCTGATCTTCCAGGGCACCCAGCATCGGATGGAGCGCGGGGCGCAAGGGGCGCGATCGTTGCAGCGCATTCCGCAGGCGAGTGAGTGCCAGGTCCAGCGAGGACAGGCGCCTCGGCAGGCGGCCCGAGGACGTCCCCGACGGCCCCCGCGACGGGGCCGAAGCCCACAACGGGAGGGACAAGGCCAGGAGGCAGTGCGACTCCCGAGGGGAGCCGCTGAGGGAGCTCTGCGAGGGGCGCTCCCGCGACTTCTCCCGTGCGCGGCCACTAGGGCGGAGGCGGGCGTTGGCGCGCGCGGCTGCACGCGACGCGGGGCAGCTGGAGCGCTGGCCAAAGTGGCCTCGACCTCCGTCGCCCGCAGACCCAGTCGTTCCACCTCCTCGGCGAACAGCCGGTGAGCCTCCAACCGAGGGGCCCGAGGAGCCATGGGCAGGGCCCCGAGGAGCCCCGCTGCTCCGAGCCGGGGTCGGCACCGCTTGAGCTGCCGGCGTGGCCCTCACCTCGGCGGCGACCTCCGCACGCGTCCTCGGCGCGCCCGCCGGTCGAGCGTGTCGACGACGGGGCCCCCGCCGCTCTCGCGGCGGGCGCCGCCGGCAGCGGCCGAGGGCGAGCTCCCGCGCGCGGAGGAGGCGGGCCCCGCCAGGGCTGCCGGGAGAGCTGCCGTCGGCGGGGTCGGCAGGTCGGCGTCGCCGCCGGTGCCCTCCGCATCTCGGCGCCGCCTCGCCCGCGGCCTGGCGCCGCGCTTGCACGGCCGGCGCTTCGTGGCCGTCGGGAGGGGCAGCGCGTGGATGGCCGGGTGTGGCTCCCGTGGGGTCCGCACCCCCGACGGACGAGGCCAAGGCGCACGGCCCCGCTCCGCGGAGGAAGGCACTACAGTCGGGCCGAGGAAGAAGATCGAGGTCGGTTCGGGGAGGGTGCCCTAGTGTTCTTCGTGTGTGTGTGTGTGTGGGTGTTGGATGTTCTTATGCGTCCTGGGGAGGGCACCCTAGGATGCTCTCCGTGTTTTGGCCGTAAGGGGGTCTCATGCTTCTGAGGGAGATGTTCTTCTGGCCTAGGTCCGACTGTGAGGTGCCGTCTCCTGGCGGGTGCAGAGACTCGAGCTCGAGCTCTGCGACCTCGAGGTCCACGACCAGGGCCGAGGCCGTGGTGGACAGGGCGCGCGGAGCAGCACCCAGAAGCGGCACGCCAATCATCTGGAGCGGACCGATCGATCGTCCCAGTGAAGCCGCTTTCCTCCTCGGCCCCGAGCGCCTCCGCAGAACGGAAGGCGGCGGGCATCGCCACGAGGATCCCCGCTTCGCGAGTCGCCAGAGGAATGGCTGCGAAGCTGGAGTCGCGCCGTCGTCTGAGCGCCAGCGGTCGAACCCCCGCGCTGAAGGAAGCGCGCAAGTCGTGCAGGTCGGGTCAGATCGGCCCGTCGACTACTGGGGGACTCCCCGGGCAGAGCCGCCACAGCGGGAGGCACAGGGACGTGACGGACAGGTGCGTGCCGAGCAGCGCGAGAGCGAGTGCAGGCCGCAGCGAGCGGCCACGCGAGGCCGCCTTTGAGGAGGCTGAGCCCTCGTGGCGCTCGGCGGTGGCAGTAGCCGCGCAGGCCACCCGAGCCTGCATCAGGGGAGGGAAAACCACCCCGACCCCGACAATTGGCGTTTACCGTTTACTAAACGGCCCTGGGCGTTTACTAAACTAAACGGCTTCGCGCTTGCCGGGGTGCTCATTATGGGGGTGGATGTTCTGCTCTCTACTGGAGGGCTCGGGCCTGCCCGAGGGCCGGGTTAGCCGAGTCAGGCACGCGGCCGCGGCCCAGCGCCCGCAGCGCACGACGAACCCCTGCTCCAGCGGAGCAGGGGTCGCGACGCGCGTTCTGGCGAGGGGCCTGGCGAGGGGCCAGCGCCCCCACCGGCAGGCCACGAGGACCCCGAGGCAGCGGCCGTCGCCGAGACTGCACGCGGCCGTCGGCCGTCGAGAGCAGCCAGGGAGTGACCGCGCCTCTCGAGTCTACCGCTTGCCCGAGGCAGGCGGTGGGTCAGGCGGAGCCCGCGGGAGGAGGAGGGCAGAAGGCGGCCTCTCCTCCAGTAGGTGGACCAGGTGGATCCAAGAGGGAGCTCGCGCTGGTGCTGACGTGAACGGAGAGGAGAGGCTGCGAGCCGCTCGTAGAGCGTGGCTCGCAAACCTCTGAAGAGCGCGCCCCCTGCTCCCTCGATGACAGCCTGCGCGATCGCCTGTATGAGGTGCTCGCGCCGCGGCCCAAGGGAGCCCAGGGCCGAGAATCTGCAGAGTCAGCTGGGAGCACGTGTCGCGGATAGTATGATCCACTCGCAGCCTTGCCCCGCCCGAGGCAGAGGATGGTACAATTCTCGATGCCTCGCGTATTGCCATTGGCTCTTTGCTCTCGGCGAGGCACGCTGGGTCGCCCTCCTGGCTGGCGGCGTCTTTTCAACTGCTGCAGCTGCTGCCAGGTCTGGGTTACGGATGGCTGGCGCGCTGCAACCTACACACGTGGCGGCGGCTCCATTGCTCCTCATCGGCGTCATGGCCGCAAGGGTTCGTGGCGGTTGTGTTAGGCAAGGGCGCGCCGCTGGCCCGTTTGGGATCCTCCCCGCCCGCTGAAGGCGCTGTTCGGCAAGGTTCCCCTGGTGAAGCTCGGGTTCGGCGGCGGTCTCGGCCGTGGACCTCGGCACGGGCCTGTCTTCGCGGGCTGCTGGCTGCTGGGCTGCCGGCCGCCCGCCGCGCCCCGCGCGGGTTGCCCGCTGCGGCGCGCTGTGCTCGTCTTCCTGGCGCCGCGGGCTCGCTGTCTCCCTGGGCGCCGGCGTCGCCGTGTCGGCCACTGCAGCTGCCTCCGGGCCTCGGCGCGCGGGGCGCCCTGGCTGGCTGGTCGCGCTGCTCGCGGCCATTTCCCCCCGGCGCCGTGCTTGCCCCTGCCCGGGGGGGGCCTCTCGCCTGCTCGCTGGCGGGGGCGAAGCGGCCGCAGCCCGACCGACGGCCGCTGCCTCCTGGCCCTGCAGGTCTTCGCCGCGCCGTCGCTGCCCGAGTACGCGGCCGACCACCTGGGGGTCTGGAGGCCGGTTGTCTCCTGGGCGTTCGCTTGACGCGTCTTCGCGTCGGCCACGCCCGTCTCTTGGGGCCCACGCTGCTCGGGTGCTCCTGCTCGTTTCTCCATG
This sequence comes from Prorocentrum cordatum, assembly GCA_963575745.1. Lineage (NCBI taxonomy): Eukaryota > Dinophyceae > Prorocentrales > Prorocentraceae > Prorocentrum > Prorocentrum cordatum. The sequence continues at coordinate 557,123 of CAUYUJ010019982.1, forward strand.
TCTGTGAAGGCCGTCAGGTTTCAGGGGCTGCGAGCTCGACAAGGTTTCCTGGGCATGGTGTCGGACGCCCGTTTTCCCTTTTGGCTACTGCATGTCTACTGGGTCTCTGTAGCTACTGGTTCCTCTCGGACACCTTCTTCAGCAAGTTGCGTCCTGGGGGGCCTGGGCCGGCTGACCCCACATCTGTGTGGCTCTCTCCCAGTTGGCACCTGCGTCCAAATCGGCACCTTCACGGACGAGCTCTCGGTGCCGTTCTGTGACGCTTCCCGCGCCATTTTGGCTGCGTGGTGCCTGGACCCGCTCTGTGACGGGCGCTGCTCGCCTCGCTGTTTTTTCCATTGCTTCGGCGCGGCCCGCCCTAGCTGGCTCGGCGTTCGACCTGTTTTCGCGCGCCCGTGCCAAAAAGTATTGCCATTGGCCCATACAGAAACGATGCCCGGGTGAGTTGCATTGATCAGGGAAGGGCAGGACCAAGCAGTGGAACAAAGAGGGGGGGAGGGCAGCTGTCAAACCGAAGCTCGGGCATAGCCTGAGCAGACCTAGAAATTGATCAGACATGCCTTCGCGGACCTTTCGATGTTGGAGCTTGGGCAGCTTACTTCAGCCATTTTGGGGCCCTTTGGGGAACATGTTATACGGGATTGGGGTTATCTCGGGCCTCTCTGGGGCTTTCTTGGGCGGTTCGAAGACGGAGGCCATCAATCAAAGGAAAGACGGCGAAGCCACCAACATCGCTCGTTTCATTGTTGCCACACTATTTTTGAATAGGTTTTGCCTCTTGGAGCTTCCTTGAGAGGCCCCGTGGCCACTCGGAGGAGACACATGTTGCAGGCTAGCTTTAGCGATCTTGGGCTGTATTGTTCGGCCATGGAGGCCCCCTGGAGCTATCTCAAACACTATTGCAGCCATCTTGGCCCAAGTGTACCCTGAGCATGCTTACGCAATTCCAACATGCGTCAACGAAGTAGGTTTTGAATTGATTTCGGCGCGGACCGAATAGGTGGTTCGTACATGCTCTTAATTACGGGCCGCCCGTCGGATGCCGACATGTGTGAGCTTGGGACCCTCTTGGAGCGATTGGGCCGTCCTGGAGCCCCCAGTCGAACAATGTGTTTCTTTTGTGTTGTGGACGGGTGTGGGGACCCCTGGCCATTTGAAGCCGTGTTGGGCCGGTTGCGGGGCCCCTTGACGGCGTGTTGAAGGCCATCTTGGGTAATTTGGGACTAGATCGTTCACTTGTTGAGGCCATTTGGGGCTATCTGGGGCAATATTGGAGCCATACTGGGGCACCATGGGCGCATTGTAACGACCAGTCAGCGGCCCCCCCCCCCGTCCAGACCCAGGGGATGGGTTAGGGGGGGGGGGGCAAGCTACCCCAAGCCGCAGGCCATGTCGGTCACTCCAACCTGCCTCCCAAACACATAGGCAGCATCCGAGCCTGGGCGCCGGATCCCGCTGAGTTCATGAATCCTGTCGGAAGCGCAGTGCACTTTGTATGGTTTTTGCCAGGGATCGTGACTTGGCACAGAGAAGTCAGCACAAACCAATGCAACATGATTGCGGGGCTCCCGCGCACGAGCCAGCTTTTACCATACAGTGTACTTTGCATGTTGTGCTGACAGGGGCGGTGGGTCCGCGCAGAGCGGACATTTTGAGTGCACCGCCGCCGTCCTTGTGAAAGCCAATGCGAAGTTATCATGGGGCGGCCGCGCACGGTCCAGATTTTGCCGAAAAGCGTAGTTCGGATGGCAGGCCTGCACAAAGCGGGCAATATGCGGGCACCCCCGCCGTCCCTGCCAAAAACCAATGCAAAGTGTTGGCGGGGCGTCCGCGCACGGTCCAGATTTTGCTTCAATGTGCGCTTTGTATTGTTTTATGAAAGGTATGGCGGGGGGATGCCTGCCTTGTCCCGGGTTTGTCACCGGTCGGGTGTGGGGGAGGAGGTGTATTTAATCGATTGCACGTAAGGGTGACCTTTCGCCAGAGTTACCTTTGGTGCGGGCACACTGTTGTCCCATATGACTGATCGCGATGCGATAGCAGCGGTCTTTGCACTTGGGTTCGGCACCCTTGCGCCCCCCAAAAGCTGCGCACCGAAGGTCACTCTTGCCCAGGGTCACTCTTGCGTGTAGCCGAGTTAATAATGAACGCCGATAAATCCCTCCCTGAGGTGGAAGAAGCGGGTTGCAATAAAGAGCTCCCCAAACCATTTACGTCCTGATGAATTGGTGGGACGTCCAAGTCGTTGTGCACTTCGTCAACGCTAAGCTTACTCGATATGCATTCACGCTTGCGCCGGGTCGAAACAATTTGCATACCGGAGTGAACGCCGTTGAGTGACATACATTTGTACGTTCACCAACCTGTATTGCATGACCTCTTGTTCCCATTCGACCATAATTTGTGAAGTTAATCGCGCAATTAACGATCACACCTTGATCGCACCTTAGGTTGCCTTTGGATCGACTTGGTCGTTGGTGGTCATCCCGAGACAGTGAATTGATTCGCTTGGCGCCTCAGTGCTTCTTGCGCCCCGTGCCTTCTCCGTGGTCCAGAATAGTGTGTCGGCGCATAGGGCATGACATCGGCGGCGGCCAAGTGCCACTTGCGCTCGAGAGGACTCGTGTCGTACAGAGCCCCGTTGCCAGATGGGGGGGCGTTTGGATGCCGAGCGAAGGAGCGGGCGATCATCGATGTGCGCAAGGACCTGTCCAAGTTGCGATCCGAGGACGGGCTGTTGACTATGACACGGCTGCTTCTCTCCCGTGTATCATCGCCGTCCGCTTCTGTGCGTGGTCGCAGGTTGCACGCGTAGGTCAGAGAGAGGGGACCGAACGATCATTCACTGCCCTTGGGCGCGTGGCCGAAGTGAGGTTCTGCGGTTCTGCGGTGCGGGTTGTTGTTGTTGTTGCTGCTGTTGTTGCTGCTGATGCTGTTGTTGTTTGTTGTTGTTTTTTGTTTGTTGTCATCGTCCCCCCCGCGACCCGGCCCGAGACCCGCCCACGACCCGGCACGCGACCCACCCGCGACCCGCCCGCGACCCGCCCGCGACCCACCCCGCGACCCACACGCGACCCACCCGCGACCCACCCGCGACCAGGCCCGCGACCCACCCGCGACCCACCCGCGACCAACCCGCGGCCCACCCCGCGACCCATCCACATTGCTTTAACGAAAAGATCGGCGCCTGCGGCGGGCGTTGCATAGTTTGTAACAATTAGGCACCTGCGGACTGCTGACGTTCCCACCGCCCCCTCACTCTTATCCGCAATCGCGGGGTGCTACGTAATTCTACAGCCAGGGGAATTAGAAGGACAAGGTGCGGAATCCACCACGCGGGACAGGAGTAGGCTATGAGGGCTCCACGGGCGATCGACGGACATGTGCGGCACCCACCATGCGGGGCACGACGATTGGGCCACAAGGTAGCCATGGGGCCACGGGCCAGCGAAGCCAACGTGCAGCATGCACCCCAGGGGGCGAGGGGGCAACAGGGGGCATGGGGGCCTCATGCTACCGACGGCATCCGCCTAGCTGGGGAGACACGAGATGGGCCGCAACGCTGCTACGGGCCACCACGCAGCCGACGGCAAGGCATAACGCCCACCATGCGGGCCACGCGAGCGGAAGGCCAGGGTGTGGCCACAGGCCGCAGGCCACGGCCCCCCTCTGTGCAGTTGAAGGGAGCCCTGCAACGGCCAGATGTCTGCACAGTTCTTGTGGTATGGTGACAGATACAATGGAAACCCACGCCAGGGAACACCCTGCTTGTCTCCAGGGTGCCCTGCGTTCCTGGGCTTCGATGGTTCTGCCATGGAGAGCGTGACTTTCCCACACCAAAAAGCAATGGACCTCCTGGGGTCTCAGAGTTGGGTTTCTTGTGGAAGCTTTCTCGTGGTCAAGCTCCTGCTGTCGCGACTGGCAGGGCCGCGTCCGACTCAGCGTAGCAGCCAAAGTCAGGACTCCTCTGTAATGGCTTTCCGCACGGGGCGCGAGAAAGCCTTCGGCGCCCGCATCCTTCTTTCCCTCCTCGTGCCTCCTGCCCCTGGGCGCCCTCCTTCAGAGGACCTGGCCCATTTCCCCGCTGCCGTCTGGAGCTCTTGCCAGTTTGCGATCGTTGTTTGCCGGCCCTGCCCCTGCGTGTCGAGAGAAGAGGCCCGGGCATCCGGAGCCTCCCGAGAGTGGCCGCGCTGGATCGGACGTCCGTCAAGTTCTGACCCCCCTGGGCTGCTCTGACCATCCCACTGCAGGGGTGCAGCCCCTGCGCTGCTGGAAGGAACACCGATCAAGGAACGGCGGGACTGCTCCCGGCCACGGCGAGCTTCGGCTCGCGTGCCACTCCACACGTATATCCCAAACCCTCGATGCCCTCTCCCTTGGCCTTCGACCGTGCCCCCTCTGGGGCATGGCTTTCTTGCCTGCCGCGCGTCAACGGTGCAGCCCCGGGAGGGGCACTTCCATTGAAAAATACAGCGTGCGCCAGGTGGTGGGGATCAATAATAAGTCGTCTTCAGTAAGTAGACTTCAATTACACTTACAATAACAACAACAGCATCGACGACGACAACAACACTGTATTCGACATGTTCGTTCCTATCTGCTCGCGTGCCATTCAGCACGTATATCCCAAACCCTCAGTACCCGCCCTCTTCGTTTTCGATCTTATCCCCCTTGGGGGTATATCGTCCTTGCCTGCCACGCGTATTTAGCGCCGCCCCTAAAACAGGGGAAGAGAGGATGGACGGAAGGGGGGAGGGAGAAGAGTGGAGCACGAGAGAAATTAGCAAGATGGGGGCAAGGAGCAGAACGCGCGTGGTCCGACCAGACGGACAGATCGGGCGCGCAGACCCTGGCGGGCGGGTCGGGAAGGGGGGCCCGGGCGGCCAGGTCGAGCAGGCGGGTTTCTGAAGCGTGAGTCTAGCGTCTGGCATGAATCGCGAGGAAGAGTTCGGGCGATAGGGGGATTCTCAAGTAAATCATTCGGAAACAAATCAGAGCGAGAGCGCGATTCCTGAATGTCGAGGGCGCGGCGTCTGAGTAAATTGCAAGGATGTTCCGCGCGAGAGCGCGATCCCTGCATACATTGCGAGGAACTCCCGCGCGAGAACGCGGTTTCCAATCAAATATGATGACGTATCATGCGGGGGCCGTTGTTGTAAACCGGGGGCCAGGGACACACTTGGGTGACCCCGTATGTTCCTTCTTGTAAAAGAATGAGAGCGATCCCCGGAGGGACCCTTATTTGAAAGACAGTTGTCACTGGGCAGGGGGGGTCAATAATCTTGATCCATTACAAATGATAACTATTCCACGACAACAGCAACACTTAATTTGAAAACTGTTTGCTCATATCTGCTCGCGTGCCACTCAACACGTATATCCCAAACCCTTTTTGTACCCGCCCTCTTCGTTTTCGATCATGTCCCCTTGGGGGTCTATCTTCGTATATGTCCTTTACCTATACGACCACCCTTCGGGTGATAAGGAGGTTGGGGGGGGAGGGGGGGAACCAACATCTGACTCAATCGATCTCACTATCGATCTCACTCAACGGGACACCACGGGACACTTGTCGATCTCACTATCGATCTCACCACGGTGGAGATAGCAATGATGCATGCGAGCATTAACATGAGAGTGAGGGCGATCAGCGACGTTGAGTAGCACGTAAGTCAACAATGACGACCATATCTGCAATGATTACCATATCTACCAGGTCTACGGGACACCACGGGACACTTGTCGATCTCACTATCGATCTATCTATCGATCTCACTCAACGGGACACCACAGGACGCCACGGGCCATCACGGGACACCACGGGACACCGCGGGACACCTGGCGATCTCAATATCGGTCTCATTATCGATCTCACTACCGATCTCACTCAACGTGACACCATAGGACACCATAGGACACCACGGGACACCTCCCTCAGGACAGACGGACGGAGAAGAAACATTTGTCTTGACTTCGCCCTATTAACGGCGGGTTCACTCCTCTCGCACGCCCACGCAGCTTCGCCTCGCCCGCACGCACGACACGAACGAAACGAACCGATTTCCCGGTTAGGTATCTCTGTTCCTCTGCGATCTCAGCCGCCAACCTCCGACATGCCACGCGGATTTTGCGCAGCTTCTAAAACAGGGGAGGAGAGGACGGATGTAATTGGGGGAGGGAGAAGAGTGGAGCACGAGAGAGATTAGCAAGAGGGGGGCCAGGAGCCGAACGCGCGTGGTACAACCAGACGGGCAGATCGGGCGCGCAGACCCTGGCGTGCGGGTCGGGAAGGGGGGCCCAGGCGGCCAGGTCGAGCAGGCGGGTTCCTGAAGCGTTCCGAGAAGTCTCGAGTGATAGGGGGATGTTCAAGTAAATCGTTCGAAGAACCAAATCGAGAGCGCGATTCCTGGATGTCGATGGCACGGCGTCTAAGTAAATTTCGAAGTCGGTCTTCGCGAGAGCGCGATGCCTGCATACATCGCGAGGAAATCCAACGCGAGAGAGCGATTCTGGAATAGTTTGTCAGGAAATATCGGGCGGGAGCCGTTGATGTTGTAGCCTGTGTGCCAGGGGCATTGAGCTGGATGACCTTCCCTGATTAAAGAATTGTACGAGCCCCGAGGGGGCACTTCAATGGAAAAATATAATGTGCACCAGTGCGGGCATCTGCAATAATCAGAGTGAAGGGGCCGAACGGTCATTTATTGTCCCTGGGTGCATGGCTGAAGGAGTTCGTGGTGAGAATTCTGCTTGTTGCGATGTTGTTGGTGTTGGTATTGTTGTTGTTTTTGTTGTTGTGGTTTTGGTCGTGGTTGTGGTTGTGATTGTGGTTGTTGTCGGTGTTGTTGTTGTTGAACATTATTAATTCTAAAGAATAATTATTGTTGGGGCCCCTGGTGCACGGCCCCCCTGCGCCGCCTAGGCCGCAGCTACATTTTCATCATTTTCGTGAGGAAGCCTCAGGTAATACGATGTCATCAAGATCCGGTTGTTTTGTTGTAATCCGTTTTCCCTTGCAAAAAACACTATAAAATGACATTTCTTGTTCTAATATAATCAAATTTCAAGAATCCCTTGCAAAAAATAAGGTAAAGTGGACATTCGCGCGCGCAAGACGAAATCCTTCCAAAACCTTAGTGTTCGGAGCGATTTTAACATAAAAACATCAAAAAACCAATGGTTTTTCAACAAAAAATGTCAAAATCTCATCCCGCGCGCTCTTGCGGATTCGTAGGAAACCCAACACTTTTTAAACATTTCTGTCAAACGGGCTTTTGCGAGCAACTTTTTCGAACTTCTGCGACAACGGTTGCGCACCTGCCAGGGCCATCATCCCTGTCAAATAATACCATGCGGGACACATTCGTTTTTTCTTCGCGCGCGCACGCCGAAATCTCCAAAGGTTGGCGGAAGATCCGCGTCACGGGTAGTACGAACGTAGGCTTCACAACTTCTGTGGGTGTGTACTCCACGCCAGTGTAGTAGCCACGGTCGTCCGCAGGCCACGAAGTGAAGTGTCCGAACGTCATAGGGCGGGAAGCTGGGTGTGGGTGGTGGCGAAGAGTCGTGTGGATATTTGGTAGAGCTTGCACTGCCCCCCCACAAAGTGGGGGTATTGGCTGGCGTCGCATGAAAACCCTGGCACTGGTGAGAACACTGAGCGTTCGGGTAAAGTGATTGTTGTTGTTGTTGTTGTTGTTGTTGTTGAACTCTCACTTCTGAAGCATAACTATGGTGATCCCCCCCGTACGGTGCACATTGTTTTCTCTATTGAAGTGCCCTTCCCGGGGCTCGCACCCTGTTTGTTATCAGGGAAGGTCTTGAGGTTCAAACTGTGTCGTTGCCCCTTGGTTCACAACAACAACGGCTCCCGCCTTAGACTTCCTCACAATTTAGCCAGGACCCCCGCTCCCGCCCGAGATTTCCTCGCGTTTTATTCAGGAATCGCGCTCTCGCTTGGGACTCCCGTAGAATTTATTATCCCGGCGCTCTGGAGTCGCGCTCTCGCTGGAGACTTGCTTGCAATTTACTGAAGAATAGTGCCCTTGCGTTGGCATTTCCTGCAATTTATTCAAGCGCCGCGCTCCCGACACCCAGGCACCCAGGAGTCGCGCTCACGCTTAGGACTTACATAGGAATCGGGATCTCGCTGCCTTTCGTGGCCCCGTTGCAGCCCTTCGTGGCCCCCTCGCTTCGTTTCGTGGCCCCGTTGCAGCCCCTCGCTTTGTTTCGTGGCCCCGTTGCAGCCCTTCGTGGCCTCCGCGCTGCCCTTCGTGGCCCCGTTGCAGTCCTTCGTGGCTCCCTCGCTTCGTTTCGTGGCCCCGTTGCAGCCATTCGTGGCCCCCTCGCTGCCCTTCGTGGCCCCGTCGCAGCCCTTCGTGGCCCCGTTGCAGCCCTTCGTGGCCCCCTCGCTGCCCTTCGTGGCCCCGGTGCATCCCTTCTTGGCCCCCTCGCTGCCCTTCGTGGTCCCATATATGTATGCCTTCGTGGCCCTCGCTCGTTCGCGCCCGTGGTGGCCCCATATACATCTGTCCTACGTGGCCCAGTTGCTACCCTCAGTGGGCCCATCGTTGCCTTCTGTGGCCCCGCATTATCTGCCCTTCGTGGCCCCCGCTCGTTCGCGCTCTTCGTGGCCCCATACGCATTCCCTTCGTGTCCCCGCTGTTGCACTTCGTGGCCTACTTCGTGTCCTTGTGGCCCTGCTGTCGTTCTCTTTCGCTCTCGCTTTTGCTCGTCGTCGTCGTCGTCGTCGTCGGTGTCGGTCCCCTGTCCGTCCCTCTTGAAGTCGGGTCGACGGTCCGCGGCCGCCCCGCCGATCAGCGCTGCCGCTGGCCAGGCCCACGGTCCGCGGCCGCCCCACCGCTTGCCGGGGCCCGGCCTGCAGGGAAGAAAGGTATACCCCCCAAAAGGGGTTCGATCGGAGACGAAAAGGGCGGGTACCGAGGGTTTGGGAAATATGCGTTATTGGACACTCGAGCAGACAAGGGCAAACAGTCTTAAACTGATTGTTGCTGTTGTAGTAGTAGTAGTAGTAGTAGTAGTAGTAGTAGTAGTAGTAGTAGTAGTAGTAGTAGTAGTAGTAGTAGTAGTAGTAGTTGAATTTTCATTTCAAGAATAATAATTGTTGATCCCCCCACCGGTGCGTACTGTTTGTTCTCAATCAAAGTGTGCACCTCGACGCTCGCACTCTGTTTTTTGACCAAGAAAGTCTTGATGCTCAAACTGTGCATTGGCCCCCGGGTCACAAAAACAACGGCTCCCGCTTGAGACTTCCTTACAATTTAGGCAGGACCCCCGCTCCCGCCCGAGATTTCCTTGCATTTTATTCCGGAATCGCGCTATCGCTTGGGACTTCCTTAGAATTTATTCAGGGATCGCTCCCCCGGCGCTCTGGAGTCGCGCTCTCGCTGGAGACTTGCTTGCAATTTACTGAAGAATGGCTTTGCTTGGGAATTTCTGGCAATTTGCCCAAGCGCCGCACTCCCGACACCCAGGCACCCAGGAGTCGCGCCCGTTGTGGCTCCATGTGTATGCCCTTCGTGGCCCCCGCTCGTTCGCGCCCGTGGTGGCCCCATATACATCATCTGTCCTACGTGGCCCAGTTGCTACCCTCAGTGGGCCCATCGTTGCCTTCTGTGGCCCCGCATTATCTGCCCTTCGTGGCCCCCGCTCGTTCGCGCTCTTCGTGGCCCCATACGCATTCACTTCGTGTCCCCGCTGTCGCCCTTCGTGGCCTACTTCGTGTCCTTGTGGCCCTGCTGTCGTTCTCTTTCGCTCTCGCTTTTGCTCGTCGTCGCCGTCGTCGTCGTCGTCGCCGTCGACGTCGTCTTCGACGTCGTCGTCGTCGTCGTCGTCGTCGTCGTCGTGGTCGGTCCCCTGTCCGTCCCTCTTGGGGTCGGGTCGACGGTCCGCGGCCGCCCCGCCGATCAGCGCTGCCGCTGGCCAGGCCGACGGTCCGCGGCCGCCCCACCGCTTGCCGGGGCCCGGCCTGCAGGGAAGAAAGGTATACCCCCCAAAAGGGGTTCGATCGAAGACGAAGAGGGCGGGTACCGAGGGTTTGGGAAATACGCGTTATTGGACACTCGAGCAGACAAGGGCGAACAGTCTTCAAAGTAGTGTTGTTCGTGTTGCTGTTGTTGCTGTTGTTGTTGTTGTTGGTGTTGGTGTTGTTGCCGTTGTTGTTGTTGTTGTTGAACATTATTACTTCTAAAGAATAATTCTTGTTGGGACCCCTGGTGCACGACCCCCCCGCCGCGCCTAGGCCGCAGCCTCATTTTCATCATTTTCGTTAGGAAGTCTCAGGCAAAACGGGTTGGTCCGGATCCGGTTGTGTTGTTACGATCGGTTTTCCCTTGCAAAAAATAAGCTAAAGTGGACATTTCTTGTTCTAACATAACCAAACTTCAAGAATCCCTTGCAAAAAATAAGGTAAAGTGGACATTCGCGCGCGCAAGACGAAATCCTTCCAAAACCTTAGTTTTCGTAGCGATTTTAACATAAAAACATCAAAAAACAATGGTTTTTCAAAAAAAAATGTCAAAATTTCATCCCGCGCGCTCTTGCGGATTCGTAGGAAACCCAACACTTTTTAATCATTTCTGTCAAACGGGCTTTTGCGAGCAACTTTTTCGAACTTCTGCAACAACGGTTGCGCACCTGCCAGGGCCATCATCCCTGTCAAATAATACCATGCGGGACACATTCGTTTTTTCTTCGCGCGCGCACGCCGTCGTCGTCGGCCGCGGGGCCCTGAATAGTAGCCACGGTCGTCCGCATGCCACGAAGTGAAGTGTCCGAACGTCATAGGGCGGGAAGCTGGGTGTGGGTGGTGGCGAAGAGTCGTTTGGAAATTTGGTAGAGCTTGAACCGGCCCCCCCACAAAGTGGGGGTATTGCCCGCCTCCTATGAAAACCCTGGCACTGGTGAGAACGGTGTGTCCCCACGTGCTAGTAATTGTTGAATATTATTACTTCTAAAGAATAATTATTGTTGGGCCCCCTGGTGCACGCCCCCCTCGCCGCGCCTAGGCCGCAGCCACATTTTCATCACTTTCGTGAGGAAGTCTCAGGCAAAACGGGGGAGTCCGGATCCGGTTGTTTTGTTGACGCCCGCTTTCCCTGTCAAAAAACAATATAAAATGACATGTCTTGTTCTAACATAACCAAACTTCAAGAATCCTTTGCAAAAAATGGCACGAAGTGCACACTCGCGCGCGCAAGATGAAATCCTTCCAAAACCTTGGTTTTCGTAGCGATTTTAACATAAAAACATGAAAACCCAATGGTTTTTTCAAAAAAAAAATCAAAATTCATCCCGCGCGCTCTTGCGGATTTCTTAGGAAACCCAATACTTTTTCAACATTTCTGTCAAACGGGCTCTTGCGAGCAACTTTTTCACGTGCTTCGAACTTCTGCAACAACGGTTGCGCGCCTGCCAGGGCCATCATCCCTGTCAAATAATACCATATGGGACACATTCGTTTTTTCTTCGCGCGCGCACGCCGAAATCTTCAATTGCAGGGGGAAAAGTCGTATACTAAGCTAGCTTACAGAAAATGTTACCACAACAAGTCATTGTACCCATGCGCCAGTGTAGTAGCCAAGGTCGTCCGCAGGCCACGAAGTGAGGTGTCCGAACGTCATAGGGCGGGAAGCTGGGTGTGGGTGGTGGCGAAGAGTCGTTTGGAAATGTGGTAGAGCTTGAACTGCCCCCCCCCACAAAGTGGGGGCATTGCCCGCCTCCTATGAAAACCCTGGCACTGGTGAGAACGCTGTGTCCCCACGTGCTAGTAATTGTTGTTGTTGTTGTTGTTGGTGGTGGTGGTGTTGTTGTTGCTGCTGTTGCTGTTGTCGTTGTCGTTGTTGTTGGTGTTGTTGCCGTTGTTGTTGTTGTTGTTGGTTTTGGTGTTGTTGGTGTTGCTGTTGTTGTTGTTGTTGCTGTTGTTGGTGTTGTTGTTGTTGTTGTTGTTGGTGTTGGTGTTGTTGTTGTTGTGGTTGTGGTTGTGGTTGTTGTTGTTGTTGTTGTTGCTGTTATTGTTGTTGTTGTTGTTGTTGTTGTTGTTGCTGCTGCTGCTGCTGTTGTTGTTGTTGTTGTTGTTGTTGTTGTTTGTTGTCGTCGTCCCACCCGCAACCCACCCGCGACCCACCCTGGAACCCACTCCGCGAACCCCGCGACCCACCCCGCGACCCACCCCGCGACCCACCCGCGACCCAACCCGCGACCCACCCGCGACCCACCCCGCGACCCACCCGCGACCCACCCGCGACCCGCCCGCGACCCACCCCACGACCCATCCGCAACCCATCCGTGACCCACCCGCGACCCACCCCGCGACTCACCCGCGACCCACCCGCGACCCACCCACGACCCACCCCGCGACCCACCCGCGACCCACCCCACGACCCATCCGCGACCCGCGACCCACCCGCGACCCACCCCGCGACCCACCCGCGACCCACCCCGCGAACCACCCTCAAGGGAGGAAAAACCACCCGGACCCGACAAATGACGTTTACAACGGTTTTGGGGTGATTCTTATGAGGTGGATTTTCTGTCCTCAACACCCGCGACCCAACAGCGATACACCCGCGACCCACCCGCGACACATTTGCGACCCACCCGCGACCCACCCACGTCCTACCCACATTGGTTTAACGACAAAATCGGCGCCTGCGGCGAGCTCGCTGTAATTTGTGAGAATTTGGCGCCTGCGGCGGGCTTCTCCAGAGTCTAGAGTCTCACAAAATGCCGACGTCCCCACCGCCCCCTCCCTCTTATCCGCATCTGCGGGGTGCTACGTTTCTTTTCAAGAGTACACCAGCAACAACAACCATCATTTTAAGACCGTTCGCTCTTTTACGAGTGTGTGTCAATCAACATGTCCTTCCCAAGCCCTGTGTACCCGCCCTCTTCGTTTTCGATCGTACCCCCTTCAGGTGGTATCTTTCTCACTTGCCACGTATAGTCGGCGCAGCCTTAGACGGAAGGTGGCCACTCAGGGATGCAAAGGGGCCAGGAAGGACAGTGAGAGGGCCTCGAAGAGCTACATCGGGGCCACGGAGGTCAGCGAGGGGCTACGAACAGCGACCGCGGGGCCACGCATGGCATCGAGGAAGTCAAATACGGGGCCACGAAAAGCATCGAGGAGGCCACGACAGCATCGGCGTGGTTTGCAAATCCGATTGCGGTATCGCGAGGAGCAGCGGGGGGCAGCGGAACAGGCGAAATGCAGTGAGGGGCGATTGCGGGCCTTCCCGGGCGGGTCAGGCGGGCGGACCCTGACGGGCGGGTCAAGCGCGCGGGTCGCGAATGCGTGAGTGTTGCATAATTCGCCGGGAAGCCTTCGCGCGAGAGCGCGATGCCCAAGTAATGTAACACGACGTCCAAAGCGAGAGCGCAATTCTTGACTGGCGAAAGCCTAAGTAAGTCGCGAGGAATTCTCAGGTGAGAGCGCGATTCTTGAGTAAACTGTGAGGAAGTTTCAAACGGGAGCGGGGGGGGCAACACATTGAGAGGAAGTATCAGGCGGGAGCCGTTGTTTTTGTAGTTCGGGAGCCAGGGGACAAATTTGAGCCTCACGATTTTCCCTGCTAGCAAAAAAAACAGGGTGCGAGCCCCAGGCGGGGCACTTCAATTGAAAGACGCCATGTGCGCCAGGTCGGGGTATAAATGATACGTCTCCTTCAGTAATGAGGGTTCACTTACATTTACAACAACAACAGCGATGACGACAACAACAATCATTTTGACAACGTTCGCTCGTATCTGCTTGTGCCATTCAACACGTATATCCCAAACCCTCGGTCCCCGCCCTCTTCGTCTTCGATCATGCCCCCTTTGGGGATACATCTTCCTGACCTGCCACGTGCATGTAAATAAGCCCCTAAAGCATCGGAAGAAAGAGTGGATGGAAGGGGGAGGGATAGGGATGGGGCATGAGAGAACTTAGCAAGAGGGGGCCAGGAGCAGAACGCACGTGGTACAACCAGACGGGCAGATCGGGCGCGCAGACCCTAGCGGGCGGGTCGGGAAGGGGGGCCCGGGCGGCCAGGTCGAGCAGCCGGGTTCCTAAAGTGTGAGTCTTGCATGAATCGCGGGGAAGTCTCGAGCGATAGCGGAATTCTCAAGTGAATCGCGATCAAAGCCAAAGCGAGAGCGTGATTCTTGAGTCTCGAGGGCGCCCACGCGAGAGCGCGGTTCTTGAATACATTGTGAGGAAGTCCCGCGCGAGAGCGCGATTTGGGAATACATTGTGAGGAAGTATTAGGCGGGAACCGCTGTTGTTGTAAACCGGGGGCCAAAGGCACAATTCTGCGATTCAAGATTTTCTTTGAAGGCACTTCAATTGAAGAATCACCATGTGCCCCGGATAGGGGGAGCAACAATATTGAATTGGTAGAAATGAGAGTTCGACAATAACAACAGTAACAATAACAACAACAACAACAACAACAGCAACAGCAACACCAACAATCAGTTTAAGACTGTTCGCCCTTATATGCTCGAGTGTCCAATAGCGCGTATTTCCCAAACCCTCGGTACCCGCCCTCTTCGTCTTCGATCGAACCCCTTTTGGGGGGTATACCTTTCTTCCCTGCAGGCCGGGTCCCGGCAAGAGGCGGGGCGGCCGCGGACCGTCGGCCTGGCCAGCGGCAGCGCTGATCGGCGGGGCGGCCGCGGACCGTCGACCCGACCCCAAGAGGGACGGACAGGGGACCGACCACGACGACGACGACGACGACGACGACGACGACGTCGAAGACGACGGCGACGACGACGACGACGACGCGACGACGAGCGAAAGCGAGAGCGAGAGAGAACGACAGCAGGGCCACGAAGGGCACGAAGTAGGCCACGAAGGGCGACAGCGGGGACACGAAGGGAATGCGTATGGGGCCACGAAAAGCGCGAACGAGCGGGGGCCACGAAGTGCAGATAATGCGGGGCCGCAATATAGGGCCACTGAGGGTAGCAACTGGGCCACGTAGGACAATGAGGGGGACACTGATGGCGACAGCGGGGCCACGAAGGGCACGCACATGGGGCCACAACGGGCGCGACTCCTGGGTGCCTTGGTGTCGGGAGCGCGGCGCTTGGGCAAATTGCAGGAAATTCTAACGCAAGGCTATTATTTAGTAAGTTGCAGGCAAGTCTCCAGCGAGAGCGCGACTCCAGAGCTCCGGGAGAGCGATTCCTGGATAAATTGTAAGGAAGTCCCATACGAGAGCGTGATTCCTGAAGAAAATGCGAGGAAGTCTCGGGCGGGAGCGGGGGTCCTGCCTAAATTGTAAGGAAATCTCAGGCGGGAGCCGTTGTTGTTGTAACCCGGGTGCCAGGGGCCCAGTTTGAGCAAGAAGATTTTCCCTGTCAAAAAACAGGGTGCGAGCGTCGATGGGGCATTCTTTGATTGAGAAAAAACAGTATGCACCGGTGGGGGGGATAAACCATATTCAATTTTCTGAAATGCGAATTCTTCAACAACAACAGCAGCAGCAACAACAACACCAATAACAACAACAACAACAACAACAACAACAACAACAACAACAACAGCAACAACAGCAACAACAACAACAGCAACAGCAACATCAACAGCAGCATCAACAACAACATGAACAACAACAGCAGCAGCAACCACATGAACATCAACAACAACAGCAACAGCAACAACGCAACAACAATCCGCAACGCAACACCTCACTTCAGCCACGCACCCAGGGACACTGAGTGACCGCTCGGCCCTCTCGCTCCGATGAAGCGCTGGTCCCCGCCCTGTCGGCCGCAGCTCTGCGGCAGCTCCCCCGCGCGACGTGCCCCTTCTGCAGAGGCTCCAGTAGGAGGTCGACTAAAGAGGAGGAGGAGGAAGAGGAGGAGGAGGAGGAGGAGGAGGAGGAGGAGGAGGAGGAGGAGGAGGAGGAGGAGAGGGGCAGGGGAGAGGGAGGGCGAGCGACAGGATCCAACCGCAGCAGGTCGCCTCGTCCTCCGCCCGCCGCCCCCCTCCCCGCTCTACAGAATTGATTTGCCCCAAGGTTGAAGCTTTCGGTCCGTCCACGAAAGATGCGTACCATGATCCGTCGATCTGTTGAAATCCGATTTCTTTGTCGAATTCTCTACGAACAGTTTGAGCTTCGGAGCAAATCAGTGCTGCAGTCGATCTTCTACGGCCGGACCGAGGTGAAAGATCGAGGTCGGTTCGGGGAGGGCACCCGCATTTTCCTCGGGTCTGCCGGATGTTCTTGTGCCCCCCGGGGAGGGCACCCTTGGATGCTCTGTGTGTCTTGAGCCGGCGGAGGGCCTCCTGTCTTTGGGGGATGCTCTCCGGTCCTCGGTCCGGCCGCACTCGAGAGGTGTCGGAGCTCGCCGCGGCGTACCACTCTGGCGCTGGCCTCGAGGCGCGCCCCTCGCGCGCGCGCGCTTCTGCGCCGGGCCGCTCGGCGGCAGCGGCCCCCCCTGGCAGAGCTGGCGCAGGCGGCAAGGGAGCCTCCGAGCACCAGCGACAACTCAGGAGCGAAAGGGGGACGAGGACGTAGACGTCAGGGTCTTCAACGATGCTCCCCCCCCCCCTAAGCTCTCGGAGGGGAATAGAACTTCGTCCCTCCTCCTCCTTCCCCGCCTTCTCCTCCCTGTGTGGTGGTGTGATGTGTTTCGTGCGTGCCTCCCAGACAGGAGGAGGAGGAGGAGGAGGAGGAGGAGGAGGCCGCCAGGCGTTGAGCGATAAGATTTTTGAGCACTTCTCTTGACCTCTCAGGCCTCCGCGCTGAGATTTGCTGTGGCCGCCGACGGGGAATAATTAATTCCCACTTATTGTTGGGGTCACAATCCGTCAATAAGCCCGCGGGAAAATTAATTAGTTTCCCTTTATTGCCCGGGGGTTTATTAAAGACCCTTTGGCTACATGGACCCACGTTTGTTACGAAAGTACTCGTTGCGCGAACGCTCGTAAAACGAGGCTGGCCTCGCGCACTGGGGGGCCGTATTCATATCGTGGTTGGGCGCGTGCGTCCTTCGTGGGCTCCCCATCCAAGCACCGGCGGCAACGTCCTCCTCATTTCGGAGACGACATCCCCCCCGAAGTTCGAGTAGAGTATCGATCATAGACTATAGAACTGATGTAGCCCAAGGGTGTTTCCACCGAGTCTACAAACTAAATGTAGAATCTTGGTAGAGCTTTACGTAGAGATTCTGCGCGCGTCTCGCGGATCCGAGGACAGTTCCACTCTCTTGGGGCAGATCAATTAATTATGCGGTCGATCTCCTACTCGACACCCCGACGACGACCCCCCTCCAGGCTCTCACCCCTGTCTTCCACACACACGCACACACACACACACACACGCACGCACACACACACACACACACACACACACACACACACACACACACACACACACACACACGCGCACACACACACACGCACACACACTCCCGATCCCCTGCCTCCCCCTCGGACCTCGCGGCAGCGAGCCGCCGGGGGCGCGGCCGCCGCCGGGGGCGGCGGCAGGGCGGGCGTCGGCGGGCGTCGGCAGCTCGGCCGGGCCGGCCTTGGCAACGTCGGTGGGACTCAAGGATTGCAAAAAAAAACCTTGAACGAAGGATTGCAAAAAAAACCCTCGTTCAAACGAAGGGTTTTTTTGCAATCCTTCGTTCAAACGAAGGGTTTTTTGCAATCCTTCGTTCAAGTGGGTTTTTTTTGCAATCCTTCGTTCAAGTGGGTTTTTTTTTGCAATCCAAAATCTTGGGAGCCCCGAGAAGGGGGTCCAGGCCAAGGGGAATCCGCCAGAGCGCCCGATCTTGCAGGATCCTGCAGGGCCAGGGTCGCACTGACCCGGGTCCGGGTGCAGGGTCTCGCAGGATCCTTCGCGTGGACGCGGGCTTGCGTGCAGGATCCTGCAGGACTCGACAAGGCCTGACTGGCCCGGGTCTGGATTGACCGCTGCCAGAAGGAGCGCCACAGTAGAAGGAACGGAGGAGCTCTCCTGGCCGCGGCGAGGAGGAGGAGGAGGAGGAGGAGGAGGAGGAGGAGAAGGGTGAGGCTCGGCCGGCGCCTCCTCCTCCTCCTCCTCCTCCTCCTCCTCCTCCTCCTCCTCCTCCTCCGGGTCGGAAGATCCCCGAGAGACGTTTTTCCGAGAACCGGGATGTGAGGCTTCTGGGCGTGTTCGTTGGCTCTCTCTCTCTCTCTCTCTCTCTCTGCGGTTGGCCAGCCTCGGGGCGCCTTCTGGCGAAAGGGCGAACGGGGGGGCCGTAGGCGCGCGCTTCCTGCAGCGATCGGAGGCCGAGGAGAGGGAGGGGGGAGGAGGGAAGAGGGGAGAAGGGAAGAAGAAGGGGGAGGAGGGGGGAGGAGGGAGGAGGGAGGAGGGAGGAGGACGGAGGAGGAGGGAGGGGGAGGCTCGGCCGGCGCACGGCGTGCGTCAGGTGATTGCTGGACCTCTGGGGGGCGATCTGTGGGGGAGCGCCCGCCATTCAGACCAGCCGTGCAGTATAGCTTTCAGTCGAGCCCGTCCCTCTGCAGGGGGAATTTTCAAAAACAGTCAAAAAATAGTCTGGGGACGATTTTTGTTACTATGTTTGACCATTTGGAGCGTATGTTTGGGGTATGTTTTATGGTTCGTCCAAAATCCCCCTGTAGGGGGACAGGCCCGACTTAATAGTTGCGGGACCTCTTGGGGGGCGATTTTTGGGGGAGCGTCCGCCACCCAGACCAGCCGTGCAATAGCTGGGCGCATGCTTTGCTAAGGCTTGGGTCGTGCGCTTGTCGCATGTGTGGATCCGGGGCGGGAATCTACACATGACCACCGCCTGGAGCGTCAGTTTTCGGAGCCTCGGCAGGCGGTGGATGTGGACAAATTCCGCCCCCCCGGGGGCCGAAATATATCCATATCCACCGCCCGCTGGGGCACCAGGACGTCGGTTCCCAGGCACACCCGCTCGAGCCTGTCCTGGCCAGTCCCTGGTTCTCGCGGGCCACTTTTGCGGGGCGATCCTCTGAAAATCGAGAATTGGGGCTTCCGGACATGTCTTGGCGGCTCTCGGCGCTTGGCCAGCCTCGGGCTGCGCCTCGCCGAGAGCACGCCCGGGGGCCCAGAGCCCTCGTGCGAGATCTAGTGGGTTTGTCTTCCACCGCCACCACCATGAATAGGTGGAGGAGGGGGTCCTCCTGCTCTTCTTCCTCCTTCTCCTAATCCTCCACCTCCTTCCCTCCTCCAACTTATGGTAGTGGTGATGGAAAACAGGCCCATCAAGGTCCAGGGCGCGCACGACATTTTTGGGATGATATATCCAGGGGCACTGGGCCAGCGCACGTTTCGCCATCGGAGCGCCCCCACACACCGCAGGCAGGTTGCCTCAAGATCCCAAGGTGGCACCAATTGCGCCTCGTTCGGTGCCTGCGATCGCCAACATCGCCGAACAAGGATCCACGGTCCGCACAAAGCGCCCCAAGCAGCCACGAAAAAAACCTAAGGGCCACTCGGGCCGTGTTGCACGCTGTCCTGACCAGAAGCGCGAGTATGCGACCAACGATCTGGGGCGCTTTTGTGATTTGACCCTCTTGGGTACGCCCCGAGGTCTCCGAAGGCAGCCGGCTAGACGGACCTCTTGACCGTCCTATACCATCTTGGTGGATCCAAACCACGCTCCCGAGCTCTCTGGAAAAGTCACACGGTGAAAAAGAGGAGCGCCCGAGTCCGCCCTGAGCACGGGGCCCTGGACCTTTTGTTAATAGGTATCCAGAGTATGGCAGAGATCTCTAAGGGAATTGAGCACACTTTGCTCAGTGCCCAACGGCAAGGCTACAGATATTTCTACCGCCAACATTGAACATCCGTATGTCTGTGGCCATGTGGGCCCAAGCCATTTTCGCTCAGTCACGTTTAATTAGCATCTGACTTCTTTGACAACTCACTCTCGTCATGCTACGTCAATGGACGCACCGTTGTCTTGCCGTGGTGCAGGTAGCAGCAGTATGTGGACTGCGCCTGGATGCAGGAATTCCATGTCGCAGGACGGCGTCGCCCTTCCAGGCTTGGGCGCTGTCCCCCCCGATTGAAGGCGAGCCACTCTTCTTGGGCAGATTTGAGCCGCCAGCTAAGTACGCAGATCGGCCAGGCGAGCGCTCGCCCAACCACATCAAAGTCGGATGTGACGCAACAGAACCTCACGGTCACATGTGCCAGTTCTTTGCCGGCACCTTCATGCGCGCGGTCTTTCCGAGCAGTGATATCGAGATCATACCAGGACCTTCGAACAGAAGCCACGAGGCCGATATAGCTTTTCCAAACGTAATGAGCACAGCCGACAGTCTTTGCATGCCTGCGCGTCGCAGGGATGAGATCCGGAGCCCTTCCAATCACTCCCCCGGTTGGTCCTCCGAAGGGGTATATTGGCCTCCGAACGGGAACGTTTCTTTGCACCAGGCAAAGCGGCCCTTCTGTGTTTGCCAAGAGTACGAGCCAGCACGCGAGAGCTTCGTGGATGAAAGGTGCGATGTGTTCATAACTCACTTTAGCAACTTGCGGTTCGAATCGAGTGAGTTTCAGTGCCCCGTCGTTCACATGCCAGAATCCTTCCGTGATTTCGGCTTGCGTTGGTTGAGTTCGCCTCAGGACCTCACGTTTGACCGTGACGAGGACGATGCTGCGTTGCAGCCGCTCTCAACAGTTTGCCAAACGAGCCGGTTGAATAAAAGCAGGTTCATGGCATTCATGCACGGGGCATGCTGGAAAGACCATTACCCAACAGCTGATTTCTGGCTGCGCGTTGCGTTGTTTGATGAGGTCGCTGAAGGTTACGCAAAAGCACCAGAAGCTCTGGGTTACTGTAGGGGTCGTAAAGATCAGCCTCTGGAAGCTCAAAACATTGTGACGCAAAAGCTGACTGAATATGGCGTGTCGCATCAATTCGCAGCTACTTTCGCTGACGAGGCCGTACTGGCATGGGAGCCATTCAAGTTTGCAGTAGTGTTCCAAAACACACATGAGCCTGGTGCCGTGCAGGAAAAGATCGTGCACGCGTGGTTGGCAAGAGCGGTGCCTGTTTATTTTGGACCCTCTGATGCTTTGACGGACTACAATCCCGATAGCTTCATAGATTGTGGGTTTGACCATTTGGATTCGAAGCTGGACCAGATCTGGGCTCTGCAACAAAAAATGGAGGACAAGCTTGCGGTTCCAGGGGATCCAGGTGTCCGTGAGTACGAGGAGGAGTCCTCAGAGTTCAAGCAGATTGTGAAGTTTACGAGGGAACTATTTTCCAGCGATTTCCAGCAGTGCCTGAAGAAAATCAGAGCAGTCGACCAGGACGAAAAGGCCTGGGCGCGCATGGTCCATACGCCAGTCTTTAATAAGGGCAAGTCGATAAAAGACTCCGTCTTTGACGTGGAAGTTTATGCACGGCGCTTTCGCGAAGTCCTTCTATCTGCCAGTAGTTCGGTCATCCCTTCTGACTCGGAGTGAGTGAAGCGCACCAGTCCTCTCTGTTGCAGGGGCGCACGTGTGTCATGACAGGCTGATCGGACGCATGCACAACACGCTGGATGCTCTCTCTCTGGTCGTTCTGTTGTCGGCGCGCTCATCTGTCATCGCGCTAAGCGCGACGCAAGTCGAATTTTTGTCCAGTGCCTTTATATATGGCGTCTCGTGTGGCTGATCGTGCCAGGGCATGTTACCAGCCACTCCCTGCAGTTTTGCTTGAACATCGCAGGTTCGTTTTCCCTTCGGTCGGTCTGGCTCGCAGGCCAGAGGGAGTTAAAAAGGATTTGTTGACAGAGGGGTGACAGGCGGTGAGGTGGATGGGGAGGGATCTCGAGGCAGTTTGACATTGACCTGGCGGTATGTTCTCTTCTTGAACGGCCCTTCTTGCTCTTCATCCTCGGCCTCCTCCTCCGCTCCTCATTCACCTCCCTCTCTCCCCCTTCGCCCTTTTTCTCGGCTTTGTCCTCCCTCTCTCCCCCCTCCATCCTACACGGATTCAAATTGCCCGACTCGGCGGTTGAATGGGCTCGGGAATGCAGGCAGGTTGAGCTTGATGAGGCCGAAGCCGAGCCTGGGCCAGGCCGCGTTGCGGCGAGATGGACCACCGAAACTCCATAGCCACAGCCATACCGCTCTTTTGCGCTGCACCGAGCCGCGACGAAGATAGTTGGAGCGACGAGCCTTGATGGGCAGATTTCCCACCAACACTACCATAGGTAAGAGAGGGAGGAGGAGGAGGGGGAGGAGGGGGAGGAGGAGGAGGAGGAGGAGGAGGAGGAGGAGGAGGAGGAGGAGGAGGACGTCCCCATCCTCCCTTCTCATCCCTTCTCCCCAGTCCTACCTCTGGGGCAGTGGTGGTGCAGAGTTGGCCCATCATGCCCTGCTTTCTCCCTGTCCCTGGCGTGGTCAGAGGTTGACGGGCGGGGCCAGGAGGCCCTGTCCGAATGCTGATTTGGCGTCGTGCACACATTGAGCGACGGCAGACACAGGGGGGCAACCGCGCGGACATTCGCGCGTACGGTTGCCGCGTCAGGTCATGGAAGATCGCGCATGCAGTGGAGACCCATGCCACGAAGCGCCCTGCTCGCCTCCAGGGTGCTCCCGCACCAAAAACCAATGGAAGTCCTGCGGTCTCAGGGTTTGGTTTCTTGTGGAAGGTTTCTTGTGCTCGGGCCCCTGCTGTAAGCGTCCTCGTCTCCACGCGGTGTGCAACGCTGGCGGCCCGCGTGCGTCGCGGCAAGGCCCGCTCCTGGTCGTCGCTCAAGTGCCTCCGTGCGCAGCCGTTTGGGCTCAAGCCGTCTGACCTCAGCAATGGCAGCGGGAGCATGCCTGAAGGCCATCGCTGGTTAAAGACCGGGATGCTGGTGCACGCGGAGGGCCTCGATGGCGCCGACAGCGAGGACGAGCTCCTGCGGCAGGTGCCCGTGCCGGCCCAGCTCGGCTCGTCCCTGGCGTTCGGTCGCAAATCATGGGAGCCTTGTGGACCCGCGTAGTTCTGTCTTTCGCGTCGATTGGCGTCGTTTAGCGTCTGGGAGTCGATGAGGTAGCGCCGATTTAGCGTCGATTTGGCGTCGACTAGCGTCGATGCAGGGTCGATCGGCGTCGGTTCACAAAAGCCGACAAGGTGGTACAGTGGAGGCCCATGCCAAGAAACATCCTGCCTGCCTCCAGGGTGCCTTGGGTTTCTTGAGCTTCGATGGCTTTGCCAGGCAAAGCGTGACGTTCCCTCACCAAGAATCAGTGGTCGTCCTGGGGTCTCAGGTCTGGGGCTCTGGTGGAAGGTTTCTCTTGTGGACTGGCCTCCACTGTATGGGAGCCCCCCCCCGGGAGTTGCCACCGAAGCTGGCGCCCGCGACAGCCGCCGTGCCGCTCGCGGCGGGCGTGCTGGGCGCCCTGGGGGCAGGCGTGCGCTCCCAGGCCGTGCTCTTCGACGCCGCCGTGGCGCCCGCGCGGCGCGCCGAGGCCGCGCTGCAGCTGCTCGCCGAGGTCTGCCGCGGGGACCCGCGGGCGGAGTGCGTGCTGCTCTGGCGGGCCAGTGCTCCACCTCCGCTGCCATGAACCAGGTATAGGACGGAGGAGAAGAGAGGGCGGGGAGGTCCTCCTCCTCCGTTTCCTCCTCCTCCTCCTCCTCCTCCTCCTCCTCCTCCTCCTCCTCCTCCTCCTCCTCCTCCTCCCTCTCCCTCTCCCTCTCCTGCATGTGGCAGTGGTGGTGGAAGATCGGCCCATCATGCTCTGCGAGCGGGAGCAGCTGCGGGGCCCAGAGTTTGCGCGGCTGGCGCGCGCGGAGCTCGGGGGGCTGGAGCAGGTGCTTCTCGGAGGGGGGAAAGGTGCCCACACTGCTGCCCCTCGCCCTTGGGGGGCCACATGACCAGGGGGGGCTCCCAGCCGTCCTGCCGTCCTGCCCAGGGCGGTCCCGGCAGAGACGGGGCGCACTTTACGATGTGAGGCCCGCTTGCTGGGTACAACTGTACAGGCGGAAGAATTGTACCGCCACGCTTGCTGAACAACAAAAATACTGCTGCCACTCGCCCGTTTTCCCCTCGTTCGCCCTCCTGGCAGGGTCTCGTCGCCACGGTTGGATTCGCCTCGAAATTCGAGTCAGAACGCACCCTGGGAGAGGTCCAGGGAGTAGCGGTATTGGTACATTTGATCTAGAGGGTAAGTTACGGAAGCCTCCGTTTGTCTTGGATCGAGCGTGTATCGGTGACTGGCGTTCGATAGCGCCCAGAAGTGCCCAGTAGTATCGCCCAGTAAGTAGCGCCGAACAGCATCCAAAAAGCGTCCAACAGCGACCAGCAGCGCCCAACAGCAACATGTGAGGGAGATGCAGTCGGGCGCGTTGCTGGGAGCCGTGGGGACGACCACCAGCTTCCGTGAGTTGCTTTCTACGGCTGCCGGCGAGGGCGAGGCTGCCGGCCGCACGGCGACGAGTCTGCCGGAGGACGCCCTCCGGCGGGTGCACGTCAAGTACGTGCTTCCGGCGTCCCCCGCTGGCGGCCCGCCCCCGCTGGTGCGGGCGCTGGCGCTGCTGCACAACCTGCCCTTCGCGCCCGCGGCGGTCGCAGTGCTCGGGCTGGCGCGGCTGGCGCGCGGCGGCGGGCAGGTGCCCGACACCATCCCCGGCGGCGCTTCCGCCACGTTGCTGGACGCCGACCATCCGTCAGCTCCGATCGAGGAATCGCGAGTGTATTAGCGACGGGGTCCCGCTAGCATCTGAAGTCGACGCGCTCCGTCGCCAAATGAGGCGGCACTGGCTGCATGTTTCGGGGGGTACTCTCTACTTTCCCCCGATCCGTGGATCTAGCGCCCACGCGCCAGATCTACGGATCCTCAATCTATGTTCGCACGCGCCCGAACCGATCCTGGCCAGCCCAGCCTTGGCCCCAGATGAGCCCGGCCAAGATCGGCGCAGGTGGATGCTGGGCGTCCTCCAAGCCACGGGCCCCCCCGATGCTCGGAGCCACGCTCTGCTGGGAGCCGCGTCGGTGGACGCGCGCCAGGCGGCGCTCGCGGCGGCGCTGCTGGCGGACGCGGCCGTCCAGGCCGCGCCGCCCGGCGGCCGCGCCGCCCTTGCGCTGCTCTGCGACGAGGCTGCGGCGGCGGGCCCCCCGGCGGAGGCGCAGCAGGCCATGCTGGGCTGCTCCTTCGAGGCCGTGTGGCGCGCGCGCCCGGGCGGCTCGGGCCCCGCCTCCGGCCTGGTGGCGGAGCCGTTGGTGTAGTGGCTGGCGCGGTGCAGCGTGCCGGTTGCCAGCTCGGCGGGCCACTGTGCCGCGCCTCGCTTTGATCGTGAGCTTCTGCGTTGCAGTCAAGCTCGTGAGCGCTGTGTTCTCCTCCCCCCAGCGCGACGCTCGCTATCCGGGCCAACCCCGCCCCCCTCCCCGGGTAACGCTAACCCACTCCCCTGGTAATGCTAACGATCGCACTGGGGGAGGGGGGGCCTGGACCCCCCTACATGCTGTTGTGCACGCAGGCGATTGATGCGCCGGTGGCGCGGACGCACCCTGGCGGGTGCACGCCGCGGCCCACCGTTACCCTCCCGCCCGACACCCCCCCCTGGGTAACGACCGTTACCCAGGAGGAGGGAGAAAACGCTCACCTTTGCTTTAAGGGCCTTTTTCGCAACGGCACCTTGCGGTCTTCGATTCTGGCCGTCGTGACGTGGCCGATGTGACGTTGGGGGGAACGGATGTTGCCTGGCCAGTGTCCCTTGCATCCTTGGGTGTTTTGGGGTCAGCGTTTTTGTTGTTCATGCCGGCGCAGTTCGAGGGTATTGCATATTTCCAACTCGTTCCGTACGTATGATTGGTATTGATTGTGCTCCAGTCCTCTTCTTTCATATCCTGCGTCTCACCCACAGTCGCTGCGGTTCTGTGTAAAAGGCTGGCGCGCACATGCTGTTGGGACAGGCATGGTCGTCCGCATGCCTTCGGGGAAAAAGCATTAAGCTCGGTGGCCAGGTGATGCATCGGCATTCGGAATGCTACCGAATACGCCTTTGGGAAGTCCTTCCGTCACAATGTGGACATGTGACTGCGGCGTTTTCCCCACCCGGTACAGAGTGGGGTTGTTAGACTTCGAGAAAGAATCCCGACCTGCCTCGCAAACCTTGCATACTGCGGCCGCAATGCCCCCAGGGTCCTGGTGTTTCCTGAATATCCCGCCCACTGTCTTCGACGATTGACGACTGCATACAGCGGCTTCAAAGCCAAAAGGGGCCTGGTGCTCCCAAAGTATCCCGCCTCGTGTTCTCGGGTTGGGATCGCTCGAAGTAAACTACTGTGCTGGTGTAGTTTTACACTTTGCGGCTCTAGGGTGGTAGATCGCCACAACCAGGATTGGATGCAACGCCGCTTAACGTGCATGATCTCGAAAACGAGGTTTGTGTTTCTCGTTGTAGCAAGCTGCATGGAACAAGCGTGACGTGCGCACGCGAACCAGCTTGGTTCGGCATGCGGTCAGTAGCTGGACGGGGTATGGGACGGATGAGCTGTTGTGGCATGAGCTGGAGACGGAGTGGGAGGATGAGGTGGCGAAATGATGAGACAGATGAGGAGGGTCAGCCTGCAGAGGCAGGAGGAGGACGAGGCAGCAGGAGGAGGCAGGATTAACATGGAAAGGACAAGGATCAGGAAGCGGGTAAGGCCGAGGAAGTAGCAGGAGGTAGGAAGTGGAGCGGTATGAGGAGGAGGACGAGGAGGAGGAGGGAGATGGAGGAGAAGAAGAAGGAAAAGGAGGAGGCAGGGAGGAGAAGGGGGCATGTCCGTGGCCAATTTAGCCCAAGGCGGCTGGCTCTGCCAGCCGCCTTGGGAAATGACAAGCTGGGTGCGAACGGGCCACATCTGTCATCTTATCCCTCGCTCCCATCCCTTCCCATGGCTCTGATTTGTGTCAAAGAACTCCCAAAGCGGCCCCATCGTGTTACGCGCAATCTGAGTATCGGAGATGCGCGCAGAGGAGGAGGAGGAGGAGGAGGAGGAGGAGGAGGAGGAGGAGGAGGAGGAGGTGGCAGGTGAGCAGGAGGAGGAGCAAGAGGAATAGGAGGTAGGACGACGACGACGAGCAGCAGCAGCAGCAGCAGCAGCAGGAACTGGGATGGAAGTAGCGAGAGGAGCAGGAAAACCAAAGGAAGGCGGAGGAGAAGAAATGAGGGGGCGACATCTATGGACAAATGACAGTCGGATCCGGAAAAATAGCCCGCGCTTAGGCGAGAACGCCATTCTGAACGACGAGGGCAAAGCGCCGATGCGAAAATGAGGCCCACACGGAATCAGTGGAGAGACGAGGGTGGTATTCATCATGTGGAATTGTGGAGGAGGAGAAGAGGAGGGTGACGAGGAGGAGGAGGATGAGGACAATGAGGAGGGCGAACGCGGGGACGGGGAGGTCGAGGACAAGGAAGAGGATGGATGGTTCGGGAACCGCCAGTCCCCTGCCCTAACGCGCGTTGCTGGCCGGGCCCAGAGTCCTCGAGCCTCGAGCCTCGAACGGCGTCGTCGCTGCCGTCGCCGCGCGCGCGCACGCGCGCGCGCACCAGGCCGCAGCACGTGGGGGACCGCCGAGGGCCTGCGGAGGGCGCTCGGGGGGCCGCCGAGGGCCTCCGATGGTAGGCCGCGACCGAGGGCCTCCGCGGGCTGCGGGGGCGCGGGCGGGAGCCGCCGCGCAGGCCGCCGAGGGCCGCCGAGGGCCGCCGAGGCCGCGCGGCGCGCGCGCCAGGTGGAGGCGCGCCTCGCAGCGCTGCGCGCGGACCTCGAGGCGCACGCGCGGGCGCAGGCGGAGGCGTGCCTGTCGAGGCTGCGCGCGGAGCTCGAGGCCCGCCGCCGCCGCGGGCCTGCGGCGAGCGCGGGCTGCGGGGCCTCCGACGGCGTGCTTCTGAATCCTGGCACTTCCCTCGGCTTCGGCCTCTGGGGCCCCGGGGCCATCGCGGAAGAGGGCCCGGCCCGTGGCGGCAAGCTCACTGCCCCGCAGGATGCAGAATAGCGGAGGTCCTCGTCGGTTCTCTCCAAGCTGGGGTGCCCCAGTTTCGCAGCGTTGAGAGCGCAAGGGGCCCCCATCGAAGTGCCACTCACCGTCCGTGCACGCTATACGCGTCTCTCTCCTCGGGACCCCATTTTCCTCGACATCGGCCTCTGGGTCCCCAGGACAATCGAAACTGGATCCGGGGCGGAAAATTGCCCCACGAGATGGAGATCGTCGGGGGTCCTTGTCGGTTCTGTCTAAGCCGGAGTAGCGGTCAGGGAAAAAGGATCGGGGTGTGACTATGGGCGCAGGGGGGGTGCATCCGCCCCAAAGCGCCCACCCATTGATCCTCGATGGGGTCCGATAGCCCCCACCCCCGCCCAGGAGCGTGCGGATCTGCTATCGGGGAGCCATCGCCGATCTATCGGCGATATATCGTTGATTCCAGGCCGATGTTTCCCCTTTAGGCCAGTCCCCTATCGTTGCCCCTCAAGTGGGGGTAGCACAGATGGGGGGCCAGAGTAGGCGCAATAGTACTTAAAGTTTAGTGCATGGATGAAGTAGTTTGCCGTCTGGACGCAATCAGTCTCTCGGACGCCATAGTACGCCGCTTGCAGTAGCTCGTGCCCCCCAGCAAGGGTTCGTGCCCCCCAGCTCGCACACTAGTTAGCGCAAGCGGAGTATTACACCTCCCACGGTCCCCCAAGGATTTGCCCCGTTGCTGCAGTCTTCATTCCTGAAGGTTTCTCGCCTGGGGACGCGTTCCAGCAGCTGTGCTTTGCCGAGCGCGTTTCAGGGGTGCCAGAATCGTCCCAAACGGCCGCCAGGCGTGCCCCTCTATACAGGAGGAATGTTCGAGAAGATTCAACACATAGCCTGGGGATGATTTTCCACAAATCATTTTTTTCAATCTTTTGACTATCTCCATTTCTCGCCCATCATCCGCCTGTAGGAGGACATACCCGACCTAGCCCTGGGGCAGTCGAATTACCCTGCGACGTACCCAACCCTTTTTATACACGTGGCGCTTATTTGCAGGACCACTCAGTGCTGACTGGCATTATGAAGGACCCGCAGTGTGCAAGAAGAGCCCTCAGGAGTGAAATCAGGTGAGGGCATCAAGAAGATCGCGCAGTTGCCCAGATCGCAGACGGCACGAGAGCAGAGGAGAAGGGAACCCAGGAGACAGGAGGAGAGGAGGAGAGGAGGAGAGGAGCAGGTGGAGATTGGAGACCACACTGCTCTATTCAAAACGAGTACCCCACACCGCAGGAGGGCTGGGAAAGTGGACGTCACGGGGCGGAAGGCTGCCCCACTGGATGGAGATCGCCGTGGCGGGCGGCCGCGGGAGGGGCCTGGCGGGCGCAGGGCGGCACAGCGCGTGCTCGCGGCCGGGGGCGACGGCCTCACCGCGGCGGGGGAC
The DNA here is from genome assembly GCA_963575745.1 of Prorocentrum cordatum. Lineage (NCBI taxonomy): Eukaryota > Dinophyceae > Prorocentrales > Prorocentraceae > Prorocentrum > Prorocentrum cordatum. The sequence goes on from CAUYUJ010019982.1 coordinate 586,469, forward strand.
ACCCGGGCGATCACAGACCTGGACCCCGGGGGGCGTGGATCCCAGACCCCCTTCGAGCAGTGAAGAAATCACGAAGGGAGGTTTTTCACGATGTTCGGCCTCTCGGGGCCCTTACGGGGCCTCAGGACCGTCAAAAAACGACTCAGGATGAAACTCCGGTCCCGGGAAACAGGTCGAAACCTTTGGGGTCGACGTCATGAAAAAATCATGACGTCGGGGGTCTGGAGATCAGCGACGCGTCCCGCTTCCACGGAGAATCGCGGAGTTCCGCCGCCGAACTAGGCGGCACGGGCTGGATTTTGGGGAGGGCACCTCCCCCGATCCATGGATTTGGCGGCCGTGCGCCAAATTCGTGGCTCGCTAAACCATGTTGGCGCGCCCCCGAAAAAAATTGTATCCCCGCCTGCCACCGTTGGAGGAGAAGCTCCCCAGCCGCCCTGGGAGAGGCGCCCCCCCATGGCGTGAAGGTCCCAGACCCCCGACGTCGTGATTCTTTCTCACAGCGCCGACCCCCAGAGGCCTCCACCCATTCCCCGGGACCGGTTTCCCCTCCCGAGTCGTTTTGTTGGCGGCCCCGAGGCGCGGGAAGGGCCCCCACAGGCCGAAACGAGGGACAAAACCCCCCGCCGCAATCTGGTTCGCGACGCGAGGGGGTCTGGGGATGGCGTAGCGGTTGCTGCTATTCCGCTCGCCGCCCCCCGAGGCGGCGTCGGCTTGGCGGCCTCTCTGGATGTCTGGCGGCCGTCCCTCGGGTCGCCGGTCCTGGGTGGGGAGCTCCCTCGTCGCCGCGGCCTGGGTTCGCCTCCTCGAGGGTCTGGCCGGAGCGGCCCTGGGCGCCGATCTTCCGCGGGGGACCGTCACGGGGCCTCCTCCTCCTCCTCGTCCTCCTCCTCCTCCTCCTCCTCCTCCTCCTCGTCCTCCTCCTCCTCCTCCTTCTCCTCCTCCTCCACGGTGTGGCGACCACACCGCGTGGTGAGTCTCTAGGCCTCCTGGATGGGGTCGGAGCAGATGGGGTCGGAGGATCGCGCCGCGTCGCCGATGCATCGCCGATGCGGCTCGATGTGGAGCCCGATTTGCTTCACGTCGACGTCGCCGATGCACAGCCGACGTCGACGATGCATGGCCGATGCATCGGTGATGCGGCGCGATCACCGACCCCACCTACTCGGACCCCATCTAGGAGGCCTCTCGAGTCAGTGGGGACTCCAGTCACCACACTAATTTGGAACTGATCGTTCTCGGATGACGTCTCGGGCGTCTGGGGCCTCCAAGGTCCCAAAGCCGTGCGGCGACGGACCGCGCGGTGAGGTCGTTGTGGATTCCGAGGTCACCACGCGGTCTGTCACCACACTGTTCCGGGGCCCCGGAGCCGTCGCCGTCGTCGAAGAGGTGGCAAAGCCACGAGCTCTGCTGCCACCAGTTATCGGCCACCATCATCTCAAAGAGTCTGGCCACTGCGAAGGGCATGATCCGGTGGGCCATATGCTGGCAAAGTCATTGACCAAAGACGACAGAGGCAGGTCCACCGCCGAGGTCTCCCTGGCAGTGGCCCAGGGCCTGTTAGTGCCAATGGGCGAGCTTGCTGAACTAGAGGCAGGGAAGACGAACCCAGCGCGCAGGGACAGATCCCGAGCAGCTTCCGAGTGGACGCGGAAGGCCGAGACTGACTCGGCAAGGGACTCATCGTGCCCAGACCTCAGTCCAGCCTGCGCGTTCTGCTTCGATGAACTTGTATGGTCTTTCTCTATATTTCATATGTGTTAGTTGTTTGTTCGTTCTCTCTCTCTATATATGTATATGTCTATATTGTTTTGTTTCATGATATGTTTCCATCTCTTTCTCTTTGTCTCTGGCGCCTATATAGGGCGGTCGTGCTTGACCGGCTCTTCCATGCTATATTTCTTAATGTTTCAGGGGGCCAAGCCGACCATAATGTTTGACGAATGTGGGAACCAATCTCCTGTCGTGTGGTTAAGGTGTACCATATAGGTTTGGTATAACACGGCTTCTAGTGTTATAGTGTGAGGTTATGTGCATGGGCACAGAGTGCAGACATATGTGTCTGTGATCATACTAGCTCAAGATCTGAAAACCTCATTGCTATTGGTCCTGCTGCCATGCCAAGAACAGAAATCCCGAGGGGCGGTCTGCCGGGGTCGGGATGTCAGACTCGGCGAGGGTCAGAGCGGGGGTCGGCATGGGTCGCGGGTGGAGGGCCCCAAGATCAGAAGCCCCGAGGGGCGGTCTGGAGGGCTCGGGATGTCAGGCGTGGTGAAAGCCAGGGTGAGGGTCGGCGAGGGCTGTCGGCTGGAAATTGATTGGTGGGGGGGTCATGAACAGAAGTCCCGAGGAGCGGTCTGCACGGCACGTGATGTCAGACGCGGCGAGGGTCAAAGCGAGGGTCGGCGAGGGTTTCGGGCGGGAGACGGCATGGTGGATAGCCTCAAGAGCAGAGGTCCCGACGGCGGGCTGGAGAGCCGGGGATGTCAGACATGGTGAGGGTCAGGGTGGAAGTCGGGGTGGGTTCCCGGCGAGAAAGTGCATGGTGGTGGGGTGGGGGGGTGGCAGGTGGGGTTCCAGGGCCGGCTCCAGATCAAGAGTTGTCGGGTGGATGGTGGATGGTCTCCAGAACAGAAAGCCAGAAGTGGGGGTGCCGAGGCGAGGTGGGAGGGCCAGCTGAGGGGGGCAGCGCGGTGTCGAACCATGGGATTTGATTGGCGAAAACCCAAGCGGTGATGGCGCGGCGGAGAGTGCAGGTGGGAGCGGGGGGGGTCGAGGCCAAGTGGGGGTTCAGGGTCGGTTCTGGACCGGGAGTTGTCGGGTGGATCGTTCCGAGAGAGTTCAGGTGGGAGTCCCGGTCGGTTCCAGTCCCAACCGGGGTCGCACGCGCCTCTGGGGTCGGCGGATTGTCGCACCGCCCCCCCGCTCCCCCCCGAAGAACACCGCCCCCGCCCCCTCTCCCCACTGTCCTGCAGCAGCCCACTGCCCATCCACCCCGACGATTTGATTTGCACACCGCACTCTACCCCCTTCCCCTCTCTGCACCCTCCCCGAAGGGCACCGCCCCCGCCACATCTCCCCATTGCCCCCCAGCAGCCCAGTGCCCCCCTTCCAGCCCGACCATTGTATGGTAGCGTCGCACAACTGCCCCTCCATTTTCCCCCGCAGAACACCGCACCCGTCCCCTCTCCTTCCTGCCCCCCGCAGCCCAGCGGCCCTTCCGCACCGAGCACTGTATTTTCGACCCCCCCCCCCCTACCCCCACCCCCCACCTCTCTCCCTGGCGCAGGGCGCCGCCCCCGCCTCCTCTTCCCACATTGCCCCACAGTAGCCCAGTGCCTCATCGGGCCCGATTATTTGATTTTCGCACTTGCCCCATCGCCCCTCACCACCGCAAGACACCACCCCCGCCCCCATCTTGCTACACTGTCCCCCAGCAACCCAGTGCACCCTAAGCCTCGACCAGCTTATTTTCGCAACGACACCCCCCTTCCCTCCCCCTCGCAGGGCACCGCCACCGCCCCATCGTCCCACTGGGCTCCAGAAGCCCAGAACCCCCTCCGCCCCGACCACTTGATTTTCGCACCGCGCCCCCCCCTTCCCCTCCCCCCCCCGCAGCACATCGCCCCCACCCCATTCCCCTTATGCCCCCCAGCAACCCCGTCCCCCTCTACGATCCGATCGTTTGATTTTCGCACAGCCCCCCCCCCTTTTACAGGACACAGCCCCCGCTCCCTCCAGCCCCTCACTCCAGCAACCGCAGCCTTGTCCTTCCCCGCCTCGACCATGTTGTTTTCGCGTCGCACCCGTCCCCCTTTCACCCCGAAGGACACCGCCCCCGCCCCGTTTCCTCATTGTTCCCCAGCAGCCCACTGCCCTCTCTCAACCCCGACCAGTTTATGTTTGCGTAGCTCGTGTCCCCCCCCGCAAAGGGCACCGCCTCCGCCCCCTCTCCCCACATTGTTCATTGGCAGCCCCCCGCCCCGACCATGTTAGATTCGGTCCGCGCCCCCCCGCGCCTTCCCTTCGCCCCCCCCCCCGCCCCCCTCCTCCCAGCATGATTTCCCCTGATCCCGATTACGCAGCGCAGCCCCCTCCGCCACAACCTTCTCGACCCTTCCCCCAAGCGTGACCCTCTCCACCATTTCCATTTTATTTGTACGTCACATCGGCCCTCCCCCGCTCCCTCCCCCCAGCATTCCCAAGCAGCCCAGCGCTCCCCAGCAAAGCCCGCCCCACTCCTCTCCGACTCTTGTGTTTTCGCAATGCACCACCCCCTCCATCCCCCCCGCAGGACACCGCCGATGTTCCGTCTCCCAGCGTGCCCAGCAGCAGCCCAGTGCTTTCCTCGCCCCGACCATTCTACTGTCGCGTCGCCCCCCCCGGGCACAACACCGCCCCCGCCCTCCTTCCTTCTCCTGTTGTTCCTCCTCGTCCTCCTCCGCCTCCCCCTCCTCCCTCCTTTTCCTGTACGTGCAAGAGCCACGGAACGCGTGTCACTCGTAGAGGTTGGAGGCTCCCCAGCAGCATCTTGCCGTGACGCTGGGTACCAGTTTGCGGGCAGAGTCGGGAACCGGGGGGACGGGAACTGGGGTCGCCAAGCCTCCCCCGGCTCGCAGGAGGAGGAGGAGGAGGAGGAGGAGGAGGAGGAGGAGGAGGAAGAGGAGGAGGAGGAGGAGGAGGAGGGGGAGGAGGGGGAGGAGGGGGAGGAGGAGGGAGGAGGAGGAGGAGGAGGAGGAGGAGGAGGAGGAGGAGGGAGGAGGAGGAGGAGGAGAGGAGGAGGGGGAGGAGGGGGAGGAGGAGGAGGAGGAGGAGGGGGGAGGTGAGACGGAGGAGTGCCACATCCCCCCGCCCCCCTCTACGCCCCCCAGTGCGGTCATGTTTCCCACCCGCGGCCTCTCGGTTTCCGAGCCTTGGGGGGGGGCAGTTCTTCGCCTTGGCCCCCGTCTTTGAGTGCTCCCGGGGGCTGAGGCCTTCCAGAGGGGCTCGGGCAGACAGGGTCGGAGGATCTCGCCGACTCGCCGATGGATCGGCGATGCGATTCGATGAGGAGATTAGCTTCTTCACGCGCACGTCGCCAATGCACCGCTGACGTCGGCGATGCATCGCCGACGCATCGGCGATGCATCGGCGCTTCGGTGCAATCCTCCGACCCCATCTGCTCGGACCCCATCTGGGAGGCTTGTAATTCCGCTGGTGGCGCGAAGCCCATGCAGATCCTCGGATGCTCTGGGGCGGCCCTCCCTCCGACCGCGCCCTGCCCCTCCGAGCTCGCCGCGCGGCCCGCGGCCGCGCGGCCCGCGGCCCGCCAGGAGGAGGTCACCGCCCTGCGGGAGCAGGGCGGCTTCTCCGCCACGCTGCAGGACGGCCGCGCGGCCCCCGGCCCGGCGCGGCCGCGCGGTCGCGCGACCTCCCGGAGCAGCGTGGGGCGGGGGGGGGAGACGTGGCTCGAGGCTCCATAGTTGTTCGGGCGCTCTCGCAAGGCCTTTTGCGGTTTTCCAGCCTCGGGCGCCTCGCCGAGAGCGTCCCGAGGGTGCTCGGAGCGCCCCGAACGAGCGCCCGAAGCGTGAGCTATGACCCGACAGCCGGGCTATGGCCGGAGCTATGATCCGAGCTATGACCGGACGACGGGGTCCTTGGGGGTGGCATCGTCGCGGGGGAGATGCATCGACGTTCCACGGCGCATTCATCGCCCGTAGGGGCCTGATCTGATGGCACACCCCGCCCAGGAGCGTGCGGATGCACAATCGGGGGGCCTGTCGCCGACGTGTCGGCGATGTGTCGCCAGTTCAAGCTGGACGTTCCCCCCTTGCATTGGCGCCCCTCTTAACGCTGCCCCTCGCGCGATCGGCCGAGCCGCCTTCGCGCGACCTGCCTCGGCCACGGGCGTCACCATTTTCTCGCTTTCGCCTTTTTGGGCCTTCTGGGGCGCCTTCGTCGCGACTGCTGGATCTGTGTCAGAATCCTGGTCGGAGCGCACCCCAGAAGAGGTCCGGGGAGTAGACGTCTTGGCATAGTTGTCTTCTTCCCCCATGGGCGTCGCGCCTCAACTTCGAAAGCGGCCTTGCCTCCCGCTCTGGATCAAAGACGACCGGACGAGCGGACGGGCCGCCCGACGACGCCGACGACGGACGGCGGCGGCTGCGGCTGAGACGGCGGCGGCGTTGGCGACAGACGACGACGACGACGACGACGACGACGACGACGACGACGACGACGACGACGACGACGACGACGACGACGACGACGACGACGACGACGACGGCGGCGGCGGCGGCGGCGGCGACGACGACGACGACGACGACGACGATGGGATCAGGCGACATACGCGGTGGGTGTGGGGTCCGTGCAGTGGTGCAGTGGGCTGCACGGCGCCCCTCGGGCTTCCCCGGATGCCTCCAGAGACCCCAGCCTTGAGACCCCCGTAGGTCCCCGGAGCCCCCGCCAGAGTCAGAGGAGAATCCCATACGGGTACCCGGGGAGGCCTGGTGTTGCGCGCAGACAGCCCGCCCCCCCCAGGCAGTCCTGGCTGGCCCCCACAGGCCCCCGCAGCAGTCCCGGCTGGCCACCCCAACCCTGGGGCGCTCCGCGCTCCAGGGGCGCCGCCGGCAGCGGCGCTCCTCTGGGGGGGGGCTGTGGAGGCCAGCTGGGACTGCTCGGGGGGGCCTGTCGAGGCCAGCTTGGACTACCTGGGGGGGGGCTGTCTGTCTGCGCGCGGCCCGAAGCCCCCCTTCGCTCGGATTCGTGTTCTTGGTCCTCCAGGGGAGTCCCTCGCCGCCACGGCTGGATTCGCCTCGGGATCCCTGTCAGAGCGCACCGCACGAGTGGCCTGGGGAGCAGCGACATCGATACGCTGTTGCTCCCCCAGTTGCGCAGCCGCCTTGCTGCGGTTCGGGTACCATCGGCGATTCCACGGCGACTCCTGGCCTTTACCCGTACCCACCTCCAAGCTGCCCCCTTAGTGACTGACATACCTCATGGATCCTCCACCTCCTCGTCTTCCATGTTCCACCCTTCTTCCTTGCCTCAGCCCCGCAGTTACGGATAAGACTGAGGTTGCGCCCAAGCTATCGGTGCGTATCGCGAGAGCATGAATATGATGGGTCGCGTAGGCGAGGGCACGCAATGGTATCCTCAAATGCCCATGCGAACTTAACAGCCCGCTGCTGGCGCGCATTTTTTTCTCAAGGATGCGGGTTTGTCGCAGGCGGGCCATGAGCGGTTCGTCCGGGCGGGGACGAATAGTGGCGTTCCCGAAGGCCAGTGCAGGCCAACCCGCCGTGGGCATCCATTCATTTCGAACGTCGTGGGCGCGTCGCGGGAGTGTCGCGGGACGGGGCGCGGGCGTGTGGAGGGGCGAGCGGCGGGTGGGTCGCGGGGCGTGCACTTGGTGGGTCGCGGGGCGGGCTTGGGGCGATAATGGCTAGAACGGCAACGTTCCGCACCGTGAAATTCAACTTCACCGCCACGCGCCACGAGACTGTAAGACCAGTCGGCCCTGTCACACTGAGCAACGCATTCATACTCGTTGCACCAACAGACAAGAGGGTAGTGCGGGCCAGGCGTTTGGTCTGAGACTTCCTCACAACTGGTGGCCCTGAGGCTGAGCATGCTGAGCAATTGCACGGATAGAGGGCGGAATGCTTGCAGAGTATGTCTCCTACCTTGGTGCCGCGAACATGAGGCTAACACGGTCCCAGCAGCTCCACTGAGTGAAAGGAGGTGTGTTCCAATCTCCTTTATCGCTTCAACGGTGCTCGCATCTTTATGCATGGTTGAACCAGTTATACGGTTGGAAGGCGGGTCCTGTTCAAATTGGCGTTACGTTGTTCTTACAGAGTCTCCCACTTCTGACCACCGAGCTGAACTTGCAAAATATATCATATATCCTTAGTTTCTCTGCTGAGGGAAGCGCTGATTCGCGGTGGTTAGTTAAACGGATGGCCCCATGCCGGTCTATGGTATGGTCTGCTATGCCATGCGGTGCTAGGTGTGTGCAGAGCACATAATATCATTATGTAATACGCTAGGCATTGTTAGGCCATGTGACGTTACTATGTAACTTCAAGTGAGCTGCGATGCGTCGGTCAGCCATAAATCATCTATGAAGGGTGTAAGCCCATCATACTCTGATCAGTAGCGTTGTATCTCCTCCTGGTGGTGTAGTAGTCGCCGTCGTCAGCCAAGGCCGTTGTTTTCCGACCATCCACCGGCCCCTATTTGTTTCCTCGACGTCTTCCCCGAAAGGTCAGGTCGTTTGCGCAAAATCTATTGGCGTGTGCTATCGGGATTTTGTGCACAGGGTTGCACTCCACCAGTTCTGGCACACCACCCCTCCGCCGCGCCACACGCCAGCCACTTCCTCCCCCCGTTCTCCCAGCGTGGTCGTCCAGACCCCTTCCCAGTCCCTCGCCCAGCGGAGCGGGGCGACACGCTATCCGCTCGCAGGGCAGGGCGTGTCGCCAGAGGGCCGCCGCTGGGCCACGCCGAGCAAAAGCTGCCTGACCGTGTCCGTGGTGATCGATTTCTTATTCATCGTTTGGCCGATCGGCGCGGGCCATCGGACCCTCGCACCCACCCCCCACTCTCCTCCATGGAGTAGAGCTTGGCTGTTTTGGGCGCCTGCTTCAAGCAGGCGGAGTCCCTCCCCCGCAGGACGCACTGTTGCAGGCAGTCGCGTGAAGCAGATTCTTCTGGAGCCAGACCACCCCCCCGCTCCCCCCCCTCCCCGCCCCATGTCGAAGCGCCGAATACGACAACGTTCACGTGAGGGGGGCCGCCCCTCCTCCTCCTCCTCCTCCTCCTCCTCCTCCTCCTCCTCCTCCTCCTCCTCCTCCCCGCCGAGCGCGCCGAGGACGACCTGGAGCGGCTGTGCAGAGACTTCGCCGTCGTGCGCGGGGAGGCGCTCCGCAAACCCCCGAAGGGCGGGCGGCCGGCCTTCTCCCCCAAACTGCCTCGCCTGGGTCGGAGGATCGCGCCGCCTCGCCGATGCATCGCCGACGCGGCTCGATGTGGACCTCCTTGCCGGCGCATCGCCGATGGACGCGGCTCGATCCTCGGACCCCATGTCGAATGTGCTCAGATGTCGATCCCGGCCCGGTCCAAGCGGGAGCCCTCCCGCATCTGTTGTGCGCAGGACTTTTGTGTTTACATGAATGTGTCATGCGTTTTCCTGGCCCGCGCGGGGCCGCCGCCGGATAGAGACGTATCTGCTATTCAAACAGATCTAACAAAATAGGGCCGAACCGAATCAAAGATGTAACAGATTGCCTCGTGTTTCAATTCTTGGTGCGGAGGCAGTCGCGTTGTATCTTATCGCGTCGAAAGTTCCAAGGGTGAAAGGAGCACGGTGGTCTGCAAGCTACCACCAGCGTCATCACCGGCATAAGCAAGTTGCTTCCCCGTCAATATCATAATTGTTTCCAGCCAGTCTTCGGTTGCAGCATCTCCCCCGCCCGACCCTCACGCGCATGTTCCTCGCATCAACATCTTCGGCCTCAGAGTGGGAAGGTAAAGGAGCGTGCGAAGGAGGACGATGAGCCTCGAGGAGGGGGAATGGAAAACGCAAGTGAGGAGGAACCACATCGATCCGTACTCCTCATCCTACCCGTCCTCGTCCACATCTACTCTGCTCCTTCCTTCTTGCCGCTTCCCTGCTCATCATCTCCGCGCCATGTTTGTCGTGCCCCTTGTTCTGGTCATCGTTATCCTGCCCGTCGAATACTGCAAGTGGGCCGTCGCGCTAAATGCACCCACAGCCGCCGTATCCGTACGTATTCGCCAGTCTCGCAAAATGATTCTGCATCTAAACCTCACAAGTATTTGGGGAGTTCGTAGTCAAACGTGTTTTACAACAGTATTTAAACTTATACGGCCGTATCGAAACGTATATACATCGAACACTACCTATTCGTAAGTAGTTTTGTCAGCAAAGCAAAGTAGCACATCATACACTTAGCACTTGTTTCGAATAATTGTCTGGGCTTTCCCAGGTGCAAGACACCCACACCAGAAGACGCATCGCACATCTATTCGGATCGGATGGCGCAATGGTTACCGTGAGACCAGCCTACCAGATGCCGCTGATGATAGCACTCCAGCGTATTATCTTCCTGCATGCCGATTGTACTTGTTCCACAGCGCTACGGACAAGGTTACTACGTGCACGTGCCACGTTTGCAGCGCTACGGACAAGGTACTCCGTGTTCAATGTGACCGCCAACCAGGGCACTACGTCTACAGCAGGGCACATCTGCTACGACTGAGTGGCCACGCCGCCCATCCCACCACTCGTTCCTCGGGGACCCAATCAGGACGGTATACAGGATGGGCGGGTGGGCCTCCCCCTCCTTCCTCCCCCTCTTCGGAAAGGGCGGGCCCGCCCCGGCCCCGGCCGCGCCCGCGCGCGTCGGGCGCGGGGCGCTCCCTGCGGGTGACGCCCGATGGCGCTGCGTAGCCAAGCCAGGAGGAGAGACCGAACAGAGGAACCGCACATGGACATTAGATTCGGACCCTGTGGCCCAAGATGCCCCCAGACCCCCCGAAATGAATGCTGATGGCGTGGCGACGGGGGGGGGGGCGTGAGTGGACAGAGATATCCGAACCCCATAGTACCGCCTCTACTGAGATCAGTGTTGATGTCCGGGGCACGGGGGTGATTTGGAATCTCCCTCGAATGTGTAAGAGTTCGAGTGCATTGTCCATCTACTGGAGCGTACAGCAGCGCCTTCGCCCTTCCTCCGCGTCGCAGCGCAGGCCTCGCGGGCCGACGCCGAGATGCGGGAGCGCGTGGCCCGGTCGGAGAGGGAACTGCGCGCGGAGGCCGCGCCGCCCGGCCCCCGCCCACCGTGCCATGCAGCGGCGCCGCCGGCGGTCGAGGATCGACGAAAGGGAAGAGTCAAGCAGCGGCGAAGCATCCTGGCTCGCCTATAGCCCTACCAAAGAATGTTCTAAGAACCTTCTGTGGTTTCCACGAACTGTTCTTCGAACATTTCTGGCTGGGGCTGTCTTGTTTAAACACATGAGGCTTACGTTCTAAGAACATTGCTTTGGTTATAAGAACATTTTTGGGTTCGAAGAACATGTCGTGGTAGGACTATAGGAATGCCGGGACGGTCGGTCCCTGCTCAAAGGAAGAGAAGGAGGAGGGATCGAGGATTGTTATTTTGCATCTTCGGGGCACGAGCTCCGACGTGGGTTCGACGCGGATTCGGCGTGGATCCGGCGTGGACCCGACACGGAGTCGACGCGTTCGAGATGGATTTGACATGGATGCAACACGGACTGCTGGCGAGATGGGACTGACCAGTTCTCTCAAATATGCAACGCAAGTGAAAGGGGACCGAGGGACGATGGTGAGGGGGAGGAGGAGAAGGACCGAGGCGGAACCAATGATCGAGGTCGAGGAGGATCGGGGAGGAGGAGGAGGAGGAGGAGGAGGAGGAGGAGGAGGAGGAGGAGGAGGAGGAGGAGGATAGGAGAGCAGGAGGAGAATGGGGATCGTGTCGCCGCCTTCCCCGCCTCCCCATGCAGCGCCGCCGTTGGCTGCCTCCTCGCCTCACCCAAGGTAGCGCCCAAACCGCGCCCAAAGCGGCCACAGGAGGGCGTCAAGGCAGCCCCAGGTACTTCCAAGACGGCCAGAAAGCGTCCCAAGAGGGCCCCAGGACGGCCATGTGAGGCCCCGGGCCCCCAGAAGGCCTCTGAAGACCAGGGGGCCCCTTCTGGGCCCCAGATGCCCCCAAGAGGCCCCCAGGAGGCCGCCAAGAGGCCACCGGAGGCCCCCAAGAGGCCCCCATCAAGGTTGTCAGACAGCCGGGCACGATGCCCAACAATGATGTTCTCAAAAGGCGACGGCGGCCGCTGATGGGTAGGCGACTTTTGCATCAGCGTCCGCGGCCACGTCGACGGCGAGTCCTGCTCGAAATGGACAGGAGTTGCTGTCGGTGTTCGTCCCCGCTCTGTCAGTACAGCCGGACCGAGGTACAAGATCGAGGTCGGTTCGTAGAGGGTGCCTTGATGTTCTTCGTGCTCGTTGGCTGTTCTTGTGCACCCTGCGGAGAGTACCCTAGGATGTTTTGTGTGCTTCGGCCGACGGAGGGTCTCATGTTCTTGAGCGATGTTCTTCTGGCCTGGGTCCGACTGGATCCGCTTTGATCGCGGCGAGCAAGCGGGTCCTGGGGAAACGGGCCCTGGAGACTTTCCACCGCCGTCGGGCTCTGCGGGCCCCATGCGAGGGCCTCGTGGCCGTCGGGAGCAAACTTAAGTCTGGCGTGTCCCTCTACAGAGGGAATATATATATATGTATATATATATATATATATACATATTTATATTCAAATCCAAAAATAGTCAGGGGACAATTAAACGACTATTGGGCTGGCCTCCAGCCAGTGCCGCCTATCTGGGGGGGGTTAGAGCGATGTTTCGGCGATTCGGGGCCCTCTTGCATTGTCTGGGGGGCCTCTGGGGCCTCTCTTGGCTTCCTCTTGGGCTGTTTTGGGCGGTCGGGGCTCCGGAAGTGGAGTTTTCTATACCCCCTTGTCCCCGGGTGCCGAAAAACATCGGAAATGACGTCGGAAATATCCCCGGGTACGGAAAAACGTCGGAAATAACGTCGGAAATAACGTGCGCCCCCCCCCCCCCCCTCCCCCTGCAGAGCGAAGCTTGAGCGAGCTCAAGTCCACGCTCTCAGAAACTCACACGCCAGATCGGCGGATTTTGGAGCATTTTTGACCATGTTTGGGTATTTGGGGATTCTTGTTTTCGTCCAAAATCCCCCTGTAGGGGGACAGGCCCGACCTGAGTGTAAACGGCTTGGGGCGGAGCGTTCGGGGGAGGGGTAGGCTCAGAGGGCACTGCGTCTTCACATGGACCGAGGCATGATATCGCGAGGTCGGTTCGGGGGGGGGGGACCCTAGTGCTGTTCGTGCTTATTGGATGTCAGTGTGCATCCTGGGGAGGGCACCCTGTTGGCGTCCTGGGTCCGACTGCAGGCTCAGAGAGGAATGCGTTTACCCTCCATCGCCAACTCATTGCCGCGAGGGGCCTGATAGCCAACCCGCCCAGGAACGTGGATTTTCGCTGTCGAGGGCCTCTCGCCGATCTATCGGCGGTGCGTCGCCAAATCTCCGCGTGAGCCAGTCTTCCCGTCGTTCCCCTTAGCTGGGGTCCAGGACCCGTTTCCTTCAGGGCCCGCTTCCCTCAGGCCGACGACTTCCGCCCCCCTGTCGTTGGACAGGGCCTTTGGTGTGGTCTGGGCTGCACTACTGGTGCGGGACCTCGGCCGGAGGGCTGATCCTCTCTGGGGCCTCAGGAGTCCCTGGGGCGCCCCGCCAATTCGGCCCCCTCCCGTTCCTTCGGGTTCGGTTCGGGCTCCTGGGCTTGGACTGAGCCCGCTTGCCTCATGCCCAGTCGTTCACCACCTACCAAACCACCCCAACCCAACCCGAAGGCCCAACTTTACCTTCGATTTCAAACACATGTGGGATCATCGAACAAACACATGTGGGACCCGTACCCCCCCCCCCAACCCGAAACTTGGGTCTTCGGGTTAGGTTGGGGTGGTCCGGTAGGTGGTCGGTCGTCGCCGCCGCCACCGCCACAAGCCGCCGCCGTCGCATCGTCGTCGTCGGAGGTCGGCGGCGTCGACGGCAGCGGCGGAGCGCAGAGGACGCGGAGCGCAGAGGAGGGAAGAAGGGAGTCGTCGTCCTCGTCGTCGCCCTCCTCGTCGTCGTCGTCGTCGTCGTCGTCGTCGTCGTCCTGCTTCTCCTCGTCCTCGCCTCCCCGCCCCGTCCAGGCTGTCGAGACCGGGCCCCATCGTCTCTGGAGGGCAGGAGGAGGGGTGGGGGGCGGAGGATCGAAGACAAACAAAGGACAGCATTGGCATGAGCGTTCGGATCTCCGCGCCAATTTCTCGGATCGGCGCTCCAAGACATCCACGCTGACCTCCGAACGCTTACGACCGTGCAGAGTTGTCATGGGTTTCTTGTTCTAGAAGCTAACGGGGCAAGAAGTGGAGGAGGCAGTGTCTTGACCCGACTTCTGAGCTTCTGGGCCTCCGCTTCCGCGATTTCCAGTGGTGCGGGCGGGATTCGGAGGATGAGAAGCCGATCCTGTTCGCTCCACCTCTCGAATCAGGGGAGCCTCGCGTGCTGAAGCTGCGGACCACTCTGCGGCTCACCGGTTCGCGCATGGGCCAGGCGTGCGCCGCGTTTCGTGTGTGATTCACAGTCTGGACCTGCACTCGTGGCTCCCAAGTCGGATTTCTTTTCCGCACAGTGGAAGCCCATGCCAGGAAACGCCCTGCTTGCCTCCAAGGTGCTCTGGGTATTCTCGGGTTTCGATGGTTTTGCTGCGGAAGGCGTTACGCTCCCACACCAAGAGTCCATGGACGCGCTTGGGTCTCAGGGTCGGGTTTCTTGTGGCAGGTTTCTTCTGGTCGAGCTCCTACTGTATGTGGTCCCCCAGCCGTCGTGGAATCCCTTGGGGGAGCACTTGGCCTCTGATGGGCCGTGGGGGCTTGTGGGCCTCTGGGGCCGTCTTGGGGCCCTCTCTGGGCAGTCGTCTGTCCCTCGTTGGGCGCCCGAGGGCCGTCTTGGAGGTCTGTGGGGCTGTCTTGGGGCCGCCTCGGGGGCCTTTTGAGTCCTCTTGGGGCCCTCGTAGGGCGACTTGTGGGCCTGTTGGTATCCTCTTGGGCCGTCTTGGGGCGATCCGACCCCTTCCTCGGGTGTAGTTTGGCGCCCGTACTCCTCCTCCTCCTCCTCCTCCTCCTCCTCCTCCTCCTCCTCCTCCTCCTCCTCCTCCTCCTCCTCCTCCTACCCCTCCCCCTCCCCCTCCTCCTCCTCCTCCTCCTCCTCCTCCTCCTCCTCCTCCTCCTCCTCCTCATCCTCCTCCTCCCGTGACCCCTGTGGGCCCAGCGGTCCGGCGGGCGCCGCTCCAGGCGCGGCCTGGAGCCCACAATGTGCGGCCATGCGCCCCCGTCCGCGCCCGGGGGCCGCGGGCGCCCGCCGCCGCCGCGTGGAGCTGCCCTGCGGCGTCGGCGGGGGCGCGCGGCGGGGTGCCGCGGCGGGCGCGCGGGCCCGTGCGGGCCCGGAGGTGCTCGCCAGAGGAGGAACATCGGCGGCGAGCGAGGGGGGGGGACGGAGAGAGAGGAGGGGCTCCTCAGAAGGCCTCGCGCCCTCCGAGAAGTCTGATGCGTGTCTTCGGGGAAGGTTTTGAAGCACTTCTCAGCAGGCCGGGGGACTTCCGACCCTTCCTGGAAGGCCCGCCCCTCATCCCCCCTCCTGGGAGCGCCGCCTAGAAAAGGTACCCATACTGCTACCCTTCGCCCGTTTTCCACTTCTGTCGCCCTCCTGACAGGCTCTCGTCGCCACCGTCGGATTCGCCTCGAAGGTATGGTCCGAACGCACCCTGGGAGAGGTCCCAGCAGTAGCGGTATCGGTACCTTTTGATTTCCCCGGCTCGGCGGGAGCGCCGCGGTGGCTGCGCACGCTGCAGCACACCGTTGGGACGGAGCCCTCCATCTGCTCGCTCGCCTCTTCGCGCAGGCGGTCCGGGTAAACTCCGCCAGCTTCGGCGCAGCGATCGCCGCGTGCGAGAAGGCCGCGAGGTGGTGGAGGGCCCTCTCGCTTCTGCGCGGGATGGCAGACAGGAGGCTCGGCCCAGCGTTGGAGGCGCGCACCGCCGCCCTGGGCGCGTGCAGCAGGGCCCAGCGGTGGGAGCGCGCACTGCTCTTGGCCGCGGGGCTGGGCAGGGCCGCGCTCGTCCCAGACCTCGTGTTCTGCAACGCCACGCTTGCTGCCTGCGAGAAGGGTGCGCAGTGGCAGCGGGCGCTTGCGCTGCTGGCCTCGATGCTGCGGGCGGGCCCCCGCCCAGACGCGATCAGCTACACTGCCGCTCTGGGCGCGTGCGACCGCGGCTCTTTCTGGGCGGGGTCGGTCGACCTGCTGGGCAGCATGCGGGAGTCCAGGCTTGCCGCAGACCCGATCCTCCACAACGCCGTGGCCAGTAGCCTGGAGCGGGCCTCGCGCTGGAAGCAAGCCTTGCAGTGGCTCCTCACTGGGCAGCGCCACACCCATGCCCTGGATGGCATGATCTACGCGGCGGCGGCAGCCGCGTGCAGCCAGGCGGGCCAGCCGGCCGCCCTGCTGGCCACCTTGCGCCGCTGCGCACGAAGTGCGGCGACGGCAGCGCGAGGCCACCCTGTCATGGCTGGGACCCGCGTGGCATTGATCTGCGCGCTTCAGCAGCATCTCGTCCCAGCACCACGTCGCGCCTTGGCCGCGCTGATCCGTGGCATCAGCCGTCCAGCCTTGAAGCCCAGCGCCGGCCAGGCGGGCGCCGGCGTCGACGCTGGCCGAGGGCCAGACGACGGGCTGTGGCTGCCCGAGCAGGTGGGGGGGAAACCAGCAAATAGCATCGATACCGTCACTCCCCGGACCTCCTCAAAGGTGCGTCGTGACCAAGCTTTCGACACGAATCCGGCCGTGGCGACGAGGGCCTCCCAGGCGGCCCAAGAAGGCGAGAAGAAGGGGGCGAGGAACGCAGTGTAGTCAATTATCGGTGCCCACTCCTCCGCGGGCAGGTGGCGCCCCTCGCCCGTGAGGGGCTCTGCGACCTGGGCCCCCAGCTGACCTGCGGCGCCCTCGAGCGCGCGCTGGGGCGGCCGGCGCGGGAGGCGGCCGCGCCGGGCCTGCGGCTGCGCCTGCAGGTCGCCTCGCTGCACGCCGGGGCGGCCGCCGAGGCCACGCCCAGGGCGCCCGCGGCCAGGGCGCTGTTCGCGTGGGTCTCCTGGTGGGCGTGTTGTCCACCGCCCTCCACCATGAGTAGGAGGGGGATGGGGGTCCTCCTCCTCCTCCTCCTCCTCCTCCTCCTCCTCCTCCTCCTCCTCCTCCTCCTCCTCCTCCACCTCCTCCACCACCTCCTTCCCCCCTCCAACTTCTGGTGGTGGTGGTGGGAAACATGCCCATCATCTCCTGGGAGCTGCGGGGCGCCCGCGACTGGCGGACCGCCTCGCAGCGTGGGCTGCAAAAAAGCACAGCAAGCATGCAGAAGCGTACACTTGTTTGAGGTCCGGGCGGGTTTCTTAGATCGAAGGCGCTGGGCACGGCATCTGGCGCGCCCCGCGCGCTGGGGAGTGGGGGGTGTCGGCGGGACCCCGTCACCCAGACGTTGTCGGACGCGTTCCAGCGACTGCGCCTCGCCGAAGACGGCCCGGTGGGCCCGGAGAGTCCTGAGCGTCCGCCGGAGGCCCGAGGTGTGGCCCGAGAACCGCCACGGGCAGGGGCTCGGGAGCCCCCAACCCCGCGCGGAGGGGGGTGGGGGAGGGGCGTCCTCCTCCTCCTCCTCCTCCTCCTCCTCCTCCTCCTCCTCCTCTTCCTCCTCCTCCTCCTCCTCCTCCTCCTCCTCCTCCTCCTCCTCCCGAAGGTCTCTTAGAAGCACCGCTGCTTCTTAGAAGGCGCGGGCCTGATCTGCAGATGCAAGGCTGGCGCCTCTTAAGGAACAGCCTCCTTCTAAGAAGCCTCCCCCCCTCCCCCACACCCCCTTCGTGCGCGCCGCCCATGTTGACAAATTCGAGACGGAGGTTCCCCGCCGTTTTGTTCAGCCTCAGGGAGCCCTCGCCCGTCCCCGGGGCTGTCCAGGAACGGCCCGGGACGAGAAGCCAGGCGCGCGGAGAGAGGGTCGGGGGGATGTCTTCCAGGGGAAGGGCCCGTGCCGAAGCATCGCAGGGCCCCTCTGCACTGGGAACGTCGGCGGCCAGTCATGGGAGCCTTGCGTACCCTACGGTGCGTCGACAACATGTTGCAGACCTTCGGGAGTGACCTCCTGAGTGCGGTGGTAAATGGTTTGGGGGTTCGCGAGGAGAGAAATACAGATGTTGATGCAGGATGTGTGGTCAGAAAGAGTGAAGAGTAGGATGTAAAGGTGAGTGCACAAGGAAGTTGGATGTCCGTTGACAGCCTTGAACTCGAGGCTCGCTCTTCGGGGTGCTCGAACTTATTTCTGGGAGGTGGCCCTTGAGTGCGATGGGAGCAACCGAAGTCTAGGGGGGGTTGCCCGGAGAATCAGAAACGGCGGATCTCTTGGAGCAGGGGGTCCGCCCCGTCGGGGGTCAGCAGCCACGTCGCTCCCTCGAGCCCTCGGGCTGGCCCCGGCCCCCGCCGTTCGACTTTCAGCCGTGGTCTCCCCGCGAGCGGTCGGCCACCTGCCATCTGGGACGCGGAATCCGTCCGGGATGTCTATTGGTGGTGCTCCTGGGGCCGCGGGACACAGCCCCCCCCAGACCCCCTCGAGCAGTGAAAACATCACGACGGGAGGTTTTTCCCAGTTTTTGCTCCTTCGGGGCCCTCACCGGGCCTGTGAACCGTCAAAAAACGATTCGGGATGAAAAGTCGGTCCCAGGGTTCAGACCTCGGGGGTCGACGTCATGAAAAAATCATGACGTCGAGGGTCTGAGCCTGGAGTCCCAGTGTGGCGAGAAAATTCCGCCGTTTCGATGTTGTTTTGTGACGCCGGGGTATCGGAGGGTTGGCCTCATCGCTGCCCCTGACTGGCTGACAGACCATGCGCCACGCGGGGTGTGCAGGAACGCTGGCTGATAGAGAGCCTAGGTCTAGGCTACACGCCGGGCCACTGCATTCCGGCTCCCAGTAAAAACTGCACTTTCTGCGTTGAGGATACATGGCGCTACAAGCGGAAACGGCGCGGCAAGTCGTACACAGTGGGACGTCTAAGAGGAGGAACAGGAGGCATGCGCTTTCCTCCTGGGACGACCAAGAGGGGGAGGAAAGAGGATCGGATGAGAAGCAGGATAGAAGGAACACGCGCTGCTGTAGTACCAGGACCTGACGTCTATGTTCTATGTGTGTTGTCGTACTCTCAGCGTTTTTGTTGCATACATCGGCGTTCCAAAAGTTTCGTCATCAATTGAGATTCAATCATCTTACGTTGGGCAGGGCAGGATTCTGGCTTTTGTTTGTCAAACTATAATCGTGTTTTTTTCGTCGGGATTGTAAAATACATCGATTGTTACGCATTGGAAGGAAATCCTGGATTCAGAAATCTTGGATTTCTGATCCGACCGCTCTTGAACCAGCCCGCTAGGACTCTAGGTGGGAAGCGGGGGCAGCTTGGCGTGGTCGGGACAGGGGTCAGCCTCCGCGCGCCCGCTCACGCGGAAGTAGCGGACGAAATTTGCACCATTTTGACGCTCCCATAAGACATGACAAAATGTTGCTGCATCAGCGTAGTGAGGGTACACATCAGACGCTACGATGCAAGTTGCTCTAAGCTTGCACGTCTAAGAGGCGAAAGCATGCAGATTCAGAAGTCGTCGTGCAGCGCGTGTCCCCTTGATGTGCTCGGTCCCGCCCCAATTTGTGTGAGCCCCACCCCGCGCCACGCGCAGATCCGCTCCACGCAGGGCCTGGTGCTGGAGGCTCGCACCGCGGGGGTGGCGGACTCCTCTCTGCTTCGCCCTCGCTCCGGCTCGGGATCCTGCCATGCATTTCAGGTCCTACGGCAGTGGGAAAACAATTCGTGGACACTCCCCCGCTCCCCCAAACTCAAAGTTGGCACGCACGGGGGAGATTGCGGTCGAAGTGGAATTCATCAGACCCGCCGCCAACTTTGAACATGCGGGGGGAAGGGGAGGCGTTCACCGATGAATGTGGCACGCGTGTTCGCTATCTTTTCCGAGGCCTGTACCTCTTGGATCGAGGAGCGAAAGCCTGCATCGACATAGTTTGTTGGAGCCCCGCGCGGATTTCTTGAAGCGGCGCTGGGGAGCCTCCTGGCGGCCCCTCTGGCGGGTTCCTCGCAGATCCCAGAGATCCGCGCGGACATCCGAGACATTGTGTTTACGCCGCTTCTTTCAAAGGAGGAGACAGCACCCAGACCCCGACGATTGGCGTGTGCTAAACGGCCCTGGGCGTCTACTAAACGGCCCCGCCCTGTTCGGTTCCTTCCTTGGGCGCGTTTGCTAACCGGCTTCGCTTGTCGGGGTGCTCATTATCGGGGTGGATGTTCTGCCCTCTATTTTTGTTTTGGAATATTGCCATCCGCTTCGGGTCCTACGCCTTGGAGCTGGCACGGGCGGAGGCGGAGGCGCCACGGCTGGTCGCGGCTCGAGAGACTCATCAGGTTTGACCCCAGGAGGGGTCTGGGCACTGATTTTGAACTGGGCTTTGCCGACATTTCCCCCCTCTCTTGGCCGATCTTGGCCGATTTTCTGGGGGCCCATCCAAGACAGACCCCATGCCGCTTCCAACCTACCCCCCTTTGGCGCTGTCGGGGCGGCCCCCAGCGCGTTTCACACGACAGGGATGGGGTGTGAGATGGGAGTTCCGCGCCAGCTCATGGGATCCGCGTGCGCGTCGAAAGTTCGTCGGAAGAGGATGTACCTAAGCAGATCCAGCTCGCTCCACCCCTTCACCCGCCCAGAAGACGGGAAAGCAATCAGGGGAGGAGGGGGTGGATGTGTACGCTAGGTTCGTGCGGCGCTGGCGCGCCGGCGACGCTGGCGATGGCGTTCAAGGTAGAAGTCTGTGACGCGGAAGCACTGGGGGACACGGTAACGCTACTGTTGAGTCGGGCCTGTCCCTCTACAGGAGGAATACTCAAAGAATGGTCTGGGGACTATTTGTTTAGTATTTCTTGACCATTTTGGAGTATTTTTTGAGTATGTTTTATTTTTCGTTGAGAATCCCCCTGTGGGGGGACACGCCCGACGTAACGCTACTGGACCCGACGGAATTCAACTTTGAAGGATCGGGGCCGCGGTCGATTCAAGGTTTAACGATCGATGCAGTGTCAAAAACCCTGGCGCGCGCCAACGCCGCATGAACCTACCGTAAGTGTAGTCATTACTTTGTTTCGAGCGATCCCCACCCCGAGAGCGCGAGGCAGGATACCCAGAGAGCACCGACTCACCTTGGTCCTGGCGGCCGCGGCATGCAGCCGTCATTTGTCGAAGGCACGGGGCGGGATACCCTGGGAGCACCAGCTCGCTGTGGGCCCGTCGGCCGGGGCAAGCGGGGTGAGTGAGGCGGGCCAGGAGCTCTTTCCTTCGAGTCTACAGCCGCAATCCTTCGGGTGGGAACAAAGGCTCGACCCACAGATGATGCTTTGCCGTGACTTTACGTGGCTGGTGCGTCGCTGAGAAAATTTTGGATGCCTCGACGAAGCCGCTCCAGCGAGGGCCTGGCAGCCGCGGCGTGCAGGGTGTGCGAGGCGTGTCGGGAGTTTACCTCCGAGTCTGAACAACCCCAATCCGTCGGGTGGGAACAAATTCACCGAGCGCGTTCCACTACTCGCCAAGTGCGCACTCGCAAAAATGTAGTTTTTTAAAATACGTTTTCCTCTATGTAATGTATCGTGAATCCCCCGCGGCGGACCAAGGCCATCTGCGAGTAGTTACCTTTGCGAGTCGTGGAACGCGCCTGTCCACATAGGCTCGACTCGCAGTTTATGCTTTGCGTTGCCGTGAGTGCACGTGGATGCTGCGTCGGTGCGAAAATCTGGGTTCCTCCATGAAGCCCACGTCACGTGAGCGACGCAAAACACAATGGGGTCGCCTGTGCCGACATTGGCGCGTAAGCTGCCCGCGGAAGGCCGCGCGTAAGCGCCCTCGCTTCCAATGTAACGTGCCGCGCCGGCGGCCCGCGTAAGCCGCGGCGTATGTCCGCTATGTCATCCTCGCGTAAGACCCGTTTTTGGTCGTCGCTCGCGTGGCGCGCTCCGGCGAGGGCCGCGCCTTCCGGCGCATGCTCGCCAGCGGAGGGCCCGCGGCGGCGGCTCCGACAGAGAGCTCCAAGAGGATTCGAGCTCCATGCCGGAGTGTTCAAGTCAGATCGGATTCTCAGAGGGGGAAAGGCACCCACATACCTCTACCCTGCGCCCGTTTTCCTGTCTTTTCGGCCTCCTGGGAGGCCCTCGTCGCCACCCTTGTATTCCCATCGAAATTCTGGTCAGAACGCACCCCTGGAGAGGTCCGGGGGTCAGCGGTATTGGTACCCGTTGGTCTCCCCAATGTGTATTGTTCTGTTGTGCTGCTTAAGCCATTCTTGCCCGAGCCAGTGTCGTGGACGACGCTTGGGGTCGTGCCCTGCCGTCCCAAAGGTATTGGTATTGGCTCTGGGGGGTGCGGGCGATTGTTTGGGTCAACGGGAGGCATGTCCCGAGCAGCGGACCAGCAGGAGACGACTTGGTTTAGATCTGCAGCCTCTGCTTTGCGCTTTGCGTTGCAAGTCGGCGGGGCGCGGTCCAGTGCCAGATGATCTGATTCGGATCACCCGGCACTCCTGGTCCGCGTTGTAATTCTCTCCAGGGCTCCAGAGGGGTGTTCAACGAGGGGCAGCTGATGTGCACAGCAGTCTTGTCCCTCGCGCTGCCACTGCTGTTTTCTCTCCTGGGACCGTCCTCCTCAATCTGCGGTCTGCCTTCAGGCTCTGATGAGATGCAGACGTCACGTGAGCGACGCAAAACAAAATGGGGTCGCCTGCGCCGACATTGGCGCGTAAGCTGCCCGCGGAAGGCCGCGCGTAAGCGCCCTCGCTTCCAACGTAGCGTGCCGCGCCGGCGGCCCGCGTAAGCCGCAGCGTATGTCCGCTATGTCATCTTCGCGTAAGACCCGTTTTTGATCGTCGCTCGCGTGGCGCGCTCCGGCGAGGGCCGCGCCTTCCGGCACGTGCTCGCCAGCGGAGGGCTTGCGGAAGCGGCACGGCGGCGGCTCCGCCAGAGAGCTCCAAGAGGATTCGAGCTCCATGCTGGAGTGTTCAAGTCAGATCGGATTCTCAGAGGGGGAAAGGCACCCATACACCTCTACCCTGCGCCCGTTTTCCTGCATTTTTCGGCCTGTGGGGGTACCCATAGAAGCTCGGATTAGATACAGCCGGCGCACAGAGTTGAGAAGAGATTTGTGGCCTCGGAGGCTGCAGGCGGACCGGAGTATAAGCGAGGTCGGCTCGGGGAGGGTACCCCCTAGTGTTCTTCGTGTCTGTTGGATGTGCTTGTGCATCCTTGGGGGGGGGGCCCTCGGATGTTCTGTTTGTCTTGGCCGACGGAGGGTCTCATGTCCTTGAAGGATGTTCTTCTGCATCCCAGGTTCAGTGAAGTCGGGCGTATCCCTCTAAAGGAAGAGTTTTCAACAACAGTAAAAATAGTCTGGTGACTGGTGACTATGCTTCGTGCTCTTTTTACTAGTTGTTGGCGATTGCTTGACTGTTTTTACCTAACAGCTCTTGCTGATAGGTTTCCTAGTGGTCTCAAAAGAGAGCATCATGACTCCTCAGGGGGGTCTGGGCGGGACCCGGACAGGCTGCCGCCGAGGCTGCCGCCGAAGCCGAAATCGCTTGGGACATCCTCGCAAAATCGCTCTTGGTGCTCCCAGAACTCCATTCCCGGGCCACATTTTGGATGCCCGGAGCCAACTGTAGGCCACTTCGTGCTCTTCGACTTCCCAGAACTCCATTCCCGGGCCACATTTTGGATGCCCGGAGCCAACTGTAGGCCACTTCGTGCTCTTCGATTCCCAGAACTCCATTCCCGGGCCACATTTTGGATGCCCGGAGCCAACTGTAGGCCACTTCGTGCTCTTCAAGTTCCCAGAACTCCATTCCTGGGCATGATTTTGAATGCCCGGAGCCAACTGTAGGCCACTTCGTGTTCTTCTAGTTCCCAGAACTCCATTCCTGGGCCACATTTTGAATGCTGAGGCAGGCTGATGCTGCGGCCGAGGCAGGCTGAGGCTGAGGCAGGCTGAGGCTGAGGCCGAGGCTGAAGGCAGACTGAGGCTGAGGCTGAAGCAGACTGAGGCTGAGGCTGAGGCAGGCTGAGGCTGAGGCTGAAGCAGGCTGATGCTGAGGCAGGCTGAGGCTGAGGCTGAGGCTGATGCAGGCTGAGGCTGAGGCAGGCTGAGGCTGAGGCCGAGGCTGAAGGCAGACTGAGGCTGAGGCTGAAGCAGGCTGAGGCTGAGGCTGAGGCAGGCTGAGGCTGAGGCTGAGGCTGAGGCTGAGGCTGAGGCTGAGGCAGGCTGAGGCTGAGGCTGTGACTGCGACTGCCGTTGCCGCTGCGACTGTCATCGCGAATGCGACTACGACTGCGAGAACAGCAGAATTCGACAACTGGATTTTCATCTGAATCTTAAGGGGAATGCTTTCAGATATGCTTCTACACATCGCTGTTAGGTTGCTTTGCCGGGATAATTACATTTCTTCCAGAATCCGCCTGTAGGAAAACATGCCCGACCTAATCCTGGGCCCGGCTGTAGTATTAAATCGGGCCTGGGCTTGTCCCTCTACAGGGGGAATATTCAAAATTAGCCTGGCGCAGGACCCAACCATATGCAGTTGTGAATGCCGCAATTGTGCTGGGTGGTGGCGGACGCATGCGGGCGGTGCCACTGGGACCTTCGGTGGAGCTCCCTCTGGGGCCACGAAGCGTTTTACTGGGTGGGTGAAACGCAGGGAGCAAGGGCTGTGCTGGGTGGTGGCGGACGCATGCGGGCGGTGCCACTAGGACCTTCAGTGGAGCTCCCTAAGGGGCCACGGAACGCTGTACTGGGTGGGCGAAACGCAGGGAGCAAGGGCTGTGCTGGGTGGTGGCGGACGCATGCGGGCGGTGCCACTGCGACCTTCGGTGGAGCACCCTATGGGGCCATGAAGCGCTGTGCTGGGTGGGTGAAACGCATGGAGGAGGGAGGACGGGGAGGAGGGAGGGGGAGGAGGAGGAGGAGGGGATGAGGACGGACGCGGGGACCGTCTCTTCAAAACGAGGACCCAACACCACAGGCTGGTTGGGAAATAATAAAAAAGTGGCCAGGAGACGACTTTTTGGCTATTTCTGACAATTTTGGGGATGATTCTGTGGCTATTTTATTTTTTGTCCAAAGTCCCCCTGTAGGAGGACAGGCCCGACATAAATGTAGTACCCGTCTGCCCTTCGTGCTCGGGCCCTGCACCTCCACCTCCGCCTCGCACCCGCGGCGCTCTTCGCTGTGGGCCACCTCCGTGGCGCCTTGGGTCTGCAGCGGAAGGGCTCCTGTGAGGCGCTCCGGCGAAAGGTCGGCGAAAGTAGCACGAGATCGCGGAAGAGCAGCGGAGGGTGTCGGAAGTTTAAGGTGTGTTTTCAAGAGATGGCATCGTTTTTAGGTTCAGGGCTTCCCAGCGCCGACGAAGGGGAACGAATAATGATATAGACACACAAACTCGGAGGTCCGTACGACTTCCTCGGATCGGCGCTCGGCCCCCTTGGGTCCAGCGCCGATCCGAGAAGTCCGCGCGGACCTCCGAGCTCTCATGTGCATGTCGTTGCTTGATCCCCTTTGATCGTGCTCGTGACACTTTCTTACGTCGGCGGCGCCTCGGATCCAAGCTGCGGCCGCGGCTGCGGCAGGGCTGCTGCCGTGCGGCTTGGGCACGGAGGGGCGGCGAGCACGAGGCCGGGAGGGGAGGCGGGAAGGGGCGCGGACGGCCACAGCGCCCCCAGGAAGTGCAGCACGTCGGGTTGCGCCGGAGGCAGGCTCGGCTCGAGGCCCTGCCGCGGGGCTCACGGGACGGGGGTTCAGCGCCAACGGGGGGCGCCGGATCTTGCAGGATCCTGCAGAGCCAGGGGCGCCCTGACCCGGGCTTGGGTGCAGGATCCTGCAGGATCCTGCAAGGCCTGGTTTGCATTGGCCCCGGTCAATACGCCCCGGACTGCCTTTGTCAGTGCGTCTGCGGAGGCACGCTCCTGACACACGCGCTTCCCAGCACGGCGACGTGATTTTTTGCCACGCCGCGTGGGTCCCCCAGAGGCCTAGGCACCTCTTCACCAGAGCCAGAGTCCTTCGTCCCCAGGCCATGTTTTGGGAGGGCCCTGGGGCCCCTGTGAGCGCCCCTGGAGGCTTAAGAGGCTTGACCTTCCCAGCGCGTGGATCCCCCAGAGGCCTAGACATCTCTTCCCTGGGGCCGGTCCTTCGTCCCCAGGCCTCGTTTGGGATGGCCACGGGGCGCCTGTCAGAGGGCCCCTATAGAGGCCTAGGAGGTTTGAGACCTTCCCAACGCGCGGAGGCCTGGGCTCCGCGCTGCGGAGGCCACGTTTTGGTCGTGCTCCCTCTGCCCGCTGGCCGGTCCTGGAGATCCCGCGCGGGGGCGCGTCCCCCTTGCAGCGCCCCCCCCCCCCCGCGGCCCTCGTGGCGGCCAGAGGTGGCCGAGCAGTACAGGGGCGACCGCCTCGGGGCCGTGCGCGCCTTCGCCGCCACGCTGCCGGAGCCCGGCCGGGCGCTGCCGCCGGCGCCGCAGCCGTCGGCGGCGGTGCTGGACGCGGCGGGGTCGGAGCGTCGTCGTCGTCGTCGTCTTCGGGGGCCCCCGAGGGCCTCATGGAGACCTCCTCCTCCTCCTCCTCCTCCTCCCCCTCCTCCTCCTCCTCCTCCTCCTCCTCCTCCTCCTCCTTCGATTGCTTCTATCGATTGCTTCTATCGCCTACAGTCGAATCGTGCGCCAGCGAGGGTCTCAACCCAACGGTCCGCCGAGCTGAGTCTGATCTGATCCATTTCTACTCCTCTTCCTCCTCCTCCTCCTCCTCCTCCTCCTCCTCCTCATCATCATCATCATCATCCTCATCCTCATCCTCATCCTCCTCCTCCTCCTCCTCCTCCTCCTCATCATCATCATATCCTCATCAGCATCATCACCACCATCAGCATCAGCATCATCATTACCATTAGTTATCATTCGCATCCTCATCCTCCTCTCCTCATCATCATCAGCAGCAGCATCATCAGCATCATCGGCATCACCATCATCAGTATCATCATCATGATCGTCATATCTCATCGTCATCGTCATCATCAGCATCATCATCAGCATATCATCATCGTCATCAGCATCAGCATATCATCATCGGCATCAACATCAGCATAAGCGTGAGCATCATCATCGGCATCATCATCATCATCATCGTCATCATCATCATCATCATCGTCATCGTCATCGTCATCGTCATCATCATCATCATCATCATCATCATCATCATCATCATCATCATCATCATCATCATTACCAGCATGACAATCATCATCATCGTCATCATCAGTATCAGCAACACCAATACCATCATTATCACCATCACTTTCACTATCCTATCTCCCCAAGTTGTGTTCCCTCCTCCATCCTCTTTCCCCTCCCCCCGCTCTCTCACATTCAAAGTAGGCCAGGGCGGCCTCACAGTTGCAGACCACGGGCCCAGAGTCCCAAGGCAGCGTCCGACCGACCCCTCCCCCCTTGGCTTCTCCCCTGCCTCCTGCGGGATGTTTTGGGAAGTTCCAGGTCCGCCCTCGAACTCAGCGCAATGGGAAGGGATGGGTGGAAGGGGTATGATGTGTCAGATATGGCGCGAGCGCACCCAGCGAGGCTTCTCCCTCTGGCTGCCCCCTCCCTCCTCTGCTCCTGCCTCCATGTCGCTCCTCCTCCCTCCGCCCTGATGGGGGCGCGCTGGCCGGGCCTGCTCCGAAGACTCAGTCTGCTGCTGCTGCTGCTGCTGCTTTCCTCCCCGCCTCCTCTCGTCCTTATCTCCCCCTCCAGCCCCCCCCCCATCCCCTCCCCGTCCCATCCCTCCCCACCTCGCTTCGTTCCGTCGTCGCAGGCCGCTGAGACACTGCGTGGACCGCAAATCTGGAAAGCAACTGTTAAGAACAACCGTGCTTGGCCCGCTGACCCCGAACATGCTGAAGTGCACTCTCTGACCGCGACTGGCCGCTTCCTGCGCGGCTCTCGGACGCTTCCCCATGCGGATCCGACGTGCTGCACGACGTGGCCGTCGATCGAGCGAACGTCGCGCGGAGCTGCATGGCCTTCTTCGGCTCCAGCACCTCTCTGACTTGGTATCGCTCGGACGTGTGCACTTCTTCTCGGCGGGGATTATGAAGGAGCATACTGGATCATCCTGCGAAAAAAACCACGCACGAAACCGAAAAAGGCACAGGGGATGGACGTCCGAGCGATGGCCAGCTGAGGCGGCTCGAGGTGCCCGTGGCCCGAGCAGGCGCCATTTTTTTCGGGGTGGAGGAGGGCGCAGGGCCGCGGCGCGTGCGGTGGGCGAGCCGCCCCGCCGTACAGACCTCGTGGCATGCTGGAGGGCCGGCGACCGGCTCCCGCAGGCACCTCTCGGGAGCCTTGAGGCGGGGGTCGGTGCAGCCGGGGGTCAGCCAGAGCGCCCGATCTTGCAGGATCCTCTGACCGGGGTTTGGGTGCAGGATCCTGCAGGATCTTGCAGGGTCCTTCGCGTTGACCCCGGTTTGGGTGCAGGATTCTGCATGGCCTGACTGACCCGCAGTCCGGATCGAGCCCGGTCAGCAGGTCCCCGAGTCTCTTCTCTCACAGTTCGGGGGCTGCTAGAAGTCAAGCAGTGGCGAAGCGTCCTGACTCGCCTATAGCCCCACCAAAGAATGTTCTAAGAACCCGTTGTGGTTTCCATGAAATGTTGGGAGAACATTTCTGATTGAGACTGGCTTGGTTTGACACATCGGGTTCATGTTCTAAGAGCATTGTTTTTGTTCTTAGAACATCCTTGGGTTCTAAGAACATTTCGTGGTAGGACTACAGGAATGCCGGGACGGTCGGTCCCTGCTCAACACAGTTCGGGGGCTGCTAGAAGTGCCCCTGGCCCAAGGCGCCCCCGGCTTTTCGCTCCGGTTTGGAGCCCCTTGGGCCCTCTTGGCCTCGTGAGGGGTGACCTCGAGGCCGTCTGGGCCCCCCTGAGAATCCTGGGGGTACCTTGGGCCAGGGGCGTTGACTTCTAGCAACACCCGAACAGTTGCCATCAGCAGGTGAGGGAGCACCGAGCAGTGAGCAAAGCGCTGCACCGACTATTTACCAGTCGTCGCATTTGGGCGTGCAACTCGAACCTTGCCTGCACGTCGCTACGGTCAGCGCATGCGGGACATGCTGACAGCGGCAGCTGGCTTTGTCGTTGCTGCGCGGATTGTGGGATGGAAGGTTGGAACTGGATGTCATCTGCGGCGACTCTGGGTTCGGATCATGCGGAACAGGTGGGCGTTGGCAGTAGGCAGTGTCAGTGATCAGCGGAACCTGACATGCGAAATTGAAGCTGGACGTTGTCAGCCACGGCGCTGGTGGGATCAGCGCGTGCGAGAAAGGGGATCAGCGGCAACACGCAGTGACACTGCTCAACGAGAGGTGGGGTGCGAATCTACAGCCAGACATCATCGTCGTTAACGCTGGGACCAGCGTGTGCGAGAAACGCAGGCAGCTTCAGCGGGCACTGTCGTTGCTCAGCGCTATGTTGTTCCTTCATTCTGCTACTCCTCTCGTGTTCCCTTTCCTTTCGCTTTCCCTTCCTACCTCCTGAGTTTGACGATGGCCAGACGTCTCGTACACTTGACGTCCCAGCTGAAGATGTGTTGCGTCAGTGCACTTGGGTCGCTGCTTCGGCAAGGGAGGTACTGCGCTGCAAAGTGCAGCATCGTCCTTCGCCCCTCTCGACTTGGGTTGCAGATCTTATTCGCGGTCTCCCTTCATTCGGCACGTGATGTCAACGGCACGCGCGCGAGCCAAGACCATGCTGAGTCGTGATTCGGAAGCGGTTGTTCAGCGCGATGTTAAACGCGAAGCTGGAGCCCGACCACGTCATCTCGTTCTCACCGTTCCACCCCGAGATCATCTGCGCCGCTGGGCGCGCCACGGCCCGTGCCCGACTCCAAGAAGAGAAGACGGTGCCGGAGCCAAACATGCCATCTGCTCTGCAGTGCCAGATGAAGCGCGCTGCAGGCAGGGGGGCGGGGGGCCCGCGCGAACCGCGGTCCCCCCGAGAGTCCTCGGCTGCTCCGTCCAGTGGCACTGTGCACCGTTGACTTCTCGTCCCTCCTCCTCCTCCTCCTCCTCCTCCTTTTCCTCCTCCTCCGCCTCCTCCTCCTTTTCCTCCTCCGCCTCCTCCTCTCCTTCTCTCCTCCTCATCCTCCTCCTCCCTCCTCCTCCTCCTCCTCCCTCTCCTCCTCCCCTCCTCTCCTCCTCCTCCTCCTTCCCCTCCTCCTCCTCCCCCCCAGAGGAAAGAAGAGCGTCACCACCGCCACCACCACCACCACCACCACCACCACCACCACCACCACCACCACCAGGTGTGCCACTTCCAGCGAGGCGAGGTCCACGACGCCTCCCCGAGCTGGCGATCGGGGATGCCTCGAGCGTGGGAAGGGGGAGGGGGGGACTTCACACCTCCAGCCGGACCCCCGCTGGCTCCTCGCGCTGGCGGTGGTGGTGCCGCTTCTCCTTGTCCCTCCTCCCTTCCCCTCCTCCTTTTTGGACGTTGGCCAGACATGAAGAGCGAGCTTGTTGCGTTATATGGCAAAACAAATCGCCGACTTAGGCGAATCAACAAACAAATCAAGCCGCGGACAGGTGCGGAAACGGCAGAGCAAAGAGAAAAAGTAAATAATAGTGGCCCACAAGGGCGAGAATAATCCAGTCCGCGGCGACAGGTGAGGGAGGGAAATCATACAACCTTAGCTACCATACGGTAAACCAGAGGAACATAATAGGGGGTACATGCATTCACGGTGGGTGGCGCTGTGACGAGATTCCCCCACCTCCTTACCCTTCTTCCTCCCCTCCCCCCTCTCACCTCCTCCTCCCCCATCCCTTCCCCGCCAAGTAGCATTTTGGCTTAAGCGTTCGCACGGCCGCGCCTCCTTCCTCCTCGCGGGTCCGAGGGATGGCGCTGCCTAGAGGGGCTTGCACGCCGCCACCCGCCGCCGCCGCCCTGGTGGAGGCGGCCGTGCGCGGCGCCGTGCTGGGTGCTGGGCGGAGCGCCGAGGCGCACTGTCGCGGCCGTCGCGCGGTCCGCAGTCTCGGCTGTCCTGTTCAGGACGGCCGAGGCTCCCGCGCCACGTGCTGACGGTGCCGTTCGCGCAGCTCCCGACGTTGCTCCTCCTGACCCTCGCCCCGCTGGTCGCGCTGGTGCCGCGGCCGCCGACCCCGCGGCACGTGCCGCGAAGCGTCGGCGGCGCCGCCAGCGCCGTGCGGCGAGGAAGGCGGCAGGCGGTCCGCCTGTTGCCGACATGGATGGAGAAGGAGGACGAGGTCCTTGCTGGTGTGGCCCCTGTGGGGCCCGCGGCCGCTGCGGCGGCTGGCGGTGCTGCGGGCGCGGCTGCCGTTGGCGGGGACGGAGTCCTCGATGACGGGCCGATGGCCTCGTTCGTGGTGCTGTTGCTGGGCGGTGTGTCGCTCCTCGCCTCGCTGCTGCAGTACCAGCCGCGTCTGGCGGGGCGGCGACCGCGAACGGCGACGAGATGGCGGCGGCGCCGGGCGGTGCTGCTGCTGCTGCTGCTGCTGCTGCTGCTGCTGCTGCTGCTGCTGCTGGTGCCGCTGCTGCCCTCGCCGGCCCCGGGGCCGACGTGGAGGGCGTCGAGCGGAGGCGGGCCCTCTTGGCGCGGGCGGCGGCGATCATCGGCTCCGACGGGCGGTGACCGCCTTCGTGGCCCTTCGGCTCACCAGGCCGCCTCCTTTGGGCCTAGTGCGTGCTTGGGCTAGTCGGCTCTCCAGGCCGCCTCTCCCTTCTTCTGGATGGCCCTGGTGTCTGCCGTGCGCGAGCCTGTTTTTTTTTTTGGTGTTATATATATATATATAAAAACTCTGCCTAGTAGGGCTGTGAGAGGTCCAGCAGGTCGCCCTGCTGGAGCGTGCTGTGTTGTTTGCCAC
This sequence comes from Prorocentrum cordatum, assembly GCA_963575745.1. Classification (NCBI taxonomy): domain Eukaryota; class Dinophyceae; order Prorocentrales; family Prorocentraceae; genus Prorocentrum; species Prorocentrum cordatum. The sequence continues at coordinate 618,157 of CAUYUJ010019982.1, forward strand.
ACAGCTCGTGCACTTCAGGCAGTGAGGGCGTTGAGCTCAAAAAATTCTCCGCCAAGTAGTGTCGGGGGGGACGGGCCAAAGAAGGTAATTACTTGCCCGGCGGGGGCGGGGCAGGAGGACCGCTTCCCGCCCGCTCGTCTTCCTCGCCGGGGCTCCGGGGGCGGGGGCCGATGCAAACGGGGGCCAGTCAGAGCGCCAGATACAGCAGGATCCTGCAGAGCCAAGGGCGCACTGACCTGGGCTTGGGTGCAGGACCTTGCAGGATCTTGCAAAGCCTGACTGACCTGGGTCTGGATGGACCCGCGTCGATAGATCCCCGACATCTCTCCGTGGCGAATGTCGGATCGTCGCCATCTCACGGCGGCGCGCCGAGGGGAGGAGGCGGAGGAATCCGAAGAGGGCAGGTTCCCATGCCGCCACAGCTTGCCTCGGTTTCCCCTCCTTACCGGGGCCTCCAGGGGGGCCCTCGTCGCCACCGCCGGTTGCGGCTCGAACTCCTGGTCGGACCGCACCCCCGGGAGAGGTCTGGGGAGCAGCGGTGTCGGTAGTTACCTCTTGGTTTCCCCAAGGAAGCTTCTCGGAAGGCCAGGGCCCCTCCGAGCCTTCTGAGAAGGCCCGCCCCCGCCGCCTCGGGGCGTGCCGCCGATTCTTGCGCCGTGGCGACCCACCCCTTCGCCTTCACCCCGTGGCGGAGCAGCAGGGGGGGGCCCACCGGGGCAGGACAGGGCCGCGGGCCCGGAGCACGACGCGGGCGAGGTCGCGGCGGTCGGGGACGACGCCGTGGAGTGGCGGCTGCCAGGCGGCCTTCGGGGGCCTTCGGGGCCGCTCTCTGCTGCCTGCGGTGCCTGTCTCTTCCGCGGCGGCAGGCGGCGGAAACCGGCGGAAGCGAAATGGAGGCTGGTCCGCCATCGGAAGCCCCAGACCTTTTCGAGCAATGAGAAAGTCACGACGGGAGTTTTTTCGCCATTTTTGCGCCCTCGGGGCCCTTACCGGGCTTCGGGACCGTCAAAAAAGACTCGGGGTGAAAAACCGGTCCCAGGGAATAGGTTCAGACCTCGGGGGTCGACGTAATGAAAAATCATGGCGTCGGGGGTCTGGGTCGGAAGCCAGGGCAAGGCCGGCGGATGCTGGCGGAGGCAAGGGTCGCCCTCCAAGAGATGGCAAGGCTGTGGTCTCGCTCTTCGGCGCTGTCGATTGCGAGAGAGATCGTCGGCAGCGCTGTCGTCGTCGCTGGCGTCGTCGTCTTCGTCGAGGTCGTGGTCCTCGTCGGCGCCGTGGTCGGCGGCCCTGGGCGCCCTCTGCTTTTCCTGTGCGCCCTCGCCTTCTGCGAGAGGGGGAGGCCAAGGAGGGAGAGGATCGAGGATGAGAGAGAGACGGGGATCGAAGAAGAAGAACGGCATGAACACAAACGTTCGCAGCTCCGCGCGGATGTCTTGGATCTGCGCTGGGGCCTCCCGGCAGAGGCGCCGCCCCTGGCGCGCTCCGCGCGCCAGGGGGGGGGTCCAGCGCAGAACCGAGAAATCCGCGCGGAGCGCCGAATATTGTGCTCACGCCGTTATTTCTGCTTCTGGAGGATCGAGGTTTCGTCGTGATCGCGTGTCGGCAGAAGCCACTGTTGCGACGTTGTTGCTGTGTGCATCGAGCCACCGCCAAGCGGTCGGTTGGCACACTGTCGCCAGAGCAAAGCTGCTGTCCGCAGGGTGGCATCTTTGTTTCATACGCGCCCACTGATCATCATGCTCCAGCTCGTGCTACCCATCACGCTGCTGGAAGAGGAACGGGTTTTGAGGATCGGTTCTGCCTCAGTTCGGGGGTTGCCTGGCCCAAGTTCCCCCCAGATTTTCGCTCAAGTCTGGAACCCCTGGGGCCCCCTGGGCCTCGTGAAGTGTGTTCTTGAGGCCGTGGGGGCCTCCTTGGAGACCCTGGGGGCACCTTGGGCCAGGGGCACTCCTGGCAGCACCCGATGTTGTGTGCTCCGGGGGGACCTGTGGCGGTCGGCCCGAGTCTCCGATCCAGGCCGTGGGGCCCAGGCGTGGCCGAAGCCCGACGTGGCCGGACAAGCCCCCGTCGTTCCTCACTCGGCGTTCCCTGTGGTGGCGCGGTGGTCGTATCGTGGCGCCCACGTCGCAGAGCGGATGTCGTTCGGAAAACGACAGGGTGGGCCCAGGGTGTCCTGGAGAATTTCGTTCCCGTTTTCCAGGTGGGTTTCGTGCGGATAGTTTGTTCTTGGCCAGGAGTGAAGACTAACAACGCATCCATGTGAAAATCATTTCTTTTTCGCTCGCCGCTGCGGGCAAACATCCACGCAGAAATCCGCTGCAGCACGTCTGCAAGGCCGGTGCAATGAGCTCTAGAGGTTCGAGCCTCGAATGTGTTGGGCGTGTATATCTGGAGGACTCCCTCTTGAGGAGGCCTCCTGGTCGTGGGGCACGGCGCCATCGGCAGGGGTCGGGTGGGCTTCTGGCTCCCGTCGCTCTGTGTCTCCGGACGGGTCGTGATCGCTGCTCCCCCCCCCCGCAGAGGTCGTGGGCCCCCAGGACGTGCGGCAGGCACACCGTACGGTGAGCGAGTGTGGGTTCGGTGGCCTCTGGAGGCACCCCTCCGCGGAGGCCCCCTGGGACTCCTGGGGCCCGCTCCACAGTCGTGGGGGCTGGAGGACCCAGGGACCCCGACAGCGTGTGCCCGGCCGCGGGGAGCCTTGGGCGCTGCTGGGTGCGCGGCCTCGTCGGCTGCGCGGGGCGTCATTCTTCAGAGGACTGGCCCGCTGGCGTCTGCCTGTTCCGTGCAATTGTGGTGGGGGCATCCTCGGGCGGCGTAGGTGGTCGATGGCGGCGGCAGCACTTTCGACATCAGCGAGCGCCACCCTGATCGAGCCTTCCGTGTGCGAGCTAAGCGATCAGCGTGTACGCAGACAGTTCGACAGACATTGCGGGAGTGTCTCTGTCGGCGCGAGGGCCAGTGAGGAAGGGGAGGGGGATCAAGGAGGACGGATCGAGGATGATGGTGGTCACGTAGGTGTCGTCGTCGTCGTCGTCGTCGTCGTCGTCGTCGTCGTCGTCGTCGTCGTCGTCTTCGTCTTCGTTTTCGGGAGCTCTCTGGGCGCTGCGCGGGGTTCGCGTCGCCGTGGCTGGACGGAATTATTTCGAAAACTTGCCAGGATGGACACCTGGAGGGTCCATGAATTGAGCGCATGTCGGACGGGGACCTCGGGACCCCTGGAGACCTCAGGGGGACCTTTGATGACCTCCAGGGCCGACGAGTGCATCGTCGTTGCTCTCTATTCTGAACACATCCGCCCCCTCGCTCGGGCTGCTTGGGGCCTCGCGCGAGCGCGAGCGCGGGGCGGCCCGTCAGGCGTTCGCGCCCGGGCACGCCAAGGCGCACGGCAGGGGCGGTGTGGGGTCAGCCAGGCCTTTGCACGGGGGGTCCTCTGGCGGCGGGAGGTGCTGAGCCCAGGTCGGCTGCAGAAGAGGCGCGGAGGTGTGGGTCCGTGAGCCCTGGACGGGGGCTCTGGTTCCCAGATCAGACATGAGGCTTCTGCCCAGGGAGCCCTCAGCAGCACCGTGACGGGGACTCACTGGCGGGTGCACTGGCAAAGAGCCGGAAGTTGCCGCTTGCGGGCCTCTCTCTGGCATGGCAGCGTTGCCCGCCTCGGGGAGGATTGGGTTCGCCGGGTCGCTGGCCAGAGTGCCCGTCAGTGGAGTCCCCTTTCCAGAGGGGCGCGGAAGCCCGGGAGCCCATTCGTGGCCGAGGGTCGGGCTGGCCAGGAAGGCCCCCTCGTTCCTGCTCGGGTGCTCCGCGCGGCCGCGGCAGCACCCGAACGGCACCCGCCAGAGTGGCCCTGCGCCGGGGTGACGGCACGGGTGCGCGCTTCCTGCGGCGTCGCCGGTCGAGGGGCACACGGCGAGGGCGGGAGGCCGCCGGGCCTCCGGCCAGGCGCGCCCCCCCCAGCGGTGAGAGTTGTTCGCCATGAGCCACAGGGCACCCCTTCGAGCGGTGCGGATGCCACACCGGGTGGCGAGTCGGCGAGGGCGAAAGGCTTCGAGGATCAAGGTGTTCGGACGTGGTCGTCGGGTCTCGACGGTTATCTTTCGGCCCGGGATCCTTGCCAGCTCCTGCGCCTCGCCAATAGCGTTCTGGGGGTGCTTGAAGCTGCGCCTCGCCGAGAGCGTTCTGGGGTTGCCTGGATCGTCCCGAACGGCCGCCGGAGGGAAGGGGTGGGGGGGCAAAAAGTGCGGTGACCACGCCGTGTGGTGAGTCTCAGTGGGGATTCGAGTCGGTCTCCGACTCCGGACCTGGCCTGTTCTCCGAGGACGTCCTGGGCGACTGGGGCCCCCGAGGTCCCAGAGGCGTGCGGTGGCCGACCGCGCGGTGAGGTCTCTGGTCCGAGGCCACCAGCTGCTTTGCCACCGCACCGCTTTGGGGCCCCCCCTCCAGAGGGGGCTCTGATGGAGCCGGGTGCCTCGGGTGTGTTTCGCCGCCGTGGGCCTCCCGCGTGGCCTTGAAGTGCGGGGCCGTCAAGCAGCGGCTCGGGACGGAAAACGACCCTCCCTCCTTCCCTCCCTCCCTCCCTCCCCCCCTCCCTCCCTTCCTCCCCCCTCCCTCCCTCCCCCCCATGCATCCGACGACCAGATTTTGTTAGTGCGCGGCCCCAGCAACTCTGACCCCTTCCCCAGGGACACTTCTTCATGACCCTGGGGCCCGGAAGCGCCTCCCTAGGCCGAAGCCAAGGAGCACCCCCAGACTGAGGACATCATGTCGAGGGAGGCCCTGGGAGCGAACAGATTGCAAACGTGAAACCCACCAACACTGTCCAGACAAGGTGGTCAGAGATCTCGATCATATTGAGCGCGATGAAAGCTCAAGCCACGTGCACCGCACACAACGGTCCCCGCGCGCCTACCATGCCAACGCGAAGTGAGGGACAAACAACATGGTACAGTAATTGTCCAGTGATGCGGAAGATGCAGAGCGGTTGCTGGTCACGAGAGTTTCCACTTCTTGACAATCCAGAACAACCACGTGTGGAAGCATACCAATGAATTGCGCAGCGACACAACAGAGGCGCCGGGCTGGTCCTTTTCGCCAGCGCATCTCCAATCAGCATTGAAAGTCAGGGAAGACGAATGTGCGTGCGTCGGTGAGGGGCGACAGGCATGTCCTGCTTGCGGGAGGGAGGAGGCGCAGGGAGAGGAGGATTGGGGAGGGCGGGGGAGGTGTAAGAGGAGCATCAGCAGATGCGCGGACCAGAGGCGTTGCTGTCGTTTTACGCAAAGTGTTCCTGCAAGGGCTGGGGAGAGAGCATTCCACGTCGTGATCTTCGTTGTCCTCGTCGTCTTCCCTCCTGCGTCTTCCACATCTGCTCCCCCTGTCCGTCGTCGCCGTCCCCCATCCTCTCATGCACATCTCATCATCACCCGCCTCCTTACGCCCTCCAGAAACCTCCGAGGAGCTCCCACAGCCTTCAAGCATTTCCGAAAACCTGCGACAGCGTCGCAAAACCTTTCGTAAACTCCCGAGCTTCCGAAGACCTCCGAAACCTACTAACAGTTATGCAGTCTGTCCCCACATGTCCTCGCCTCCTCCTCCGTCTCCTCCTCCTCCTCGGCGCCTGCCTGCCTCATTACCAATCAACGGTCATCATCGCCATCATCTTCAGCGTTTTCCTTCCCCCCCCCCCTCCCAGGCACCTCCGAATGCCCGTCAGAGGTGTCGAGCACTTCAGGAGATCTCCGTCGCTGGAGCGCGAGGCCTTGAGCAGGCCGTCGCGGAGGTTGCCCTCAAAGTCGGGCTCAGGAGCGGCTTGGGTTTTCGGGCCGTTCTTTCGGCGTGGACAGACAAGCCGCTTCGTTCCTTGTCCAGAGGTCCTTCTGATAGCATCCGGCATCTAGATCTACGAAGTGTAGAGTGTATAAAGGAAGAGCGAGCGGCATATAAACTTTGGCAGTCCGCGCGCAGTTCTTGGATCCGCGCTGGGGCCCCTGGCGACGCCTCCGGCGCCGCCCTTGGCGCGCTCCGCGCGTCAGGGAGGGGTATCTGGCCCAGATCCAAGAAATCCTCTCGGACCTCCAAAGCTGCTCGTTTACTTTAAACGGAGAAGGTTAAAGGCGAGGTATAAATCGAGCATGTACCGCTGCCGTGCCTGGCTCAAGCCGGGCCCGGCCAAATATATGATTGTGCCTCACTGAGGCGCACGACTTGCATCAGAGATCGGAAAATACCTTTTCCATTGACGATGCCCATCCTATCCTTTACTCCAGATCCCATGCTTCGTCTTGCACTCTTGCTCATGCGATATGAGCCAAAGCCTGGGATATGGCAACGCTTAAAGCGTAACACATACCTAAGCTTACCAGCTTGTTTTCGACTTGGTAGCGGAGCTGGCTACACTCTCGTGTGGCTGGCTCTCGCTCTGATTCCTGTAATCCACGGCACAACTTGGTGGACTACTACTACGGTGGAATACCATGTTGCGCCGGCTCTGCGAGGAGCGGAGCCAGTCCGCGATCGAGCTAGCGGGGCAACCCGCGAACTCGAGACGCTCTCTCCTACTTCACTGCGCTACTTCACTCCCGACTTCCACCAGATGCCAATCGGCAACTCGATCGAGAACGTGGTCACCCTGCGGGGCTACCCGCAGCGGGGCCACCTGCATCCCGTGCCAGTCAGGCGCCTCACGGCTACTACGCCAGAGCCTGACAAACCACAGCCTAAACCAATCACCGAAGCCGAAATGCACATGCACTGGATCAAGATAACTATCTTCGGCATTCTGTGGGTAATAATGGGATGTGCTGTGGGATACATGCGGCAGGGGATGGACGACACGCGTACTACTGGCCCTTCATGGGACCCTGCCGGTACTACGCCTTTTCGCGAATACGTTCGCGAAGTACATGCATGGTTAAACGTAACGAGTGGCAATATGACACCACCACAACAAGCTGCAGCACTACAACGAGGCCTTCAAGGTCTGGCTCGTCGTATCGCCATGCAGGTCCCCTCCCAGATCATCAATTATGGTGTAACTGTCAATGGACAGCCAACGGATGCAGTAACATATATACTGTACTTACTGAGCACCAAATTTGAAAATCTGGAAGATGAGCGCCAGCTCAACTCTGGCACTGCCCTTATCGACTTCCGCGTCGAAAGGGGCGAGCGAATCGACTCAGTATTAGCTCGATTCGAGATGGCCCGTGACGAGGCTAACTCTGTTGGCTTTGTCATCCCCAACTTTCAGATCCTAACGCTGATTCTCTTCAGAGCGTTAGGCGTTGGCGCGTCACGAGCCCAACACCTGCTTGAGCCCTTCAATCATCAGATGCCCCGAACACAAGCAGACTATGACAGGCTGCTGACCAGGATGAGGAACTACGGACATGTTGCCGAGCGCTCTCCTGGCAACATAGCGGGTATCTTCACAGGGCACCACTCACATGCAGGTGTCTACGCCACGACTGCGGGGTCACCCGCTGGTCCTGGCGAGCCAAATCCCTGGGCTGACCCAGCCGATATGCCCAACGAGGCCACTGCCCTTTTAGGGCAGACTGGCCAGGCATCGGCAGAGGCAGCTGAGGCGAACGCCTGGTCGAACTACTCGCCAGGCGCCGCCTACACTGCAAGCCCGCCCTCGGGCACAACCCTCTGGGGCCAAGCGGAGTCATCCGCTCAAGGGTCTCAGCCGCCCTCACCGTTTGAATCTGGCACTGACACGGATACCTCATCTGACGATGAGCACAATGGCATAGTCTCTGCTGGTAATGACTACCCAGCGGATGACACTCACCTCTCTGAACAACAAAGAGCGGAAGCCGCCTTTATGGCTTATCGCAAATCAAAACGCCGTTGGAGGCGCTTTATGAAGAAACCAGTCAGAAAGGTGAGACGTGCAGTACGCCGACATTTCAAACGATTTGGAAAGGGTCGTGGCAAAGGGGGTCGCAGACGCCGTATGCATGGTAGGGGTATTACTGCTTTCCTCACGTCCTTAACTGATATGGCTTTTGAAGAAGTTCTTATCGGAGGCAAAGGTCGGGGTCACAGGCGGACCTCCGGTAAGGGAAAAGGGCGGAGGGGCAACCCTAGGGACGCTTCTGGCAATACTATGAAGTGTCATACATGCGGTAGCACAGAGCATTTGCGCGATCAATGCCCGAAGGGGAAAGGAAAGGGATCCGTACATTTGGCTCAAAATTCTTTTATGGATGACATAGATTACATTGACTACGAGTTTTACGTCAATCCAGAAGCGGCTCCCGCCGCGGGCTCCTCCACGTATTACGTGATGGCCCGCTACGCTGAAGCAACTGTAGCCCTGGAAGACTACGCAGTGACCCTCTTCGACGAGTTCCACGGCTGGGACGAGGTCGACGAGGTCGCGCACAATGCTTGGTTCGGTCTTCCAGCGGGGCCACCCGCCGGCGACGAGGTCTCCGAAGCCGAGACCGCCCCGGCAACAGAGGAAGAACTCACCGCCGTGCTGGCCCCGCAAGTGATTGGCATGCCGTTGCTGCCAAATCCTTCGTGGGCTGGTTCGGAGGCGGGAGACGCCGATGACGAAATGCGGGGCCATCCCGCGTATTCCGACTCCGAAGAAGCCGAAGAAGATTATAAGGACATGCTCCAAGAGCAGGTCTCAGAAGCAATCCGACTCCTGAGTGCGCCAGCACATCAGCAGATAACCATGAACGAACTGCTGTCACACCCAGGAGCTGCACGTCTACGTCCATACTTGGATTCGGACATGTCAGCATCTCAGATGCTGACAGCACTCCAAGCTCTAGCGGGGTCACCCGCCGAAGAGACGCCAGACGCAACAGCGGGGCCACCCGCTTGGTCTATGGATGTATTCATGCAAGGTTGTGATCAAATGGACATTAACGACCTCACGATGGAGCAGTTAAACGACATCGGGTACTTCAGAAGCCCGTATCAAAACGTGTTCATGGTCCAGGACAGCTCAGAGGACTCGGAGGACATGCGCTACGCCAAGAGGGACAGACGACCGTCGCCTCCCCGAGACTCAGAGCATGACGATCAAAGGCCAATGGCACGCGGTAGTGCGTCAGCGGGGCCAGCCCGCAGAAGGAGCCGTTCAGCTCCCAGACGCCCTACACATGATGAATCGGGCTATCCATACAGTACTGAGCACTCCGTCGGAGTATCCGCTCAGCATGTGCCGGATTGGTACATCAAATGGTACCCCGGCTACTCGATGGACACGCTTCGCCACTGGTATTCTAAGGAGTACTGCACTAAAAGGGACGAAACTGGCGCGATAATACGTACCAAGGGTGGCAAGACCAAGACGCCAGAGGCTTGGGACAAAAGGGCTAAGAAACAGGAGATCATCAACGATCGCAAGACATACAGGAAACAAGTATGTCAGTGCGAGCCCTTCAAAGGTCACATGCGCAGGTGTCCGATGGACCGCCCCTCCAGGAGCCCTCATCACGGTGAGACCCCGTGGAATTGGTCTCATGGAGATGACGCTGGCAACGTCCATGATCCTAATAAGGAGGTCCCTGGAGGAGGAAAGCGCATCACCGAAGCCGATCGTGTCCCTATGACCGAAGAGGTGGCCAACATCGTCAGGGAAAATTGGGTACAGCTTCCCAATGACCATCGCCTCAAGGAATGGAACCGCCGATTCCATAAAGAGGCGGGGTCACCCGCTGGATCCATTAAAGAGGCGGGGTCACCCGCAGAATCCAGCAAAGAAGCGGGGTCACCCGCAGACGCGGCGCCAGCCGCTGGGTCCGCGGACGACGAGTGGATAGCTGTTGCATCTGCTGCCGGGTCCGCCGCCGGCACAGACCACACCGAACTGAATGAAGAATGGGCGGCGGAAGACGGCTCAGAGAATCCATTCCCTGATGGAAGCGCCTGCTGGTACTACAGCTCTTCGGCGCAGAAGTGGTTTTGCACGAGGGTAATCTATCGCCATGAGAATGGCAAGTACAAGCTGGCCATAAAAGGTACTGCCGACATCGACCAGATGAGGCAGGTCATCCATGATCATGGCCAGCCAGAAGGCCCTCCTAGAGACCCTCCTGGTCCACAACCGGGCAAGGGCAGCAGACCACCTCCAAGACCTGAAGCCGACTCCTCGTCTTCACCGACTCCTGCGAAAAGGCACCCGTCCAAGAGCCCCGAAGGCACACAGGGGCGGGCGAAGGCCAGAGGGATCGCCAAGACGGACGACCCTGAGCCGGCAGATCCTCCCGGTCTGTCCGTGACAGAGAGGAAGAAGGCTTTTGCTGGACCATCGACCCCGATGCCACCGGCGACCCAAGGCGATGTCAAGGACGAAGTTCGCGACAAGCCTCAGGCAGCTTTCCGAGGTGACTGGACTCCAACTCTGCATCAGCCGCGCCTTGCACCACGACCAGGTTCGGCACGAATGAAAGCGCAGCCGAAGCCCGCAGCTGGGATGAGGTCGGTGCGGGCAGAAGCGGCCGCCAAGGCTAAGGAGGACAAGGGCTCTGCGGGGCCACCCGCTAAAGCGGCGCCAGCCGTAGCAGCGGGGACACCCGCAGAAGGCACTCTCTCAAGGGAAGAACGCTTCAGAGTCCTCAAAGAATTTGGCGACCAACAGAAACTAACCGAAGATGCAGCTGCTGACGAAGGTCACCCGAACCCTGGCGCGGAGTCATCCGCAGGAGCTGCCTCGCCAGCCGCAGGCTCTGCTGGGCCACCCGTTAAAGCGCCGCCAGCTGCATTAGCGGGGCCACCCGCACACGGGCAGCCAGTAATGTCTGTTCTTAGGAACATCCCTCTGGGAGCCATCGAATACTGGCAAGGCATTGAAGGCAAAGGCCCGAAGCGCACCATAAACCCACGAGTCACTCCAGACGATACTGACCGATACGAGGTCATTAATTGTCCTGATCGTCGTAACTTCGAGTGCCGCAACGACTGGGAACGTGAACAACAAACCGTGGGAAATATGTTGCGAGACAGGCCGCCACTACGCGTTGCGCAGCATAAGCAGAGCTCCTGAAGGTCATGGAGAGGTTCGGCATGGATCCGACTTTGCCGCGTGAAGGGCAGATGACCAAGGTGTTTCAAAGCATGTTCTACAGACCTTACGCCACAGTCCCATTAAAATAAAAAATACATTAAAAATTCATAAAACTCTTAATATATTATAACGAAAGGCATGGATTAATTGATTATATAATATTTACAATTGACAAAATCACATGAAAAATATATACAATATAATTAGATAATATGATGATACCACATGGACTTATATAATTATCATATATAAATCTAATTGGAGGAATTACTGCGATTGGAAGGACGGATTCAGCCGACACTTCGAAAAGATCAGCATTTTCGATCCATACGATGGCTGGGTTGTCGTTGACGATCTGCTGACAAACTGGACTGAAAATGATCGGTGGAAAGGCTATCGTGAAATGCACGAGGTGCTGATCAAGGGCAGGCCCCACACGTCATACGTGTATTGGGTGCTGCTAAACTGCTGTGAGATGATTGACCATCACGGCATGCAGAAGGGCAGGCTCCAGATGAAGTGCGTTGATGACAGCATGCTGCTGCCTCCCAGGTTTCGACCAACGGCACGCAGGCCACAGTAATTCATCAGAGCCACGAACGGCCACAGCAGTCCAGGCATCCACTGTCCCGAGTCGCTTTATAAGCCGATCACAACATGGATGAAAGAACCAGACGACCCAGTATATTTCATCCACGGGACACAGTGGGAGTATGTCAAGGACATCCTTGCTAATGGCCTTTCATGCCTCGCACAGGACAACCCTAAAAGGAAGGGGGGGCGCCAATTTGTGCACGGCTGCCCCTACCTCCCGGGCGACACGAGGATTCAATCGGGCATCCGTCCTGACTCGGAGGTGCTCATATTCTGCAGCATCAACAAGATGCTGTCCAGTGGCTTCTCTCTATGGAGATCAGCAAATGACATAGTCATGACACGGGGCCACGACGGACGTATACCGCCCGATCATATCCTCCAGATTGTGAGCATTGCGAAATATCGGGTCGGCGAAGCCTGGAGCAATCCGCTGGCTTATGACAAGTCGCGGAGGCGGGGCCAACCCGCGGACAGGATTCGCACCGATGACTACCTGCCACTTAAATTGTGTGACAGATCTCTGGGTGTAATGGAAGATCACGCCATGTACCTAAAGGGCTGGACTAAGACGGACGGTCGCCCATTCAATTTGATCATGACCGAGCAAGATGTTGCTCCACGACCGTTCGACACACAGACAGTCCTCATGATGAATGCCCAGGAGGACGAGGTCATGCCTGAAGCGGGGCCACCCGCAGGTGCGGGGACACCCGCGGTAGACACCTCGGACGGTTCATGGCAACAAGTGGTCACACCAGTGGCGACGGTAGCATCTCCTTGGAGGCCGGACCAGCAGTCTTGGGTCCAGGCTCTCAACAGCCATTTGACATCAGCCGACGTCTCTGGACTGACCGATCAGCTATATCGTGCTGACCCGTGGGCGGTGCATACAGGTATCCAAGACGCACAGCAGAGGAACCTGCGCACTCCTGCGGGGCCACCAGGCGTCCTAGGACCACAACCACAACGCCCTCCGCAGCAAGCTGGAGGTGCGAGGTTTGTCCCTATGGGCGGTTCAGATGGTGGCTCGCCGTTTCGGACTCCGCCGACTGAAACGAGCGAGAACAGCTTGTGGCAAAGACTCCAGGCGATTCGCGGGAATCCGGCGCTCGCAGCAGCACTCCAGGCAACCACTCCCTTTGGCACTCCGAGGGGTAGTGAAGGAGGAGTGGCTGCGGGGACACCCGCCGAGCGAACGCCTGCGGAGCCACCCGCACATGCGGGGCCACCCGCTGACGGACAGCAAGGTTCAGACTACGAACGTCGGGCAGCCAACTTGAGAGCACAGGCTACCTTTCTGCAGCAACAAGCTGATAGAGTGCCCAGCCTGTTGCGGAACCGCAACATAGATGTTACGAATCATGGCGACTTTCGGCCTCTCTGGAGCTGGACTTCTGAAGATGCTCCAAATGCTGATCCCACGAATCCATATCGACAGGTGTTTATTCCAGGAATAGCATCACACCCAATATATGGATGGGACAATCATGGACCAGCAGAGGCACAGGCCATGGACGCGCCGATGTACCCGGAGTACTACGCGCAGATGAATAACACTCCTATGATTGCGGGGCCACCTGCGAACGAATACACTCGGAATCTTGCCAATGAGATGTTTCGTTTGCAGTTTACACGAGCGGTCGATGCGCAGTCTATGCCGCACTACGCCTACATGCCCACGCCGACGGACCCCGAGACCGTAGTTCAGCCAGCTGGTCTCGCGGTGCCAGCCGCTATGGGCAGCATGCCAGACTACATCCGCGACGTGCACAACACGCAGCAAGCGATACTGGCATCTAGGCAGCAGGCTCGGGACAACGCCAGGCTGCGCCAACAACGCGCGATCCAGAGAAGGATTGAGCGTGAGACCCAAGCGGGGACACCCGCAGACGCGGGGCCACCCGCTGAACGGCCAGATAGACGGCCGCCACCGACGCCATATCGGGAGGGCGAAACCACCTTTCGAGCGCCAAGCTCGGACTCGCCCAGACGTGCCTGCTCCAGTCATTTCAGACTACAACTTCACACAGTGCCCAATCTGTATGGACACCTACGAGATGGGCACCACAGTGTGGAGACTGGCGTGTGGGCACTTCTTCCACGATATATGCTGGGATCGTGTTGCACAGCAGCACGTCCGCAATCAGCGGCCAGGTGCGCCGAACGAGGCCCCCTGCGCTGTATGTCGTGGGCCGGGCATAATTACAGCACATTTCCCGTATGCTGGACAGCGCGACGCTGAGTCGGAACAAGCGCGCCAGCAGGAAAGGTACGTGGCAGATGCCCGGGAAATGCGTCGGCTACGGGAAGCAGTGGAGGCACTAGAGGCTCGAGCCGCACACTCGGCGGAGCCATCCGCACGTGCCCCAGCTGCACAGGCATACCCCTGGCCAGCGCCAGAGCAAGGCATCCAGATGCCAATCCTGCCTACGCTTCGAGCACAGGAGCCCCCAGCAGCGGGGCCACCCGCCGAAGCGGCTCCCGCCGCCAAAGCGGGGCCACCCGCAAATGGACCTCCGAATCCAGGATTCCTGAGGGCAATGGAGGCCAACATCAGGCGGAGTGGCAGGAGCGGAGGCGGCACGCGCAGGCCGACTGGATCATCCAGGACCTCACGTGTGGCAAGCCCGGTCAGCGCTAGGAGCCGGGCAAGCGCTGAGAGCGCGGAGGCAGCCCAGTTCCACACCACATTCATGATCGATACAAAAGGGCTGACCTATGCACGTGACGACACGGACACGCTGCCGCCAGGAGGTGAATGGATGTCCACACTCTCTGCGAATTATTGGGTTCTTGAACAGGAACCAATTACCGTAGAGGAGCGCCGCCAATATGAGCAGATGTGGTGCACCGAGTTAACCATGAGCCAATGGGTGCTTGAACAACGCCTGTTGAAAGGCACACTCGGTTCACAGATTACGTACCACACCGATGACCATGGTACGATGGCTCTGGCAGCGCGGAATGGGACATTCTTTCCCGACGAAGACGGACTGCCGTGCATCTCGTTCATGCTAGACATTGGCTCCAACGAGAACATCATTGGAGCCAATACGGCGCGAACCTTCCAGGAGGCTATGGCCAGGTACAATCACAGACCTGCCATATGCACCCTGAGCAAGACCCTCTACATTAACGGTGTCGGTGAGGGTGCTGCGATATGTCGGAAAATGGGCAACTTCAAGATCGGGGTGCAATACGCCAATGAGGCAAGCCCCCGTATCGAGGAGTATGCCTCCAACATCGCAGAAGGCTCGGGTGCCAACCTCCCGGCCATCTGGGGCCTTGGTGCCATGGAAGCACGTGACACGATCATCGTGCTGAAGCCAGGCTACCAGAAGGTTATCTTCCCCAGCGGTGATTACACTCTGAAGCTGGGGAGGGGCGCCAAGGTCCTGAGGGCGAAGAAAACTCCCTCAGGACATCTAGCCATTCCCTGCGGTTTATATGACGGGGCTAAAAGCCAGACGGTCACGAACACCTTCACAATCCGCAGCAGTCGAGATGGCTACACCGAGACGGAGAACGAAGAGGACCCCGTCAATGCGGGGCACCCGCCGGTGTAGGTGCGGGGCCACCCGCCGGAGTAAGTGCGGGGCCACCCGCCGAGACCACAGCGGGGCAACCCGCGACGGGACAGTCCATGACCGTCACGACTGATACGTACATTGTCGAGCCGTATCTCGACAAGCAGCTCCTGGAAGACACGACCCGTTTGATCGTGGACAGGACGCTGAACAGCTGGTGGGAGGGCCAACAGTGTCCCGAAGGGACCTGGCCACATATGAAGGATGCCCTGAAGTCTAAGATATTCTGGGCAGTCCAGGAGGCGGTGAATAAATGGACGCCTGAGAACCAAGCGGGGCCACCCGCGACACCGCCACCACCACCAAGCTACACGGGCGGAGGTTCGTCGGACTCTGCGGGGCCAACCCGCGTGGAGATCGTGAGCGTAGCCGCACCAGCGACTCCTGCGGAGCCATCCGCTAACAGCATGCCCCCGAGTCAGACGGCAACGTGGTCACACGACCGCCGCTGACGGGGGCAGGCGGGCGCGCCGGCGGCGCTCGCTTGCGAAGAGAAGCCGAATACCGGCCTCCTCGCGACATACGTTGGCCGCGCTGAGGCCCGAGAAGAAAAATATCATTCAAAATGTCTCGTCATCGAAGATATTCGCACAGCTTGCGCTGAACTCCGAACCCGTGGATATATATGCGACCGGATTACCCATAATGAGGTAATGACTTCAACTGGAACACAGTATTTGGGAAATTTGTTGGCAGGAGACTACAATATGTTGTGGGTGGCCACACCCTCTGATTGGTACGTTCGTACTCCAGGAAAGAGGGCGGGACCACATTATCAACGTATACAAAATCTCCTGATCAAAGCGCGTGCTCTGAGAATGCAGATAGTTATCCTGGGGCCACCCGGGTATTTCTGGAAACAGGGTCCGATCAAAGATGTTATCGAAGATTTGAAGCTAAGCATTATACGAATCAGACTCTGTCATTTCGGTATCAAGTTTGACCGATCCAGTAAATATCCCAGTGGTTCTTATATACAAGTTGCTACATCTTGTCCTCATATACCGATAAACTTATGGAAATGTACTTGTGGATCACACAAGGAGCATGATTTGGATTGGTATGGCCAAGATCAGCAACGTGCCGAGTTTCGGTATAAAACTTTGGCTATTATTATTGCACGCTTCCTTGATCAACTCGATAAAGCCAACATGATCAGGAATGAGCGGAGTGCGGTACACCTCAGTGTGTGTACACGCGTTGACAAAAAGGTCAGACACTACGTCCAATGTCCACAAAAGGGCCCTCAATGGGACCATGTGGTTCGTAGAGTCACGACCGACCTGGACACGAACAAGATCGTTCAAGATATCAGAATCCAGGATCAGCCAACTGGGTACAATTATGTAGCTCCATTACCTGATGGGGTTACAAACATCAGTACTCGGCTATACTGGGAGCCTCCGGCTCCAGTTCTTCATGGCAATGGTGAGTCGCGAAGGCCACGCCCAAAGCGTGTGACGATCGTCGACGACGATCGATCTCCTCCCCCTTCGATTGAGCGTTGCCAAACGCGACCCACCAACAACCTTCCTGCAATTCCGCCATTTCCTGACTTTACAGCGGATTCCTCCGCAGCGGATCTCTCCGCAGCGGATTCCTCCGCAGCGGATCTCTCCGCGGAAACTGCGTTGCCCACTGATGCCAGGATAAAACAGAAAGAAAAGCAGAAAGCTGACAAAGAAGCCGGCATCAAACCGAAGAAAGTCCCGAAGAAAGTGGAAGACGGTAACGACGACTGTGGAGAGGACCTCAAAGGGCTTGACTGCTCCACATATTTCAACGACGTTCCTCTTGACGACTCGGACTCGGACAGCGAATCAGAGGACATCTTCATGATGTTACCGGCGGGGCAACCCGCTGACTCACATGCTGATGTCTTCTCGATAGTCCAGTCGTTATGCTACGGCAGAAACAATCAAGTGGACATGCTTGAATTATGTGGGGGCAAGGGTGGTATATCCATATTAGCCTTCAAGAGGGGACTCTCGTCAGGCGGGAACCTTGACAAGATATCTATGGTTGACCTTGGAAACTCGGAAGTACAAAGAGCAGTCCTCCACTACCTCAAGACTTGCTTTGTCAAGATCACGATTCTGCAGCCAAGCTGCAGAACTACTGGACTTCCCTCCTATTTCAATGCACAGGTCAATCATGATACGTGGCTTAAACACCACAAAGAGGACCTGCCTCACATCACGTTCTGTGGAACAGTCGCTCTATTACAAGACGACCTAAGACGTTTCTTTCTCAGGGAACAACCAATGGGCACGTGGGTGGATGAGATCCAGCCATGGAAGGAACTGGCACAACGCAAGGTCACTTGCCAAACGATTATTGATCAGTGCACGACTGGTCTCAAAGATTCATTTGGACAATACATCCGCAAGCCAACACAGATGATGGCAAACAAAGAAGAGTTGTTGGCACCTTTCAGAGGCAAGCGTTGTCCAGGTAATCATGTGCACGCCAATGCTTGTAATAAAGAACTAGCAAGGGCGGCACAGTATACCTACAGAATGCAGTCACTGATCGTTGATGCGGTGCAAATCGCCAAAGACCTGTTTGCTTACGGTCGCGATCCATTCGCGAATCGTGAACGCAGCTATGCGTTCGTAACAAACAGTGCTGGCTACGACTTGGACGACCCAACAATCCGGAGACACCCAAACGGAGAAATCTGGCGACCACCACCTGGCGGTCTTGGGTGCCCTGGCTGTGTGGACAACAACTACAAGCAATCACCAAAGCACAGCAGGGATCCGAAGATGTGTCGGTGGTATGATGTTGAACCGTATTACTGGGACTGTCCAAGCTGTAAGAAGGAATATCAGAAGAGCAATCCTCACCACACCAAGATATCTGGCCAATGCAGATTCGCCGAAAAATGGAAGCTGCCAGATAACTTTGGCCAGCCGCGCCCGGCGGGGCAAGCCGCTCCTGCGGCGCCAGCCGCGGAAGCGGCTCCAGCCGCAGAAGCGGCGCCAGCCGCAAAAGCGGCGCCGGCCGCGAGAGCGCGCATACGCGCGCCTAGGCCGCCACGGCCTGGTGAGGGCGATCCAACCGCAGGCGCCAGCAGCCATGACATCACCAGAGCCGAAGGGGCTAATGGTGGCAACACTGGCGCTGGCAGCTCTGACGATCACCGTAGACTGCCACAAGTTGCAGCAAGGCGCGGACGCATGGAGGGAGGAGATCCTCCACCACCGCCGCAGCCTCAAGCAGAGCCGAGGCCAAGGCCAAGGCTCCCTGATTGGACTCGCTTCGACGTTCAGCTCAGCCTCCAAAACCTGCGCAGCTTCGACCCAGCTGTAGTGCAGCGAGAACTCCGCAAACTCCACCTGAGATGGTTTCATGCCAAGGAGCCAAAAATGCGGATGATTCTAACCAAGGTTTGTCTGGGTGAAACCCGTTTGAGTCTGATCAAAGGCATTTGTGACTCGTGTAGAGAATGTCGAGCCTGGGACAAACCAGGCAACACGGTGATGCCTTCTGTGTCACTGCCAGGACGTTTCAACGAGGAAGTCGAATGTGATCTTTTCTTTTACAAACAGGAACATATTGTTTTTCACATCATCGACCGTTGTATTCGCTGGGCAGCTGGCACAGAGATTCCTGATAAAGCCATGCATACTGTTCTCGATGCCTATCATACGACTTGGATGCAGCATGGCCCTGCTAAAATCTTATACTCCGATGGGGAAGGAGCACTGAATAATGATACAGCAAAGGCCATCCTTAAGGCTAAGGGAACAGAGCTTCGAATCCGAGCGCGTGGCCAACACGCCACGACTATCGAAGCTAGGAACGGCATCCTGCGACACCTCATACACGTGATGGGAGAAGAATTGAATAGATTAAATATTCCTCTGAATTTCACTCGTCTTTTACATGAAGCCTTGTTTGCCAGCAACGCATTTACCTTCTACAATGAAGTTTCTCCGTATAATGCGCTGTATGGCAGACAACCAACTATGCTTCCCGATTTCCCTGTCTTGGATCATGATCAGTCCGCTGAATCATCTGATCACTCAAGGGAGGAGACAATCAGGAGGGTTAGTCTGGAGGCAATCACGCAGGCCACTGCGGTTGCCAAGACGAACAGGGCTCTCCGTACGAAGACTACTGCTACGGGTGAATTTCACTACAAAGAGGGAGATCTCGTGGACTATCATCGCCCGACCACCACGAAAGACGACTGGGTGGATGGAGTGGTCCATACCCGGTCATCCGCAACGAACCTGACCGAGGCCAGGTCATCGTGAAGGTCGGCAGCCGCGAAGTGCGAGTACAGTATCCTGACACACGACACACACTGTACATCGAAGCACTTATGGTCCGCGAGATAGGATCGGACAATACGGCCCTTCGGACAGTATTGGCCTTTATTGCCGGTCTGCCAGCGGGGAAACCCGCCATGACTTTCGGATATTTACCAGCGAAACAGGGTCGGCTGCAGATGACTGCTGCGAGCCGACTTTCGCCTAAGGTGCACTTGGCTCTTCAGTACCTCATACGCAACTACTTTCGTATTGAAAACGTTGGTGCTGTACGACTTGCCAAGAGCCTGACGAAGTTGCCTGCTGCACCCTATGCAGACAGCTGTACACTAGTGCACTATGATAATGATGTGACCCCTGGTTTTCATTACTATGAAGCTGATGGCACTGCCTTGAACATCTATGACATCACAGGATCTACACACTCACGCATCATCCAGTGTCTTAAATCCAGGAAGCCGTCTGCTGGATTTGACCAAGACCTCACTAAGTTTGAGGAACTCGCTGACGGTCCACCACCAAGCGAATCACCTCCAGCAGCTGCTCCTGAGGAGCCTCCTACGGATAACGATGGTCGGCTCCCGACCATCATAGAGGAAACAGAAGAAGATCTGGATGCTTTTGTCTTGAAGTCGTGGTATGCTGAACTGATGGATGACAGAACACTCCTTGAAGCTGACACAGAGGAAGTCATGCATACAGTTCCCACATACATGACAGACACACAGTGTGTGTTAGTCTCTACGACCTGTGAAGATGTGCAAGGACACTTGCCGGAGCGGGGTCACCCGCCAGGATACGACATGGACACTTCTTACTACGTTCCTTTATGCTCCACGGATCCGGATAGCAAATATGATCTGGACTCCGATGAGCACGGGAAGTACATCGAGCTCTGCTTCACTGCAGACATGTCCAAAGTCGTCCTGTCCGAGCAGCAACACCGATTGTTGGATGACAGCAGCGTCACAACTATGCGAGTATACGTTAGCGCTGCCTCCAAACGTGCCGTGGTCGTCAAGGAAGACGATCTACTCACGAAGGCCGACATCCAAGCAAATCCGGTCAAAGTTTCCAAAGCCCTCTACACAGAATTGAAGACTTGGCTTGACAACAAATGCTTCCAGATGACTGACTTAAGCAAGGCGTCTAACATCATGACGTCACGCTACGTATACAAATGGAAGTTTGTCAAGATCGAAAAGGGCGAAATGGAAAGGACGATCAGGTTACGCTTGGTACTCCGTGGCTTCATGGACCTTGAAGCCTTTGATGTCGAAACCTTCTCTGGCACGGCAAGGAGGTCAAGCCAGAAACTGCTCGCAAGTTCTGCTGCATGCAACAAAGCTTGGATCATCGCTTCCCTGGACATCAACATGGCTTTCTTGAAGGGACTGACCTATGGCGAGCTCGCCGCGGCAACGGGCGAGAAAGAGCGTGTGGTGTGCTTCACACTACCACCTGGGTCAGCAGCTGTCCTTCGTGCACTGCCAGGCTTTGAGTCACATGACGAATCAAAGCATTGCCTTCGGTGTCTAAAGCCGGGGACGGGCACGAAGGATGCTCCCAGGGCATTCTCGCTGAAGCTCAGGTCCATCACTAGGAGCTTTGGGCTACAGCCTACTTCATACGACGAAGAGTTCGAGATGAGCCCAAACCTCTTGACAGCCAAGCACGTTGATGACATTAATATGACTGGGAAGGAAGAGGCTATTGACAAGTATGTCAAGTGTGTTGAAGATACGTTTGGGAAGTGCAAACTGAACAAGCACACATACACAAACTGTGCCGTTCGGTACAACAAGACCGATGATGGGAGCGTCACTCTTGATCAGGACGAAGACATCAAACAGCTTCGTCCTATCACACATCCAGAGCTCACAGGAGCTGATCCTGAGAGCAAAGCGACAAAGACGATTTCTGACATGTTCGTCAGTCTTCGTGGCGCTCTAGCCTATGCGTTGATCGCGCAGGTATGGCTGATGGTCTATGTTGTCTCACTACAACGTATCCAGGAACCGACAAACATCCAGGTACGACGACTAAACGCGGTTACCAGGAAACTACAGGCAGGTCCGAAGAAGATCGTATATCAAGCTATGACTCCAACAGGAGAAGTTGACCTGCATAGCGATTCTGGCTATCGTCGTCTCAACGGAGATGAAGACGACGAAGTCAAAGGCTATGGTATCCGCGGGGCCAACCTGCTGAGGCGTGGCCACACGCAAGCGGGGAAACCCGTCGTGCACCTGGTGGGCGCATACTGCAAGTCTCATCGACTGCAGGTGCGTTCGAGCTACTCTGCGGAAACACTGGCAGCAGCCCACAACTTAGAAGACTGCTACCCGACCATTGTAACGCTCCACGAGCTACACTCGGGACCATTGACCCCCACACAGTTAAAGAACATATTGGAAATGGGTGGTCTATGTATCAAAGTCACTCTAACTATTGATGCCGAGTCTGTCTTCAAGTCTTTGTCTAGCAAAGATCTGAAGAAGCCCACAGAATGTACTCTGCTTGGGCACATCAGCTGGATCCGCCAGATGATGGAACGCGGAATCGTGGAAAGCGCCCAATGGTGTGACACGCGGGATATGACTGCCGATGGTCATACCAAAGGTAGTATTGACCGCGCGTTGCTCCTACAAGTAATGGCCGGCCAGCAATCCTTCAAGCACGAGCTGAAGAAACATTCGCCGTATAGGGCGGGCAGGTCGTCTCAGGACGGCCCTGCCTCCCGAGCCAGCGGGGAAACCCGCGGGCAGGTGCGCTTTAGTAGCGAGGAAACTCGCCGGTAGCGAGGCTACTCGCGCGCCCTTTCCTGGTAGGCAGCCGCTGCTGCTTAGCACTGTTTTTCCGCATAATGTAGAAGTGCGGTGCCTGCTCGTCTCCTCCCCCTCCGACTTTAAACGGAGAAGGTTAAAGGCGAGGTATAAATCGAGCATGTACCGCTGCCGTGCCTGGCTCAAGCCGGGCCCGGCCAAATATATGATTGTGCCTCACCGAGGCGCACGACTGGTATCTGAGATCGGAAAATACCTTTTCCATTGACGATGCCCATCCTATCCTTTACTCCAGATCCCATGCTTCGTCTTGCACTCTTGCTCATGCGATATGAGCCAAAGCCTGGGATATGGCAGCGCTTAAAGCGTAACACATACCTAAGCTTACCAGCTTGTTTTCGACTCGTTTCTGCCGTTTTTTTGTTGTTCTCTCCCTCTGGTATAACTGAGAACGAGAGATGTCACTGCGGCCTGGTTTCGTTTGCCAGTGTAGCCAATGCATCGTGCAACGCGCTGCCCACGCGTTCAGCCCCGTTCCAATTTTCGCTGTCGAAGTCGGAAGACAGGCGTTGCGTGCGTCAATGCGCGCGTCTTTGATGCGAAGATCGCTTCCGGTACTTCGCATGCCGCGCAGGGCCTTTTGGAAATTGATCGACTCGCGCTGCTGTCGTTGCGCGCAGTGCAGTTCTCGTGGAAAAGCACCCCTGGATGTCGCACTTGCACCCAGAGCCTGCCGCTCTTGGCTGTTTTTTGCGTGTGTCGATTGCCGCCTGAACGGAAGCCGTTTTAACCCCAAAACGTCCTGCCTCCTTCCTCCTCGATTTTCTCGGCCTCTTCCCATATGCGTTTTTTGTTTTCTCTGTCTCTCTCTCTCTCTCTCTCCGCCCCCCCTTGCCCGAGCGATGCGAATTTCGAGCCTCGAGGATCGCCTCGAGGATCGAAGTTGGAAGCTCTTTGGCCGTCGGGTGCCGTCCTTGTCGCCAAGGCTGGACGCAGCTCAAAAAATCCGTGCGCTGGGTCACCGCGAGGGGTCTGGGGACCTTGTAGCGGGTGAAAAAAATTTCACAACAGATTTGAACATTTCAGCGCTTTTTTTTTTTTTTTTTTTTTTTTTCTGTTTTTTTTTTTTTTATTTTTTTTATTTTTTTTTTGTTTTTTTTTTTTTTTTTTTTTTTTTTTTTTTTTTTTTTTTTTTTTTTTTTTTTTTTTTATTTATTTTTTTTTTTTTTTTTTTTTTTTTTTTTTTTTTTGGTCTGAGCTCCTGCGGGGGGGGGGGGGGACACCTCGCAGAAAAACACAACAATCACATTCCCGATGTGAAATGTGCATGTTTAACGGATTCGATTCTTTCTGCCTTCGGCGGACGAACAGGCCCAGAGGTTCGGGGGAGGAGGCTCGGGGCACTGGGGTTCGGGGGACAGTAGATGGCAATATATGTATGACACACACATATATATATATATATATATATATATATATATATATATATATATATATTCGAACCCTGACACATCCGAGGGAGATTCTAAATCACCCCCGCGCCCCCGACATCAATGTTGATCTCAGTAAAGACGGTTCTTTGGGGTTCGAGTATTTCTGTCCACTCCTCCCCCCCCCCGTCGCCACGCCATCAATATTGTTTTCAGGTGGTCTGGGGGGCATCTTGGGCCACAGGGTTCGAATATAATGTCCATGAACGGGAGGGGGGTTCGATGCGCCCAGGGCCTTGCGCGTTTCGTGGTCTCCAGGATCGTCCGGGGGGGATCCGTGGCCCGTCCAGAGAGGCCATCTTGGGCCGTCTTCGGGGCCACCCCGGGGCCGTCTTGGAGGCGCTCTGCTTTCGAAGGGGCGGACTACGCTCGCGGTTGTTGGCAAGCGGAGGACGGTACAATTGAGTCGGGCGTGTCCCCCTACAGGGGGACTTTGGGCGAAAAATACAAAGTATTCAAACCATACCCCAAAAATGCTCAAATTATCCCGGCAAAACAACCTAACAGCGATGTGTAGGAGCATATTTGGAAGCATTCCCCTTAAGATTCAGATGAGAATCCTGTTGTAGAATTCTGCTGTTCTCGCAGTCGTAGTCGCATTCGCGATGACAGTCGCAGTGGCAACGGCAGTCGCAGTCACAGCCTCAGCCTCAGCCTGCCTCAGCCTCAGCCTCAGCCTGCCTCAGCCTCAGCCTGCCTCTGCCTCAGCCTCAGCCTGCTTCAGCCTCAGCCTCAGTCTGCCTTCAGCCTCGGCTTCAGCCTCAGCCTGCCTCAGCCTCAGCCTGCATCAGCCTCAGCCTCAGCCTCAGCCTGCCTCAGCATCAGCCTGCCTCAGCCTCAGCCTCAGCCTGCCTCTGCCTCAGCCTCAGCCTGCTTCAGCCTCAGCCTCAGTCTGCCGTCGGCCTCGGCATCAGCCTCAGCCTGCCTCAGCCTCAGCCTGCATCAGCCTCAGCCTCAGCCTCAGCCTGCCTCAGCATCAGCCTGCCTCCGCCTCAGCCTCAGCCTGCCTCAGCCTCAGCCTCAGCCTGCTTCAGCCTCAGCCTCAGTCTGCCTTCAGCCTCGGCCTCAGCCTCAGCCTGCATCTAGCCTCAGCCGCCGCGAGCCTCAGCCTCAGGCCCTCAGCCTGCCTCAGCCTCAGCTCGGCCTCGCCTCAAGCCTCAGCCTCAGCCTGCTTCAGCCTCAGCCCTCACGTCTGCCTTCAGCCGGGCATGACCAGCCTCAAGCCTGCCCACAGCCTTCGCAAACATCAGCCTCAGCTTTCAAAAGCCATCAGCCTGCCTCAGCATTCAGCCTCCAGCCTGCTTCAGCTTAGCCTCAGCATAGCAGCCTGACTCGGCCCTCAGCCGGCTTCAGCCTCAGCCTCAATCTGCCTTCAGCCTCGCCTCAGCCTCAGCCTGCCTCAGCTTCACCCTGCATCAGCCTCAGCCTCAGCCTCAGCCTGCCTCAGCCTCAGCCTGCCTCAGCCTCAGCCTCAGCCTGCTTCAGCCTCAGCCTCAGTCTGCCTTCAGCCTCGGCCTCAGCCTCAGCCTGCCTCAGCATCAGCCTGCCTCAGCCGCAGCCTCAGCCTGCCTCTGCCTCAGCCTCAGCCTCAATCTGCCTTCAGCCTCGGCTTCAGTCTCAGCCTGCCTCTGCCTCAGCCTGCCTCAGCCTCAGCCTCAGCCTGCCTCAGCCTCAGCCTGCCTCAGCCTCAGCCTCAGCCTGCCTCTGCCTCAGCCTCAGCCTGCTTCAGCCTCAGCCTCAGTCTGCCTTCAGCCTCGGCCTCAGCCTCAGCATGCCTCAGCCTCAGCCTGCATCAGCCTCAGCCTCAGCCTCAGCCTGCCTCAGCATCAGCCTGCCTCAGCCTCAGCCTCAGCCTGCCTCAGCCTCAGCCTAAGCCTGCTTCAGCCTCAGCATCAGTCTGCCTTCAGCCTCGGCCTCAGCCTCAGCCTGCCTCAGCCTCAGCCTGCATCAGCCTCAGCCTGAGCCTCAGCCTGCCTCAGCATCAGCCTGCTTCAGCCTCAGCCTCAGCCTGCCTCAGCCTCAGCCTGCCTCAGCCTCAGCCTCAGACTGCTTCAGCCTCAGCCTCAGTCTGCCTTCAGCCTCGGCCTCAGCCTCAGCCTGCCTCAGCCTCAGCCTGCATCAGCCTCAGCCTCAGCCTCAGCCTGCCTCAGCATCAGACTGCTTCAGCCTCAGCCTCAGCCTGCCTCAGCCTCCTCAGCCTCAGCCTCAGCCTGCCTCAGCCTCAGCCTCAGCCTGCTTCAGCCTCACCTCAGCCTGCCTCAGCCTCGGCCTCAGCCTCAGCCTGCCTCAGCCTCAGCCTGCATCAGCCTCAGCCTCAGCCTCAGCCTGCCTCAGCATCAGCCTGCCTCAGCCTCAGCCTCAGCCTGCCTCAGCCTCAGCCTCAGCCTGCTTCAGCCTCAGCCTCAGTCTGCCTGCAGCCTCGGCCTCAGCCTCAGGCTGCGTCAGCCTGCCTGCCGCAGCCTCAGCATCTCAGCCTCAGCCTGCTTCAGCCTCAGCCTCAGTCTGCCTTCAGCCTTGGCCTCAGCCTCAGCCTGCCTCAGCCTCAGCCTGCATCAGCCTCAGCCTCAGCCTGAGCCTGCCTCAGCATCAGCCTGCTTCAGCCTCAGCCTGCCTCACCTCAGCCTCAGCCTCAGCCTCAGCCTCAGCCTCAGCCTGCCTCAGCCCTCAGCCTGCCTGCCTCAGCATCAGCCTCAGCCTCATCCGCTTCTCAGCCTCAGTGTGCCTTCAGCCTCGGCCTCAGCCTGCCTCAGCCTCAGCCTGCCTCAGCCTCAGCATCAGCCTGCCTCAGCATTCAAAATGTGGCCCGGGAATGGAGTTCTGGGAACTCGAAGACACGAAGTGGCCTACAGTTGGCTCCGGGCATTCAAAATGTGGCCCGGGAATGGAGTTCTGGGAACTCGAAGAGCACGAAGTGGCCTACAGTTGGCTCCGGGCATTCAAAATGTGGCCCGGGAATCGAGTTCTGGGTACTCGAAGAGCACGAAGTGGCCTACAGTTGGCTCCGGGCATTCAAAATGTGGCCCGGGAATGCAGTTTTGGGTACTCGAAGACCACGAAGTGGCCTACACCATAAGGATCAGGGCCCCTTAGATTTCCGGAACAGACTTTAACTTAGATTTTCTGACCCTTATCTTTCTTACACTTAACTTTAATCTTAAACTTTACCTTAGACTCGCCCCTTAGACTCCTTTACCTTTACCTTAGATTCGCCCCTTAGATTCGCCCCTTGGTCTCCTTACCCCTTACCTTACTTGAAATCCGACCTTAAATCCGACCCTTACCTGAAATCCATCAGTATGTCCGTGCTTTGTGTTTTCTTTGGGTGCGCACGCGATGCGTCGGTCGGGTTCGTTGCGTGTTGTTCTGGCTGGTTGGTTGGGCTGGTTGGCTGGGTATAGGTTCTGATGGTATCATGCACCTGGTGGCCTCCTTGAGGGTCAGCGGATTCTGCCGACACGTTTGGGGTTCACGCTGGGCAACACGTTTGGGGTTCACGCTGAACGCTGTTTGGGGTCAACGCTGAACGCTGTTTGGGGTTCACGCTGAACGCTGTTTGGGGTTCACGCTGAAAACTGTTGGTGGTTCACGCTGTTTGGGGTTAAACGCGTCCACGCTGTTTGGGGTTCACACTGTTTGGGGTTCACGCTGACAACTGTTTGGGGTTCACGCTGTTTGGGGTTCACGCTGTTTGGGGTTCACGCTGTTTGGGGTTCACGCTGAAAACTGTTTGGGGTTCACGCTGTTTGGGGTTCACGCTGAAAACTGTTTGGGGTTCGCGCTGTTTGGGGTTCACGCTGTTTGGGGTTCACGCTGTTTGGGGTTCACGCTGTTTGGGGTTCACGCTGAAAACTGTTTGGGGTTCGCGCTGTTTGGGGTTCTCGCTGTTTGGGGTTCACGCTGAAAACTGTTTGGGGGTCACGAAAACTGTTTGGGGTTCGCGCTGTTTGGGCTTCACGCTGAACGCTGTTTGGGGTTCACGCAGCACGAGAGATTTCATTACAACATTGCCATCATATCGTAGCCGTTTTTGGTCGAGCACACTTTTCAGCAATATTTCTTCTGGCCTCATGGCCGCCCAGAACAGGAAGCCTCGTGAGATCGCCAACCCATCCGTTCAGCAGGATGTTATTTCAGCAGAAGTTGCGAAGTTCAAGGGTAACAAGAGTTGGACAGATCTCGTGTTTTGCCACCTAGTGAAAGAGCAGCACAAGGTTACACCTAGTATGTTGGCGACTTTGGCACCCTTGCTCCAAGGCTTTATCAAGATCGGGTTCGACAATTGCGTACTGCCCATGCCGAAGGTCGAGACAGCGATCTTGAGGTCCATCCCCAGCGGCGAGAAACCCCCGACTGACTATTGCCAGACGCGCTGGATCACCGAGATAGCAGACCACGTGAGGCTCGTATTCAATGCGCTTCGCCTGTACAAGTTGGAGGGCGATAGCGCGCAGATGACGCCTTCTGGCAGGAGGCGCTACCCGAAAACTGGTGGATTTCGCAAGAGCATGAGCGCCACTGACAACATCTTGGTGCACGGCCTGATCAAGAACGTGAAGCTGAACTGCGTGGAGAAGGAGTGCCTATCAGATGACGGTCGGTCCGTTGCGTCTCGGGTTTCGGCCACATCTACCGCGCCAGTGCCAATGCGCGACCAGCCTCCCGACACGCGACATGCATTGCTCATCCGCTACAAGGCCATGTTCAATCAGAAGTCGCCGCTCAAGCCTGTCAAGGAAGACGCGGTGGACGATGACGGTGAAATCGAGCCGACCATCGAGTATCCCGAGGAGACCAGTGCGCCCGCAGCCGTCGCCCAAGAGCACGCCGCCGTCGCCCCCGAGCCCGCCGCCAAGGAGGTCCACCCAGCGGCGCTCTACGACGAGGACGGCGTGTTCCAGGGCATCATCGGCGGCTCCAGCTTCCTCGGGCAGCGGGCGCAGGAGCGCAAGGCGATGGCGCAGGCATCGATTTAGATTCAAGTTGGGTTCAAAATGAGATGAGGAGGGGGACGAGGGAGGAAGACGGAGACGACGACGACGACGACGACGACGACGACGACGACGACGAGGAGGAGGAGGAGGAGGAGGAGGAGGAGGATGAGGAGGAGGATAGCCACGACAACGAGAACTGTTTCGTTATAACACACCTGGTCTAAATGCCCCCCTCTAGAAAAGGACACTTTGGATCCCTGGGAAATCGAAACATCTTCGGTATAATAGTCGAGGTCTGATTGGGGATTCAGTGCATGTAAACGTAAGTTTTACTTCGGAGCAATCGCACTAGGCAACTCGCAAGCGCGTGATGGGCAAGCAGCAGCCTGGAGCGCAGCAGAACAAGCGCGGGAAGCCAGCCGCGTCTCCGAGTTCGTCTTTGATGGCCCCGTCAGCAGCGCCTCCCGTCGAGCTCCCCGAGCCAGTGACGCCCCGTCCTGCGTCCAAGGACCGCGCGGCGCAGAGCGCCGCGAAGACCGAGGCCCTCGTCTTCAGTCGGCCGAAGAAGTCGGGGCCAACTAAGGAGGATCGCCCCCGTGTCGAGCTCACTGCCTTTACCGATTCTAACAAGAGGGCCCACATCTGGACGACAGCAAAACCAGATGAGTTTGCCGCAATGGAGCGCCTTTACGTAGCCATGCAGAAGAAGCCGATGACGAAGGCACAGGCGCTCCAGCTTCGCGATTCTTTTCTTGGGAAGGTCGATCGTCCCACATAGGTATTCTTCAGGTGCGAGATTTCGGCTTGGCGAACATTTGCTGCGATTGCGGGTGTTCGAGCATCAATGCGTTGCATTGTACAGTTTCGTTCGACTTCGGCTATTCTGGTGACCGTGCCCACGGCTAGCGTTGATAAAAACTCCCCGCACCGAGAAGTAAATTATCTCAACAAGTGTGTGGGGTTCAACGGTTCACACTGCACTTTGTTTGGGGTTCATGCTGAACTTTGTTTGGGGTCCACGCTGAACGCGTGAAAAAGAAGTTGTTTGGGGTTCACGCTGGACTTTGTTTGGGGTCCACGCTGATCCAGGAGGAAAACTACCGCAACAAAAACAGCTCCTAAAGAAACTACCGCAAGAAGAAACCCACTCAGCCCCAGTCCCGCTCCCCCAGTAGATAGGCATTTTGGCTCGAGCGAGTTCTTGCTTCAGCGACCTGATTCGATCGAGTTTCTCTCGCGAGAGAGATCGCAACCTGCATTCCGGAACCATGCCGCCGAATGGGGGGATGAAGCGCCCAGCAGCGGCCGAGGCTGGCGCGGCCCTCAAGCGCCCAGCAGCGGCAGCGACAGATCCCAGTGACAGGGCCGATGCTAAGAAGGAGATGTGGCAGATTGCGGCTGCCGCCGCAAAGACGACTCCAGCCACGTTCAAGGAGTCGGAGGAGGCCGCGCTTGCCATGCGCAAGGAGGGCGAGCCCGACCAGCGGCAGACGTCGCTTGCCCAGCGCCACGTCTTCAAGAGCAGCAGGGAGAGCATCGACCCTGAGGACCTCAAGAAGTATGACTGGTACAAGTCGACGGCGTGCAACATCAAGGGCAAGGAGCGCTTGGCCAACGAGATCATCAACGCGTACGTGCCGCGGGACGCGGGCTACGGGTCCACCATCGAGCCAGACCAGCGCGCCCTGACGCGCGTGAACACTCGGGAGCACGTGAAGAAGGACCATGGGCTACGACGACGACGACGACTACTACTACTACTACTCTCGGCATTCGGAACGGTAGCACCAGGGCCCTAGCCGACAAACAGAGACGACGACGACGACGACGACGACGACGACGACCACCTCTAGGACTCCGACATCGCCACGAGCTTGAAGAAGAACATCATGATCGCGACGGTCTTCAACGGCAGCAGGGCGGCTTTTGAAGAGGCCAAGGATGACGGAGACGTCTGGACGGATCCCGAGGACGACACCCGCTACCAGTACGACCAGAAGATCAAGAAGAACACCGACACAAGGAGCGAGAAGAAGACGGCCACGGTGGTTCTCAACCCCAAGGACAAGAAGGAGTTCATGGGCGCCATTGCCAACATGATGGAGGACATGGAGCGGCCCGAGTGGATGAACTTCGAGGTAAAGAACAAGAAGGAGAGGAAGGCCATCAAAGACGACTGCGCTGACGACACGGACATGATGCTATTGCAGAATGCCAACGACAGCTTCACGAGCGTGACCCTCGACTTGCAGAGGATGGCCCCTCAGGTGTGCCGCATCACCACGAACGAGGTGATCAGGCGCATCGCGCAGGAGAGCCTCGACCTCCTCAAGAAAGCGGCGGGGCCGTCCGAGAAGATTCAGAAGTTGCTGATGACGGACCCTAACTCCGTGCGCAAGCTCGAGGCCGAGGACGCCCTCATCGCAGCAGGCAAGATCTACGAGCAGCTGGCCGAGCTCCACACGCAGCTCAGGGCCATCGTCAACAACGATAAGAAGAAGCAGAAGGCCTCCCTCAAGGCCAAGTGAAGCCAGCCTGCGACAGCGTGAGCACTCAGCATCCTGTGCGCGAACCTGCTTTTTGTGCAGCTGCCACGCGCGGTCAGCGAGCTGAAAGTTAAAGGAGGGGGAGTCAGGAATGCCCCCCCCAGCTCGGGTTAGAAGAAAACGCAAGCATTTAGTGTCCCACAAGGTTGGTTTGAGGAAAAAACACCAGAAACAATATTAAGGATTGTGAAAAAAACAGATAATATCAACTGCAGGTTTATCTTAGATTTATCTTAGATTTATCTTAGATTTATCTTAGATTTATCTTAGATTTCTCTTAGATTTGATGTGTCTGGCGTCTTAGATTTATCTTAGATTTATCTCAGATTTATCTTAGATTTTACAAATCTAATATAACATATCGTAGATTTTACAAATCTAAGATAAATCTAATATTAATCTAAGATAAATCTAAGATGAAAATACACTAAATCTAAGATAAATATAAGATAAATCTAATATAAATCTAAGATAAATCTAATATAAATCTAAGATAAATCTAAGATAAATCTAAGATCCCCCTGACCAGCCGAGGTGCCAATCACCCAAGGGGGGTACCGTCCGAGAGGTCCCGCACGGGTAGCTGTACACTTCACATCAGGACTCAATCTTCTAGATTCATTAACCCATGATGCGAAGTCCACAGAAACCTAATGAGCATACCCATGTACGACAGCTGCTGCACCGTGGATGACCACCTGGCGATCCAGGGTTCCGCCGTCGAAGCGGCTGGCATTAGGGGGTTCTCAGGCCCCTGCCGTTCTTCTCTGCTTCGATGGTGGGCTCGGTCGCTTTGGCCTGGTAATGCCCACCAGGCGATCCAGGGTTCCGCCGTCGGAGCGGCTGGCATTAGGGTGTGTTCAGGCCCCTGCCGTTCTTCTCTGCTTCGGTGGCGGGCTCGGTCGCTTTGGCCTGGTAATGACCACCAGGCGATCCAGGGTTCCGCCGTCGGAGCGGCTGGCATTAGGGGGTTCTCAGGCCCCTGCAGTTCTTCTCTGCTTCGGTGGTGGGCTCGGTCGCTTTGGCCTGGTATGTAAAAACACGTGCATGGGCACGCGCATAGATGAGGAGGAGGAGGAGGAGGACAACGATGTCATGGTAGTCGCGGCTTTGTGCTGTCCAGTGCCAGCGATTGCAGGTTCGGAGTTCCAGGTGACCAGCATTGCTCGCCATCGCAAACGTAAGAAACAATTGTGCTCCAGGAGGGGGAGACTCGAGACGACGGGCTTAGGGGGGCTGCGCCGTTTCGCACCAAAGCCACCCAGTTAAGATTCCCCGATTGCAATAAAAGTGCCACCAGGGATGACGATGACGGGGGGTTCGGGGGATCCCATCGCAGCGCTTGCGTCCCCAACTAATGCTTGCATTCGTAGATCCACAAATAGTGCTTGCAGTACGTGCTTGCAGAAAGTGGTCCCAATCAGTGCTTGCATCCATGGCTCCCCAATCAGTGCTTGCAGTAAGTGCTTGCAACCATGTATCCCAAATCAGTGCTTGCATTCATGGGTCCCCCAATCCCGAAGCAGTGCTTGCAGTGCGTGGTCCCAATCAGTGCTTGCATTCATAGATCCCCAAACAGTGCTTGCAGTAAGTGCTTGCAACCATGGATCCCCAATCAGTGCTTGCATTCATGGATCCTCCAATCCCGAAGCAGTGCTTGCAGTGCGTGGTCCCGATCAGTGCTTGCACTCATAGATCCCCAAACAATGCTTGCAGTACTTGCAGACGGTGGCCCCAATCAGTGCTTGAATCCATGGACTCCCACTCAATGCGTGCACTCATAGGTTCCCAAATCCCAAGACAGTGCTTGCAGCGCGTGGTCCCAATCAATGCTTGCATTAACAATGATAATACAACATGTCCACAGGTTTGCACGGAGATCCCCTCCCATCTTCCCGATGTGGCATTGCAGTTGTGGCTCGAGCGGTAACCCTTCGCTGTGATGCCAGGGAGAGAACAGAAACGCGCGCGGCTGGAGGTGCTTGACACAGCGAATGGCACTGCAGGCTGCACGGGCAAATCGATTCTGTTTGCGTGGAAACACGAGGATTGCATTTGAAGGGGGCCTCTTGGAATCCAGGGGTGCGCTTCCAGGGAACAACATGGGCTCGAACATCGCCCAAGAGAGCATCGCTCTCTCTACGAAATCTGGTTGATCTCCTAAATCGAGGACTGAGGCACAGGGGTGCATGGGGGAGGAGGGAGATGAAGGAGGATAGGTGGAGGGTTTGGATTCGGATTCGGAACGATTGCGAAGCAATATCAACCACCTGACTGGATCTAATCGCGGTGCGATCAGGGGTGGAGCGTTTGGGGGGTCCCCCCAAATTTGCTCCACCCCCCTCCTAGCCATGCTGGACTGGGACTGGGACTGGGATATGTGGAGGGATATGTGGAGGGTAGGAGGGAGAGGAGGAGGGAGGGGTGGAGAGGATGAAGGAGGGAGAGGGGAGGATGATGATTCATTTGTTTTGTGGGACCGCCCGCAGGCACGGTCGGCAGGTTCGACAGCAAAGAGGGGCTCGACTTGATTCAAAGATGGGCCTGGGGCGAAATCAGCGCATCACATGTACAGAAGAAGGCAGCCCTTGCATATTCTGACCAATGCAGGCCATTGAGATCGAGAGGGTTGAGCCCAGACCACGCATCAATAACATTGAAAGTGTTGAGTTCGATTGGCACAAATGGGAAAAACCAGAACAATTGTAAGCGCGATTTGGACGAATGGCTCGGTGATTCAAATGCTCCCCGCGCCTCCTGGCACAGTATTGAAATACATAACAGTTCTGCTCGCTCGGTAGAGTCTTCCACTGAACACTGTGATTTGCCGTTTCTGCTACCGCACCATTTGTTTGCGTGGATGTTTGAGTCGCAGCCGACAAAGTTCATAGATACATTCCTTGGCCCTGGGGGCGGGCCCTCAACGCTTGAGGAGTTTTGGACTGAAGTTGAGTCGAGGGGCGACCCGCGGCTCGCGCACCACCCGATGCTGCGCATGCCTCGGTGGAGACAGAGGGCGATCCCTGTCATGATCCACGGGGACGCCGTCCCCGTGGTGGCGTGCGGCCGGGCTACGGCTGAATCGCTCGACTGTGTGTCATGGTCATCGGTATTCGCGAAAGGGGCAGTGACAAGCCAGAAGATGCTGATTTTCAGTTGCTGTGAAAATAGTAAAACTGCGATAACTATGGAGCAGGCTTGGGCTATCATAGCGTGGTCATTCCAATGGTTGTACAAAGGCGCATATCCGAAGAAAAACCATCTCTTCGAAGATTATGCGCCTGGAACCAGCGAGGCTATGCTGGCAAACTCTGGTGCGACACTCGCTGGGGATTATTTCTGCGTCATTTGGTCCATTAAGGGGGACCTCGACTATTACACAAAATGTCTCAAGTTGAAGCACTACCAGAGGGACGACTTGTGCGAATACGATGACTGCGACATGAAGCACCGCGACCCTGGTATGCACCCGTTCAATTTCACCCGCGGCTGCAAGTGGAAACGTCTTCAGCACAGCGCTGCAGAGTGGCGCCGCAAGCGTGGCCACAACGCACGCCAGATTTTCAAGGCGTTCTCATTTTTGTCAATATTGAATATCGAAGCTGACGAACTTCACACACTTTGGATTGGTCTGTGCCAGTACGCATTGGCAAGTGCGTTATGGCTTCTGTGCTTCCGCATTCTCGACGGCACGATCAAAGAGAACATGGTGCAGGTATGGGCAGAGATCCAATCCCATGGGGGATGTAGCTACAGCAGCATCACGCTCAAGATTTTCATGAATGAGAAAAAACCGTGGGATGAGTTTCCAAAGCTAAAAGGCAGGGGATCTCAGGCCAAAAGCCTGGTCGCACCGTTGTTGCGCGTGTGGGCATGGCATCGATCGGATGACGTACTATATGACACAGTTTTGAATCTCCTTGAGACGCTTCTTGAGATAAGTGACTTAGTGGACTCGACGGCAATGGAGATTTTCATGCCTTTAGCCGACTGTGCCGTGCTGGAAACATCAATGAACAAGTTCTTAGGGTTTTACACCCACGCAGGCCTACTCGCAGATCGCGAAGGCCTTTGTCTTTTTTCAGAGGTGCCAAAATTACATTGGGCTTGTCACTGGATGTCGAGGAGCCGTTGGCTCCACCCCCGTAGGGTAGCCTGCTGGTTGGATGAGGATTTTATGAAGCATTGTAAAATCCTCGCTGGGTACGCCACCAGAGGAACTGCAAAACACAAAGTACCGTGCTATTTTATGCCTCGATACTCGAAGGCCCTTGCTTTAGCACAGGAATTTGTTTCAGAGTGAGCTGGCGCTCGCGTCTCAGGAAAACCAGTTGCAACTACAACAACAAGAGGAGGAGCGTGAGGACGAGGATAGGGAGGATGCGGAGAGGAGAGGGAGGAGGCGGATAACGAGGAGGCGAGCAGGAGGGAGGATCAGGAGGGAGGATGATCCTCAACTGGTAGAGAGCGTTTCCCTACCTCTGTGGCGTGTCCGTCATTCTCCAGGCTCTTTAAGAGGGCCCCAAGATTGCTCCAAAGAGGGCCCCAAGACGGTCCCAAAGGGGGCCCAGGAAAGCTACCCAGCAAGTGTTTTGAAAGGGCTCCCCCAAAAAAATCCCCGAGGGGCTTCTAAGACGGCTCCAGGAGGCTCTAAGAGGGCCCCAAGACTGCTCCAAGGGGCCCCGAAAAGGGCCCCAAGAAGGCCCCAAGGGGGCCCAGGAACGCTACCCAGCAAGTTTAGCCCCCTTACACCTCCACCTTCCCCTCCTTATCCCCTCTTCCCCCTCGCACCGCCCTCTCTCGCCCTCATTATCACCCTTGTAATCCTCCCCCGCTCCCCCCCCCCTCCTTTCATCATACTCCGCCGTTTTCCTCATCACTATCGTTCTTCTTCTTCATCCTCCTCCTCCCCCTTCCTCCCTCCCACGGGGGTGATCGGGCGTGGCTTGGGAGGCGTCCGCCCATTAACCGCCCCTTAGATCCGCCCCTTAGATCCGCCCCTTAGATCCGCCCTTAACTTAACTTAAGTTCTTCCCTTAGATCGCCCCCTTATCTAAAGTCGAACTTAACTTAGAACTTACAACTTATCTTAGATCTTCGGATCTAAGGGGCGGTGATCTCTATGGCAGTTGGCTCCGGGCATTCAGAATGTGGCCCGGGAGTGGAGTTCTGGGACCTCGAAGACCACGAAGTGTATAACTGTTGGCTAAATTATCCTGGCGAAGGACCCAACCATATACAATTGTGAATAAAGCTTTGTGGGTGCCGCTTTCGGTGGGGCTCCTTATGGGGCCACGAAAGGCGTGCCACGAAACGCTGTCCTGGGCGTACGGGGGCTTTCTGTGGAGCTCACTATGGCGCCACGAAACGTGTGAGGGGTGTGCCGAAATAGGTGCGGCGCCGCCATGCCAACGCAGCCACTAGGGCCTTCAGTGGGGCTCCCTATGCAGCTACGAAACGTGTGAGGGGTGTGCCGAAATAGGTGCGGCGCCGCCATGCCAACGCAGCCACTAGGGCCTTCAGTGGGGCTCCCTATGCAGCTACGAAACGTGTGAGGGGTGTGCCGAAATGGGTGCGGCGCCGCCATGCCAACGCAACCATTGGGGCCCTCGGTGGAGCTCCCTATGGCCCTATGGGGCCACGAAACGTGTGAGGGGTGTGCCGAAATGGGTGCGGCGCCGCCATGCCAACGCAGCCACTGGGGCCCTCGGTGGAGCTCCCTATGGGGCCACGAAGCGTGTGAGGGGTGTGAAATGGGTGCGGCGCCGCCATGTCAACGCAGCCACTGGGGCCTTCGGTGGAGCTCCCTATGGGGCCACGAAACGTGTGAGGGTGTGCCGAAATGGGTGCCATGCCAACGCAGCCAATGGGGCCCTCGGTGGAGCTCCCTATGGGGCCACGAAACGTGTGAGGGGTGTGCCGAAATGGGTGCGGCGCCGCCATGCCAACGCAGCCACTGGGGGGGCCTTCGGTGGAGCTCCCTATGGGGCCACGAAACGTGTGAGGGGTGTGCCGAAATTGGGCGGTGCCGCCATGCCAACGCAGCCACTGGGGCCCTCGGTGGAGCTCCCTATGGGGCCACGAAACGTGTGAGGGGTGTGCCGAATTGGGTGCGTTGCCGCCATGCGAACGCAGCCACTGGGGCCCTCGGTGGAGCTCCCTATGGGGCCACGAAACGTGTGAGGGGTGTGCCGAAATGGGTGCGGTGCCGCCATGCGAACGCAGCCACTGGGGCCTTCGGTGGAGCTCCCTATGGGGCCACGAAACGTGTGAGGGGTGTGCCGAAATGGGTGCGGTGCCGCCATGCGAACGCAGCCACTGGGGCCTTCGGTGGAGCTCCCTATGGGGCCACGAAACGTGTGAGGGGTGTGCCGAAATGGGTGCGGCGCCGCCATGCCAACGCAGCCGCTGGGGCCCTCGGTGGAGCTCTCTATGGGGCCACGAAACGTGTGAGGGGTGTGCCGAAATGGGCGCGGTGCCGCCATGCGAACGCAGCCACTGGAGCCGTCGGTGGAGCTCCCTATGGGGCCACGAAACGTGTGAGGGGTGTGCCGAAATATGTGCGGTGCCGCCATGCGAACGCAGCCATTGGGGCCTTCGGTGGAGTTCCCTACGGGGCCACGAAACTTGTGAGGGGTGTGCCGAAATGGGTGCGGTGCCGCCATGCGAACTCAGCCACTGGGGCCTTCGGTGGAGCTCCCTATGGGGCCACGAAGCGTGTGAGGGGTGTGCCGAATTGGGTGCGGTGCCGCCATGCGAACGCAGCCACTGGGGCCCTCGGTGGAGCTCCCTATGGGGCCACGACGCGTGTGAGGGTGCCGCTATGCGAGCGCAGCCACTGGAGCCCTCGGTGGAGCTCCTTATGGGGCCACGAAACGTGTGAGGGGTGTGCCGAAATGGGTGCGGTGACGAGGGGGGGGGCAGCGGGAGGAGGAGACGCGGGGCATCGTCTCTTCAAAACGAGGACCCAACACCACAGGATGGTTAGGAAAAAAAGTCCCCGGCATCACCCCGGATCGCGCCCAGACCCCCTCTGGGGCGTCATGATGTTGTGTCTTTGGACCCTACTAGAAACCTATCAGTCTTCGATGGAAGGTAAAATAGTCAAACAATAGTCCCCAGACTACTTTTTACTATTTTTGAATATTCCCCCTGTAGAGGGACAGGCCCGACTTGACGGTACAACACGAATTCTTCCGCTATCGGGAGCACGTGCCCCAGGGCGGTTGGGAAGTTTGGTTCTACGGTGGCAGGCGGGGATTTAAACTTCCCTGCCGTACATGTGCCAGCCGCCCTGGAACAGGCGCCCCCGATCGCGGAAAAGTTTATGCTATACCGTTTTTCGCCCGCCAGATCCGCGATGTCGGACCCTTCCCTTGAACATCACCACCCAGCGCTTGCGCTGAAGACTTGCGAAGACCCCTCTCGAGCGCGAAAGATACCCGTACCCTTACCCAGACGGGGTGGCAAGGGGCCCTCGGGGCATCACCCCCCCTGGGTCCGGGTCGGCTCCCGAAACCACCATACATACCCGTACCTAGACGGGGTGACCCAACCACCACCCCAGCTAGGTCCGGGTATGTATGGTTGTTTCGGGCACCGACCCGTACCCAGACGAGGTGGCGGCAAGGCCGAAAACGCTCTAGCGGGCGGCCCTTTTCACCCCAGCTGACCCCGGGTCCGGGTATGTTTTGGGCTAGTGAACCCCGGGTAACCGCATGACGGTCCGATGACCTCTGATGGCCGATGGGTAGCAAAGGTGCCATGTCTCATATACCGGAAACTCGGCCCCGTGGGCCAAGTGCACATGAAATACATTGAGTTCCCCGCCCCAAGACGGCCCACGAGGTCCCCAAGAGTGCCCCAGGACGGTCCAAGAGGCACTCAGGACCGCCCAGGACGGCCCCAAGAGGGGCCCAAGAAGGGGAATTCGAGCGAACATCTCGAACACTGCAGGGACATACGTCTCGGATTCGTGCTTGTGTCTTGCGTGCGGGCGAGGCGAAGCTGTGTGGGCGGGCGAAGGGATCGAATCCTCCTGGCCAGGGCGCCGCTGTGCCAACGGACGTGCCCGCCCCGGTGGGCCGGCGCTGGCGGGGGGTGTCCCGCCGCGGTGCCCCGTGGTGTCCTGCGATGGCCCGTCGGTGGCCCGCTGGCGTCCTGTAGGGAGATCGATGTGGAGATCGATAGTGAGATCGACAGCGAGAGACTGCGGGTGGGATCGATGGTGGAATCGATGGTGAGGTCGATTGTGAGAGCTATAGTGAGAGGGGGTATTGGGAGGGATAGTGAGATCGATTGTGAAATCGATCGTGAGATCGATAGTGGCTCGAGGTACCTATACGACCACCCTTCTAGTGATATTGAGGTCCGCGGGGGAGGATTCAACGTCTCGTCAATCGATCGCACTATCGAATCGATCTCATTCGATCGGTCTCAGTATCAATCTCACTATCGATCTACAATCGATCCAACTATCGATCTTACAATCGATCTCACTGTCTCTGTCACTATCGATTTCAACATCGGAAAGAGCGTGTTCTGTGGTCGCTTGGAGGGGGGGGGGGTGGAACCGGACACCCACCCCCTTGGATAGAGGGGGGAGGGGGGTTCGAAACCCATCACCCCCCCCCGTCCCGCGACGGAGGGGGGGGGTTCAACCCCCCCCCTCCCCCCTGCTCCCCCCTGCTTCCATTTCTGGGCCGGCGCCGGCCGGCGCCTGCGGCTGCGGGCGGCGGTGGCGGGGAGCGTCGACGAGGACAACGGCGGTGGCGGGCGGCGGCGGCGGCGGCGGCGGGGAGCGTCGACGGGGAGCGGGAGGGGCGGCGGGGAGCGGCGGGTGGTGTGGTGGTGGGTTGTGGTGGTGGTGGTGGTGGCGGTGGTGGTGGTTGTGGTGGTGGTGGTGTGGCGGTTTGTTGTGGTGGTGGTGGTTGTGGCGGTGGGTTGTGGTGGTGGTGGTGGTGGTGGCGGTGGTGGTGGTTGTGGTGGTGGTGGTGTGGTGCTTCGTTGTGGTGGTGGTGGTGGTGGTTGTGGCGGTTGGTGGTGGTGGTGGTGGTGGTTGTGGTGGTGGTGTGGTGGTGGTGTGTGGGGTGGTGGTGGGTTGTGGTGGTGGGTGGTGGTGGTGGTTTGGTGGTGGTGGTGTGGTTTGGTGGTGGTGGTGGTGTGGGTTGTGGTGGTGGTGTTTGGTGGTGGTGTAGTGGTAGTTTTGGTGGTGTGGTGGTTGTGGTTGTGGTGGTGGTTTGTGGAGGTGGTGGTGGTGGTGGTGGTGGCGATGGTGGTGGTGGTGTGGTGGGTTGTGGTGGTGGTGGTGGGTTGTGCTGCTGGTAGTGGTGGTGATTGTAGGTTGTGGTGGTGGTGGTGGTGGTGTGGTAGATTGCGGTGGTGTTGGTGGTGGTGGTGTGTGGTGGTGGGTTTTTGTGGTGGTGGTGGTGATTGTGGGTTGTGGTGGTGGTGTTGTGGTGGTGGTGTGGTGGTGGTGTGGTGGTGGTTTGTGGTGGTGTTGGTGGTGTGGCGGTGGTTTGTAGACGTATGTTGTGGAAGTGGTGGTGGTGGCCGTGGTGGTGGTGGTGGTGGTAGTGGTGGTGGTTTGTGGTGGTGGCAGTGGGTTGTGCTGCTGGTAGTGGTTGTGGCGGTGGGGTTGGTGTTAGTATATTGTGGTGGTGGTAGTGGTGGTGGGTTTTTCTGGTGGTGGTGGTGATGGTGAGTTGTGGTGGTGGTGGTGGCTGTGGTGGTGGTGGCTATGGTGGTGGTGGCTGTGGTGGTGGTGGTGGTGGTTTGTGGTGGTGGTGGTGGTGGGTTGTGGTGGTGGTGGTTTGGTGGTGGTGTGGTGGTAGTTTGTGGTGGTGGTGGTGGGTTGTGGTTGTGGCGGTGGTTTGTGGAGGTGGTGCTGGTGGTGGTGGTTTGGGGTGGTGGTGGTGGTGTGGTGGGTTGTGGTGGTGGTGGTGGGTTGTGCTGCTGGTAGTGGTGGTGATTGTAGGTTGTGGTGGTGGTGGTGTGGTAGATTGCGGTGGTGTTGGTGGTGGTGGTTTGTGGTGGTGGGTTTTTGTGGTGGTGGTGGTGATTGTGGGTGTTGTGGTGGTGGTGTGGTGGTGGTGTGGTGGTGGTTTGTGGTGGTGTTGGTGGTGTGGCGGTGGTTTGTAGACGTTTGTTGTGGTGGTGGTGGCCGTGGTGGTGGTAGTGGTGGTGGTAGTGGTGGTGGTTTGTGGTGGTGGCGGTGGGTTGTGCTGCTGGTAGTGGTTGTGGCGGTGGGGTTGGTGTTAGTATATTGTGGTGGTGGTAGTGGTGGTGGGTTTTTCTGGTGGTGGTGGTGATGGTGAGTTGTGGTGGTGGTGGTGGCTGTGGTGGTGGTGGCTATGGTGGTGGTGGCTGTGGTGGTGGTGGTGGTTGTGTGGTGCTGCTGGTGGTGGTTGGTTGAGGCGGTGGTGGTGTTGGTAGTGGTGGTGAAGGGGTACCGGTGGAAATCGTCGCTGCGTCCCCGCCGTCGCCGGCGCCAGCGCCAGCGTTGCTGGCCGCCGCCAGCGCCAGCGCCGGCGTGAGGAGGGTGCGGGGGAGTTTGAAACCCCCGCCCCCCCCGGCGCCAGGGAGGGTGGGGGGGGGGGTTTGGTTTGAACCCCCCCCCCCTTGAGCAGCCTCTGGTCATCGTCGCTGCGTCCCCGCCGTGGGCGCTGCTGGCGGCCGCCAGCGCCAGCGCCCGCGCCGGCGCCGAAGGGGGGGGGGGGTTTGAACCCCCCCCCTCCTGGGAGGGGGGTGGGTTCGGGAGGGGGGGTTTGGGGGGGAGGGGAGTCCCCTTGATTTTTATCGACGGCGCCGAGTGTTGGGGGGAGGCCCACCCCCGGTTTGAAACGCGCCGCCGAATGTTCCTAAGGCAAGCGCCCGTGAAACGCGTTCTCTCCAATATCGCGATTACGCCCTATCTGACAATCGACCTCACAATCGATCGCACTATTGATCTCAAAATTGATCTGATCGCCGATATCACTATCGATCTCACGATCGATCTCACTATCGATCTCACTAGTGGTCTCATTAGCAGTCCAGCTATCGATCTCACGATCAATCTCCTTATCGATTTCACAATCGATCTCACTAGCGGTCTCACTATCGATTCCACTACCGATCTTACTATCGATCCCATTGTCGATCTCACTGTCGAGCTCACTGTCGATCTCACTATCGATCTCACGATCGATCGCACTATCGATCTCACTCTCGTTCTTACGGGGCACCACAAGACGCCACGCGACACCGAGGGACACCATGGGACACCACGGGATAGCACCTGGACACCACGGCGGGACACCACGGCGAGACACCACAGGACACCACGGGACACCACGGAACATTGCAGGACACCACGGGATACCGCGGGACACGGCGGGACTCCACAGGACACCACGGGACACCACGGCGGGATACCACGGCGGGTGTCCCCCGGGCACCCGCCCGCCGCGCGGCCAGGGTGTGGGCGGGCTTGGGCCCTCGCCGCGCCCCTAGCCAGAGGAGGGCGTTTTTCAGGAAGGAAAATATCAGGCACAATTCGTCGTCGATCGTTAGGAAAATATAGAGAAATATAGGACGTGGGGGGGAAGACGAAAATCCAGAACATATGTGAAAATATTGGGAATCTGGTGTTTTGTGTATTTATTTGTGTGTCCCCGGGCCCCATTCATCTTTCCTCTCGCCCGCCCACGCAGCTTCGCCTCGCCCGCACGCGCGACACGAACCCGAAACCGGAACCGATTTCCCGGTGGGGGGCTCTCCGCTTCACTTCGATCTCGCACCCCCATTTCCAATAATATTATATTTTCTGCATTCGGGGGCAATTGTCCCAGGGCGGTTGGGGAGTTTATGCCCATACTGTGGCGGGCGGGGTTGTAAACGTCACAGCCACTCTGGGGACAGGCGCCCCCGATCCCGGAAAAGTGCCGTTCTTCGCCCGCTGCTTTTCAGAGCCGCGTTGTCGGACCCCTTGTTGAACATCACCATCCAGCGTTTGGGCTGGGGACCGCCGAAGACCGCGGGAAACCGCCGAATACGACCGAAGGCCACCGAAGACGGCCCGCAAACCGCCGAAGACCTCCTCAGAGGCCGATGGGTATAGCAATGAGGCCATGGTCGAATACGCAGCATTCGGGATCCGCGTTGTCTGCTTTCATGCCTCGTGCTCCAAGAGTGGGGAAGTGATTGCTGGGCTCTCGTGTCTTCCGTATGATAGCACGATGACTGTATCTGAGGCTGCCCCAAGGTCGGGCGAGGCGTTCTCGCTTGAGTGATTGCGATCGTGCAGCCCCGCTCGAAGATGTTAGCCGGCGGAGAGGGGTACAGCAGCAATCTGTCCTCCATCGCGGGCACGTGCCCCGTAGCGGTTGGGAAGTTGTGCCCTTGTTGTGGAAGGGGCGATTTTCCCAGCCGCCAGCTAACAGACAGGTGCCCCCGATCGCGGACAAGCCAATGCTATACCGGTCTTCGCCCGTTGCACTTCAGATCCGCATTGTCGGCCCCCATTTTGAACATAACCATGCAACGTTGGCGCTGCAGACCGCCGAAGAAAGCGCGGGACACCGCCGAAGAACACCGAATGCCGCCGGAGACGGTCCGAAGATCGCATGAGGCCTATGGGTAACGAGGGGGCCATGGTCGACTACGTAGCACTTGTGATCCGCGCTATCTGCTTGCATGCATCGTGCTCCGGGAGTGGGGAGGTGACGGCAGGGCTCTCGTGTCCTCCTCGTTCACAGTGCCCCGCTTCGCGGTGGGCTCGCCCGCCTCCCCCGCCGCCTCTCTCCGCGCCGGTGCGCTTTTGCTCGAGGGCGGGCAGCATGTCTCAGAGGCAACGTTTTAGGGGGATGGGTTCGGGGGGGACGATCTTCCTTGAATGAAGGTTCGAGGAGTTCGGACGTTTCCGTATGTTCTCCGCGGTTTTCCAGCCTCAGGGTGCGTTCCAGCAGCTGCGCCTCGCTGAGAGCGTTCCAGGGGTGCTCGGATCGTCCCGAACGGCCGCCGGGGGGCCGAGTTGTGGCCTGAAAATCGTTTTGGGCAATGTCAGGGAGGGATAGCATCTCCCCAATCGCCCATTCATCGCCGATGAGGGCACCCCACCCAGGAACGTTCGGATTCTGTATCGGGGACCAACGGCCGATCTGTCGGCGATTTATCGTTGGTTCCAGCTCGACGTTTCCCACGTGAGCCAGTCCCCCTCGAATCTCCTACTGAGAAGGGTTGAGTCCATGTCCACGGCCTCGTGGTCGGGACTCCTCGGCCGCGACCCCGATTGATGCAGGGCGGCTGCGCACAAATACCACCCGCCGGGCGTATTAATTAGGTCGCGTATCCGTGACATCGCGCCTCGCCGTGTTCAAATCGTGAGTGCATGGGTCTGAATGTTTACCGCTCGTGACTTGCCACGCCGTCGTCGTCATCAATCCACGGTCGGTGGGCGACGCTAGGAGTTGACGCACAACGATCCGAGTAGCGATTGTTAGCACGTGCGTTGTCTGTTGTGTTGTGTGTGCTTGTGCGTGTGTATGTTGATGTGTGAGGCATGGTTGATCCATTGCGGATCCCTGCCCCG
The DNA here is from genome assembly GCA_963575745.1 of Prorocentrum cordatum. NCBI lineage: Eukaryota > Dinophyceae > Prorocentrales > Prorocentraceae > Prorocentrum > Prorocentrum cordatum. The sequence continues at coordinate 662,970 of CAUYUJ010019982.1, forward strand.
TCTTCTGAGGGGCCGTCCGCGCGCGCTCTCTTGTCGTTTGGGGAATTTCTCCGCCTCGTCGCTGCGAGCGAGGTCGCGACCGCCAACAAAAAGTGTGCGCGTATGTGTTTGCGAGCCGGCCCGGCTGCGCGCTCGCTGCCCTCGACAGTCTACGCTGCGCCGCCGTGGGCGTGGCCGCGACGCCCGCGCCGGTGTGTGTATGTGTGTGTGTGTGAGTGGCTCCACTGAGCGGCCCCAGACCGCTTCCTCCTCCTCTCGGCCGTCGCCTTGTCGTCTTCCTGCCCCCCTCCTGCGTCGTTTCTCAATTCGGTTAACGTCTGCCTCGTTTCGCTTCTGTCGCCAGCGCAGTGACCTCTGCCTAGCCGCCGGCGCAAAAAGTGTGTGTGTGTGTGGTTGTGTGTTGTATGTGTCGAATGTGTTGCGTGTGTGATGTGTGTGTGTGTGTGGTGCACGTGTGTGTGTGTGTTGTGTGTGTGTTGTATGCGTGCTGGTTGTTGCGTGTGTGTCTCTGGTGAGTGCTCCCGTCGTGACAGTAACATTTGTGCACCCCGCTCGGCGCCTCAGGGTGCGCGGTCGTGCGCGAGCCCCCCAGGATTCCATACTCCTTGTGAGGGCGATTCGCAGATCCGTCATCTGCTCTTCGTCTTCCATGTACGAAGACCCACACCATCCTTCTCTCTCCAGGGCTCGCCACTCTATCGAGCCCGCCGCGCAGATTTTTCACAACGAGAAGTGCGGCGGAGCACAGGCTGTCGACGACACACGGTCACGAATAACCGGTAACGCGTAATTGTTTCTAGGGCGTTCGCTCATTGTGTGCTTTTGACACACGGGTGTGATGCAGCCAGAAGTGTTCATTGATGTGTTTGACACGGCCTTCGCACAGCCAATACGGTCTTGCTGCATCAGCGCCACCTACGTGCGATGAGCCTTGTACAAGTACGCATTACGTTGATCGGCTCCATAATCTGACCCGTGCTTCACTCTCCCTCGACCAGTGGACGCACTGAGTACCAGGATTGAGGTCGGTGCATAAGAATGTTCGGTTTGCTCTGCACTGGTCACTCCCCCCCATGCCCTTCGACCTTTGAACTTGGCGTGGATCTGGAGCCGTGAGGTGCGCATCATCGTTACTGACAGCGGATGTGATCCCCGCTGCCCCATCATTGTTCTGCTTTTTCTCGCCACCCGGAGATTGGAGCGGAAGAAGTACAATTCCGCGACAAAATCACGATTGGAGCCATGACCCATTTGTTTCAGGAGGGGAAGAAACACAGGCACAATTACTCGTCGACCCCCCGGAAAATATGGGAAAATATGGGAAGTGGGGTGGAAGACAACAACCCAGAAAATATTGGAAAATATTGGGGATCCTATGATTTGTGTCTATCTGTTTGTGTGTCCCAGGGCCCCTTCACCAATTGTTCTGCTGCACTGTTCGAGTTGGACCGGTCCGCCAGGTCCTCGGGGCCCGAAATTGGGCGAAGCCGCCCATTGTGAAACAAGCGCAACGCCCAGAACTCAGGGCAGGAAGCTGCGTGCACAGGGCGGGGGTTCAGTCGAGCGCGTCCCTCTACATGAGGAATATTCAAAACAAGTCCAAAAATAGTCTGGGGACGATTTTTTTGGGCTGCTCGTGAACATTTTAGGAGTATTTTTCGACTGCGTTTTATTCTTCGACCAAGATCCGCCTGTAGGGGGACATGCCCGACCTAAGGCTGGGGCCAGCCCGGGCGAGGGCCGGGCACACCGGCGGCCCCACGCGTTTCGTTGGCGCTCGCCCCCCCCCCCCGCGCTGCCGTGCGAGGCGGCCCTCCGCAGGTGTTTCCAGCGCGTGGCCTCCGCACGCTCCGCACGCAGCAGGCCAGGTGCGACGGAGATGTGCGCGGGCCCTCCGAGGTCGCAGGCGATTCCCCACTCCCCAGTCCCTGACTTTCCCCCGACAGGCCAGGCCGCTCAGCAAAAGGGGGGGGGAACTCGGGGTACGCCCCGAGGGGGCCCTTCTGATTCACCCCTATCGGGGATGGACGTCCCCTGCCATGCGGCCCCCAGTTTTGAACTGAAATCTTTGGTCCACCTGATAGCCCCACGGAGTCGAAGATTGTGTGGTCGCCATCCCCCCCGTGAGGAGGTCGGCGCAGATCTCCTGCGTCGGCGATGAACAGCACGAGAGCAAGACCCTCGGCGCACGGAGGGTTGTCCGCGAGGGGGGGGGGGGGGCCCAGCGCCGACCTCCAGACGCAGGAGGTCCGCGCGCACCTCCGGAGAGCCGCCAAGTGCTCGTGTCCTCAGACTGCCTCCGAGCGAGGGGGTGCAGTCTCTTGGCAGACCTCCAGCTCGCCCCCCCCCCTCTCCCCTCGACCTCCTGATCGCCCTCCCCTCCCTCCCCTCCCTCCCCTCCTGCTCAAAGGAGTTTGCAGCACCGTTCGGCGACGTGCTGTCAACCACACCTGCAGGGCGGGCCCTTCGCATTTTCCTGTGCACTCTAACTTCGGCGTAGGGCTATGCTGCGTGTGCACTGCGAAGCGCCGCTGGGCCAGCTCGCTCGAGCCAGTTTTCCGCTGACATGGACGCCTGCCTCCCCCTTTCGCTTGCTCGCTCTCACCTGTCTCTTTTGGGATGTGACTCATGGAAGGTTAAAGACTGAATCGGCGCTAACATTTCTCTGGTCAAAGACTTGCGCAACGTGGCCGGCTCAATCCCGTTTGCTCCAGCTTTTAATCGCGTTGAATATGGCTTAGTATTTGACTTAATTAGGCCTGGTCCGGCTCCATGAACATGAATCAAGATTCAACGCCCTTCATTTCTTACGAAGGCCTCCCAGAAGCTGCCTCCTAACCCTCGTGGCAGCCTCCCTCTCCCCTCCTGATCGCCCCCCCCCTCCCCCCCGATCGGCCACAGGCAAAAGTGACCTTTCTCCGGAGTGGCCTTTTGGTGCGGGCCCAATGATGGGGCGCCGCGGTCGCTGAATGCGATGCCATAGCAGCGGCTTGCGCGCCTGGTTGTGCCGAAAAGCTGCCCCGTCCTTAGGCCGCGTACCAAAAGGTTACTCTTGCCTGGGGACACTCTGGCGTGTGGCCGATCCGGGCACATGCAGGCCTTGGAAAAAATAGCGGACATTCATGCCACATTCATCTGTGAACGACTCCCACTCCCCCCAATGTTCAAGATTGGCGGTGGGTCTGATGAGTTGCCCCTCGACCGCAGTCTCCCCCGCGCGTGCTAACTTTGAGTTTTGGGGGCAGGGGGGGTGTTCACTAATTGTTTCCCTCTGCCGTGTGTGCTCCAGCCTCCTGGCCCGATCCTCCTCCCTGTCGTCCCTGCGGCGGCGAGGCGGGCCCGGCGCTGCGCCTCAAGCTGTTCCCGCTCGGCTCGCGGAGGCGGACGCTGCCGGGGCACTGCTCGCTGTACGTGACAGGAGGGCGCGCGGGGGGGGTCGGGGAGGCCAGTTGGGAAGGCTTCGAGCTGCGGACAGCCGCAGCGCCCCCAGGTAGAACTGATGTGGATCTTAAGCTCGCGCTGCCTGAGCACATAGTAGCTGCCCCACAGCTGATTGACAAGGGGACATGCTAGGAGGACGCGCCGCGGAACGTTCCAAGGGACGCGCCAGGCGACGTCCCAGGGGACAACTGGCCTCAACAGGCCACCCCCCAGGTAGTCACAGCTGGCCTCAGCACGCCGCCCGAGTATCGGGGTGTCAACTGGACCCCCCCCTCCCCGAGACCACCCCGTACTACTCGGGGGGCATGTTGAGGCCAGGTGGGGCTTCTCGGGGGGCCTGTTGACGCCAGTACCACGCAACCCGAAGCCTTACCACGTGGTGGTGGGGAGGCCGCTGCTGCAGGGAGGGCGCTCGCGGTTCTGAACGTGGAGGAGGAGGAGGCGGAGGAGGAGATGGATGCGCAGAAGGCAGCGACATACCTGGAGATCCGACGGTACGAGTTGTTCGATCCTGTATTTTCTCTTGATTTCGGCGCTCGGTGGCGCGTCATCGGGCGCTGGGACCATCAAACATGGATCCGGGACGAGAAGCTGTCCCAGGGAAGGGGTCGGGTGCTCTAGGGCCGCGCATTGAATTAATCAGATCGTCGGATGCCTGAGTATACACACATGCGCGGTCAGTTTCCGACTGCCTGCGTTTGAGCGCGGTCGCACGTGCACGCGTGATCGCAGAGGGCGTGCATGTGCACATGTATTGCCATGCCGAGACGTCAAGGAGAGAATGAGGATGCAGGAGGAGAGAGGACGACCTCGGCGGGGGAGGACGACGGCGACGGAGGAGGAGGAGGAGGAGGAGGAGGAGGAGGAGGAGGAGGAGGAGGAAGAAGAGGAGGAGGAGGATGAGGAGGAGGAGGAGGAGGTCGGGGGCGATGGGGAGGACGCGGAGGGCGAGGGGACGGGGAGGACGGAGAGGACGAGGGAATCGAGGAGGATGGAGATGACGAGGGGATCGATGACGAACGCGAGGCGGCGACGGAGGACGAGGAGGTCGGAGAGGGCGAGGGGGTCGAGCACGACACCGAGGGGCATTCAGGATCGTCGAGGACGACCTTCGACGTCCAGGACTGGGACAAGAGGGATAATGAGGAGGAGCAGGCGGAGGAGCAGGAGGAGGGAGTGAGGAGGACTGCAGAATGTGGAGGAGGGGGGAGGAGGGTGGAGGTAGTTGGGAGGAGGACGAGGAAGGAGGCAGAGAGGGACTTGTAAGGAGGGGAGGGGGGGTGCAGAACGAGGGGTGGGATGGATAGGGAGAATGAGGATCGGCAGGGAGCGGAAGCAGAGGAGTAGGAGGAGGAGTACGAGGAGAGAGGAGGGAAACAGGTGATAGGGGATTTCGGAATTACAGGAGACCTGATTAGACGAGGGCTCCATGGAGACAAATATGGTTCGGATGACGTGGATGAGCTCATTCATCCGATGCGATGTGTTTCCTTCTGCTCCTGCATCATAGCGCTGGTACCTCGCAATTGTGGCATGAGGAGTTGTGGTCAACTGGAAACAACATTTCCGGAGAAAGGATAGGGAAGAGGTGGGCAGGAGGAGGAAGAGGAGATGGCGGAGGTGTCAGGAGGAACATGAGGAGCAGCAGCATGGGTGGGAGCATGACCAGGATGAGAAGGACACGAGGGCCAGGCCATATAGCTCGGGCCAGCCAGACGGCCCGCCTACCCCCACCCCCCCGTCCACACCACGAGGATCCATTCTGACACGACGCAGGGACCAACCCTGACGATAGGGACCCGCCCGCGCTCGCACGTGGCCAACGTGAGGTTCTCGTTGGCGCCGACGCGCCTCCTCCTCCTCCTTCCGCTGCATGGGAGGGGTGACTTGCGGGGGGGGGGGGGGGGGGCATCCTCCTCCTCCTTTTCCTCCTCTTCCTCTTCCTCCTCCTCCTCCTCCTCCTCCTCATCCTCCTCCTCCTCCTCCTCAACCTCCTTTACCTCCTCCTCCTACCCCCCCACCCTCCTCCTCGTCGCCCTCCTCCTCCTCCTCCTCCTCCTCCTCCTCCTCCTCCTCCTCCTCCGTCCCCCCCCGTCTCCCCCCCCACTGGTCAGGGCCGGAGGGCGCGCACCTCGAGTTTCTGCTGCGCCTGGGGGCCGAGGAGCACGGCCCGCTGGAGTGCTCCTTCGACCGCGGGGCGCCCGGGCGGCGGGGCCCCGCGCGGCGGCAGGCGGTGGCCCCCGGGGAGACCCGCCCTCGGTCGGGGGGCGTCCAAGAGGCTCCTCCTCCTCCTCCTCCTCCTCCTCCTCCCTCCTCCTCCTCCTCCTCCTCCTCCTCCTCCTCCTCCTCCCTCGGTCAGGGGCGTCTAAGAGGCTCCTCCTCCTCCTCCTCCTGCTCCTCCTCCTCCTCCTCCCTCGGTCAGGGGCGTCCAAGAGGCTCCTCCTCCTCTTCCTCCTCCTCTTCTCTTCCTCCTCCCTTCTCCTCGTCCTCCTCCTCCTCCTCCTCCGCCTGCTCCTCCTCATGGGGACGATGTGTTGATTATTTTTGCTTGTCATCTCTGCATATGTTTGGTGCATGTTTTGTTCGTCCGAGATCCGCCTGTAATCAGGGGGACATGCCCGACCTAAGACTACGTCGACTACGTATGCGAGGGGGCGGGTGTCATGGCTGGGGCCACGGTACTACCCCGTTGCTAATGTTTGTGCCCATTTTGCCATTGTGCCGATGTGAGTCGAGGTGCGCGGAGAGAGCGTATCTTCGGCCAGCACTGCGACGAGGCAACGTGTCACTGAGCGCAGGATCACCTCGCCGTCGCTGAGCGCAGAACTAACTCTGCACGCTGTTTTTTCACGCGGAGCAAGCCTCTCCGTGTGAAAACAGCACGAGGAATAAGCTTTTACAGTGTAAGATAATAGTCGAAGGAAGACTCGGACGAGGGACCCGTAAAATAGTAATTAATGAAGGCTTAGACGTGGGACCGAAACTTGCTCCGCCGCCGGCGGACCACATGTATTAGGGTCATCGAAGACGCCTGCGGCGAATCACCGCCGCCCCCTGCCCCTTCGGAAGCGCCTCTGTGCCAGAGCCCCAGGGGGAGTTCTTTTGGAAAAGAACCAAAACCAATTCCGAAACCATCTAGCACGCCAGGCACCCCTGTGATGAATCAACAGGGGGCGGCGGATCCTGCTCCTGCGGCAAGTCCCGCCACCGTGCCAGTCTAGCATTCTGGGTGGCAACTGTTCGAGGGTGGAAGAGCCGTCATGAGGATGCGGGTGAGGATGAGGATGAGGATGATGATGAGGAACATTCTGAAACTGATCTGGATTACGAACATGATGATAATAATGGTGCTTAATATCATGATGATGCTGATGCTGATGATGATGATGCTGCTGATGGTGATGATGCTGATGGTGGAGGTGGTGGTGATAATGGTAATGATGATGATGACGATGACGATTATTATGGTGCCGGTGATGGTGATGGGAATTATGATGATGGTGGTGACGATGATGATGATGACGATTATGATGGGTATGATGCTGATGAGGATGATGATGCAGGTGAAGATGATGATGACGATGAGGATGAGGATGCTGATGATGCTGATGATGCTGATGGTGCAGATGCTGATAATGATGATACTGATGCTCACGATGACGTCGACGATGATGATGATGATGATTATGATGATGGCCACGTTGATAATGACGATGATGATGATGATGATGATGATGATGATGATGATGATGATGATGATGATGATGATGATGATGAGGTTGATGATGATAATGCTGATGATTATGATGGGGATCCTGATGATGATGATGATGATGATACTGATGATGCTGATGATGTCGGTGATGATGATGGTGATGATGCTGCTCGCTCTGGTCATAACTTGGGAAACGTATATATTCAGAAGGACGGCCATGCTGACGATGACGGTGATATTGATGGTTATGTTGATGGTGATTGTGATGATGTTGATGACGATGGTAATGATGTCGACGAGGTGGATGAGGTTGAGGATAAGGATTAAAATTATGGTGATTGCGATGATGAGGATGATGAGGACAGTGAGGATGATGATCATGCTTATGGTGATGATGATGCTGGTGATGATGATGCTGATGATGATGATGCTGATGATGCTGATGGTGATGATGATGAGAAGATACTGATGATGGTGATGACGATGATGAGGATGATGATGATGAGGAGGAGGAGAAGGAACAGGAGGAGGGGGAGGAAGAGGAAGAAAAGGAAGAACGTCACACGTAACACCTTTCATCTTCAGTATTTGAGGAGCTCTCATGGAACTCGTTTGGGTCATCTTAGGCCTGTCTGTGCCTCCTCTGAGGCAGTCTTGGGGGTCCCTGTGGGCCCTCTTGGACCGTTGTGAGGCCCTCCTACGCCGTCTTGGGGCTATCTTAGGCCGTCGTGGGGTCCTCTTTGCCGTATTGTGGGTGTGGGGCCGTTTTTGGGCCGTCGAAATGCTTTCCAGGGCCATCTTGGGTCCCACGGCAGGCCTTTGGGGTTGTCTTGGGTCCGATTTGGATGCTTTTTGAGCCATCGTGGGACCTCTTGGGGCCCTCTTTGGGGGCTCTTGGGGCCACCGTGGAGGCTTCTTGGGTCATCTTGAGCTGATTGCGGAGGCCCGAAAAGGCGAGCATGCAACAATCATCCCAACATCCAAGGGGTATTAATGAGTTTGGCTTCTTCGGGCTCGGTTTGAGGTCCTCTTGTGGCAGACCCTCTTGGAGGCATCTCTGGCCGTCTTGAGACCACATTCGTCTTCTTCGGGGCCATCTTGGGCCGTCGTCGAAGGGCATTTGGGGACCGTCACGGTGTCCTTGGTTGCCTGCATGGGCCGTCTTGGAAGCTCGGGACGCGGATCCATTGTTTTTTTTGGGGGGGGGATCGTGGCTTCGCGAGGGGGGCAGCGAGATGTTGGTATGGGGGGGGTCCTTGCTGGAATACAGATTCCCTATATCAGGCAGCCCTTGGCACTTCTCCACGCCTCAGCGTGCACAAGACAAAGTGGCGGAAACGGCGGAATGGGGTCCCACCTTTACAGGGGTGGTCCACGTTTTAGGAACGCAATTGTATCATCCTTGGTCTCATGCCCCCCTCTTCGTCTTTCAGCACAGTCCCCCGACCCCCCCCTGGGCAGCGCACGTGCCTCGGGCCATGATTTGCGAGCTCCCGTCCTGGACGCCCCCCTTCTTTGATGCACCCGAGTGCGGTCATGCGATGGTTCTCTGGTAGATGCAGGTACAACTTGTGCTTGACACCAGGGCTCTGCAGCTCGAAGAAGGCAAAAACAGCATCATCATAAACTGTTGGCGCTCCGTGCGAATTTCTTGGATCGGCGCCTGGGCCCCCTTGGCGGTGCCTCCGGCGCCGCCCCTGGCGCGCTCCGCGCGCTAGGGTGGGGGGTCCAGCGCAGATCCAATTTCTAATAGTGGTGCTCATCTGCTGACGGCCTCCACCACACTGAGCAGTCCCGGTCTCTGGGCCGCTCTTCCAGGATGGGAAAAAAACACACACAGGCACAATGAATCGTCGACTCCGGGGCAAAAATCCAGGGAAAGATGGGGAGTGGGGAGGGGGGGAAGACGACCACACAGAAGACGTGGGCAACTGTGCGGAGATCTTGGGACTTGTGTCTACATGTTTGTCTGTGTGTTCCAGGGCGCCTTCAGTGCTGGCGGCGCGAGCATTAAGTCGGGCCTGTCCTTCTACAGGAGGAAAATTCAAAAGTAGCGTTAACATAGTCCAGGGACGCTTTCTTGCGCATTGCTGTTGAGCAATTGTTGTCGCTTCGCGAATCCCCACCAGCCCATCCAGAAACGATGCCCAGAGGAATTGCCTCGATCAGAGAAGTGGGCAGCACACAGAGGAAGCCATTATGAGACATCTTGGGATATCTTGAGCCATCTTGGAGGTCATTTTGGGCTCTCCCAGACGCTCTTGGAGTCATCTTAATCCGTGCCCCCCCCCAAGAGGCCTCCATGTGGCTAAAACCTGTGTAGAATCAATGATTAGGCATTCTCGCCGAGGCCTCTTGGAGCATCTTGGGTGCATCTGGGGGGGCTCTTGGGGCCTCTTGGGGGTCTCTTGGGGGCCTCCGGGGGGCCTCTTGGGGGCCTCTTGGGGCCATTTTGGGGCCATCTTGGGACCTCTTGGGGCTTCCTGGGCGCTTCTTGGGGCCATCTTGGAGGAGATCGATCAAACAAGAGGGGGGGTTTAATTAGCGTCCCCCCTCGGAAGCCCCTAAAATCGCCTCTTGGACCCCTCTTGGAACGCTCTTGGAGTGCTCTTGGGCGCTCTTGGGGCCGTCTTGGGGCTCTTTTGGGGCTCTCTTGGGGCCCTCTTGGGCCATCTTGGAACCATCTCCAGGCCTCGGATGGCCATCGGAAGCGAAAAGGCGAGAAAGCAAAAATCATTGATTTTCCTTAGGTTTTGGGACGATTTTGGCCTCTTCGGGGCCTCCTTGGGGAGCTGTTTGGCCACTTGGAGTTATCTTGGGGCCGTCTTTGGGCTTCTTGGAACCATCTTAGGAGCCATCTCGAGCGATCTTGCGCTATCTTGAGCCATCTTGGAGCTCATCTTGGGTTCTCTGAGGCGCTCTTGGAGCCGTCTTGGGCCATCTGGGACGCTCTAACTACCCGCGGCCCCCCCCGTCCAGGTCCAGGGGAGGGGGTAGGGGGAGGGGTAAACCCCTCCCCAAGGGGGAAGAGGGAGGGGTGGAAGAGGATCTGCTCTAGACCACCTACGCCCAGAGGGCTGGTGGGATTTTGCTGTATTTCTTTACATATTCTTTACATTTTCCGCCCAAAATCCCCGACTTCGCGCGAGCACCGCGCGCCGACGCGGCGCCGCGGCCCGCGCCCGAGGCGTCGCGGGCTGCGCACGCCGGGGTGCCTCCGCCCGGGTGCACGCGGAGCGCCGCGCGCCGTCCCCGCGGCGGGCCGCGGGGCCTCGGCCCGCCAGGCCTGCGGCCTGCCGCGAAGCCCCCGCTACAGGGGGATTTGGGGCGAAAGCTAAAAAAAACAGAAATGCGCCCAAGTGGTCAAAAATATTGACGAAAAATCGTCCCCATGCTATTGTTGGAGATTCCTCCTGTAGGGGCACGCCCGACTTAACGCAGGTTTTGAGTTGGGCACGTCGGCAGGAGGACTGGTCAAAGACAGTAGAACATAGTCTGGAGACGATCTTTTCTATCATTTTTTGACTACGCCCGATGTGTTTGACTACCTTTTGTTTTTCGTCAAAAATCCGCCTGTAGGAGGACATGCCCGATCGAACGTAAGTTCTGTGTCATCAACCGCCCCTTCGCCCCCCCCAATTCCAGCGCTCCGCGACGCGCGCAACGCAGCCAGCGGGGCCTCCAAGAGATGTCGGAGGCACCAGACTCGGCGCGAACATTTTGAAATTCTGGGCATGGCGTCGCCGCCGAGTCGCGGGAAGAAAACTTGCGTTTCGTGTCGCGGAGGTTCCGGATGGATCGCCCAAGAGCGCTCCGCACGCTCCAAGTGCGGACCCGCGCGCTCCGAAACAGCCGCGGCGCCCGCTGTGGCCTCCAGCACTGCGGCATCTGCGAGACTCCGCGGCCCCAGAGCTCCCGACTCCCTTCCTCGAGGGCAGACGTTCGCCCCAGAGCCCTCTCTGGATGGTCCCGGGCCCCCAGGTCGAGACCGAGGGGAAGCGCCGGGGTCGAACACATCTCGAAGGGGAAAAAGCGCCATAGATATAGACTTGTGGCGCCCGCGCGGATTTCTCGGATCTGCGCTGGGCCCCCCCCCAGGGGCGCCTCCGGCGCCGCCCTTGGCGCGCTTCGCGCGGAGCGCCAAAAGTGTATGTTTATATTTGTGTAGTGTTTTTTTGGAGCAGATCTACGAATACATACCGTCGGAGATCTCTGTCGCCAATCTGTCCTGATCCGATCTTGTCCCGTGCCTGGCCTCGTGGTGGCGGCCCGCCGCCGCCGCGCCGAGGCCCCGAGAAGGACACCGGGCGGCACGACTTCTGCTCGCTGGAGGAGGCGCTGGAGGCGGCCACCGCGCCGCGCCCCCCCCTTCCCGCGGCCGGGAGGCACGACGACGACATCGACGACGACGACGACGACGACGACGACGACGACGACGACGACGAGGACGACGACGAGGACGACGAGGACGACGACGACGTCGAGGAGGAGGAGGTGCGAGAGGAGGAGGAGGAGGAGGAGGAGGAGGAGGAGGAAGAGGAGGAGGAGGCGGTAGCAGCGTCGAGGTGGTCCGGCAGGAGCGCCCCACGCTGCCTCTCCCTTCCTGCCTTCTGAACCTCCCCTCGAGCCTCCGCACTCTCTCCTCCTCCTCCTCCTCCTCCTCCTCCTCCTCCTCCTCCTCCTCCTCCTCCTCCTCCTTCTCCCTCTCGTGCCACGCGTCTAAAGTCCAGAGTCTAGAGCGGAGTGCCTCCTGGGTTCGGCCAGCTCGAGTCGTGGCTCAGCAGCGTGGAGAGTGTCGGTGGAGGGAGGTGCCTGAAAGAGGCGGGCCAGGAAGAGTCGGGCCAGACGGAAGGGGGGGATGGGGAAAGGGGGGGGGGGATACGAAATTTGCTGCGTGCAGCTGGTTTCGGCTCCGCCGTCGGGCCCGTTCCTCGATACATGACCGCTTCCGGCGCCGGGAGGCGCCAGGAAAACCAGTTACGTGAGCTGATTCTCAACCCCCCCCTCTGCTATCCCCCCCTTTCGCCCGGCCCGAAAGAGGAGCAGGGAGCCAGAGTGCGGAGCAGGTGGGGGGCCCAGGCCCCCCCGCGCGTCGTGAAGCATTCGCGGTGGATTGTTTCCAGCCATCCTGTGGTGTTGGGTCGTGGTTGAGCTCGAGTGCGGCTCCCCCACCCAGTACAACGCTTCGTGGCCACATATGGAGTTCCGCCGAAGGCCCCAGCGGCTGGGCTCGAGTGCGTTTCCGCGCTTCGCGGCCCTATAGGGAGCTCCACCGAAGACCCCAGTGGCTGAGCTCGCATGCGGTTCCCCCACGCAGTGCAGCCTTTCGTGGCTCTATAGGGAGCTCCACCGAAGGCCCCAGTGGCTGAGCTGAGCTCATAAGGGGGCTCCACTGAAGGCTCCAGTGGCTGAGCTCGAGTGCGGCTCCCCCACCCAGTACAGCCCTTCGCGGCCCTATAGGGATGAGCTTCACCGAAGACCCCAGTGGCTGAGCTCGCATGCGTTTCCCCCACGCAGTACAGCGCTTCGTGGCCCCCTTGGGAGCTCCACCGAAGGCCCCAAGTGGCTGAGCTCGAGTGCGGCTCCCCCACCCAGTACAGCCTTTCTTGGCCCTGCAGGGAGCCCCCTGAAGGCCCCAGTAGCTCAGCTCGCATGCGGTCCCCCCGCCGAGTACAGCGCTTCCGGGCCGTACGCATGCGTTTCCCCCACCACGTACAGCTTCTCGTGGCCCTATTGGGAGCTCCAACGAAGGCCCCAGTGGCTGAGCTCGAGTGCGGCCCCCCCACCCAGTACAGCCTTCGTGGCCCTATAGGGAGCTCACCGAAGGCCCCAGCGGCTGAGCTCGAGTGCGGTTCCCCCAACCAGTACAGCGGTTCGTGGCCTCATGGAGAGTTCCACCGAAGACCCCAGTGGCTGAGCTCGAGTGCGGTCTCCCCGCGCAGTACAGCTTTACGTGGCCATATAGGGAGCTCACCGACGACCCCAGTGGCGGTGTTCGCATGGGTTTTCTTTCCACCCAGTATAGCGCTTTGTGGCCACATTGGGGGCTCCCCCGAAGGCGCCAGTGGCGGTGTTCTCATGTGTTCCCCCCCCAGTACAACGCATCGTGGCCCCATTGGCAGCTCCACCGAAGGCCCCGGTGGTGGTGGTCGCATGCGTTTCCCCCACCACGTACAGCGCTTCATGGCCCCATAGGGAGCTCCACCGAAGGCCCCAGTGGCTGAGCTCGCATGCGGTTCCCCCACGCAATACAGCGCTTTGTTCCCCAATTGGGAGCTCCACCGAAGGCCCCAGTGGCTGAGCTCGATTCTGGCCCCCCCACCCAGTACAGCCTTGCGTGGCTCCATAGGGAGCTCACCGAAGGTCCCAGTGGTTGAGCTCCAGTGCGGTTCCCCCACCCAGTACAACGCTTCGTGGCCCCATATGGAGTTCCGCCGAAGGCCCCAGTGGCGGCCCCGCCCCATTGTGGCGCACCCCTCACACGCTTGGCGGCCCCATAGTTGGTGTCGCGTAGCGCCCCAACGGCAGCGCCCACATGGCGGCCTCGCCCCTCATCGGCACACCCTTCGCATGTTTCAGTGCCCCATGAGGAGAACACCGAAGGCGATACCCGCAACGACTGTTTTCACCACTGCATACATATGCTTGGGTCTTGCGTCAGGATAGTTTTTGGCCGTTGTCGGCTTCTGGGGGCCCTCGCTGGGCCCCGGACCCGTCAAACATTTCTTGACGTGTCGCGTACCTCTACCAGCCCTGCACTTCGACCAGTCTTCCCTCCTGGTCCACCGCGTCTCTTGACCCGCAGCGTAGCTCGCTCCTGTGCGCTCTCGTGCGGAATTTAGGCCGCTGCTTGTTAGTCGCGTTTCTTGACGGCGCCTGGCATCCCTGCGCGCTCGCGAACAACAAGTACCCCCACCAGCCCATCCAGAACCAGATCGCCAGGCGAGTTGCCTTGATCAGGGAAGTGTAGAAGCATGCAGTGCAACAGCCGCGTTGGACGTGCTTTCTCGGAGGTCTCTTGGAGCCGTCTTGGGTCTCTCTTGGGGTCCTGGCGGAGCCACTTGGAGCCCTCTTGGGGACTTCTTGGGGCTCTTTTGGGGGGTCTGGGTGCCCTCTTGGGATTCGTTTGGGAAACTTGCAGGCCTCTTTGGGCCGTCTTGGGCCCAATGGTTCAAACAGAGGGGGGGAATTCAGACCCCCGCCTCGGATGCTCAAGACTGATGATTGAGGCCGTCTTGGGGCGCTTTTGGGGCTCTCGGGACTTTTTGGGCCCCTCTTGGGGCTCTCTTGGGCCGTCTGTTGCCATCTTGAAGTCCCAATAGCCCATCGGATACGACAAGGCGAGAAGGGAGAACCCACTGATTTTCCTTAGGTGTCTGAAGGATTGTGACTTCTCGGGGGGGCCCTGTGAAGGCTCAGAGTGTTTTGGAAACAGTCTTAGGACCGTCTTGAGGCCTCTTGGATGTGTGTCGTAGGCTATCGCGGTCCATCTTGAGGTAAACGAGGGAAGAACGCCGCGATCGAGAGCATCAGATCGTCGGAGATCTGGGGCCTCCGAGGGCTCACCGACGGCCGCCGACGCCGCCGACGCCGGCGGCGCCGACGGCGACGGCGCCAGGCCGACGGGGGCGCCGTTGTGCGCCTGACGGTGCTGCGCGCGGTGTCCGCCGAGGCGTCCCCGCGCGCAGGCCCGGCCCCCGGCGCGCGGGAGGCTCCGGGCGTGCGCGCGGGCGCCCTCAGCCCGGTGCAATCACGGGGCCCAGGCCTCCAAGGCTAGGAGGAGATCGACTGCAGAATCTGGTCTAACCGCACGAATCATTCGCTCTTCGAGCCCATGGAACATGTTTAAGATGTTTTGCAGACGTGCGGGACATTCTGCGTTTGTTTGTTGTCCGCAGATTCGACGATCAAACACGCTTATTGAGGCAAATGCCCTCGACCAACGTGCCCAGGCATCCAACGTCGCGCAAACATCGAGACGGGGGTTATTTTTAGTTTTCGGCCTTTCGGTCCCATCGGGGACCTTGCTGGGCCTCGGGGCCGTCGAAGAACGACTCGGGGTGCAAGACCGGTCATGGAAAAGTTGCCGAGAGGCAGGGGGCCCACGTCTCGACGCAATCGAGACGCCAGTTGTCTGGGTACGGTGGGTTCGCGTCGTGTCGACCGGCGGCGACCCCGCCGCTGGCGTTCAACGTTGAATGCCGCCGGCGACCCAGTGTCGCTCGATGTTGAACGATCGGACGTTGCGGAAAGGGCCGATCGTTTAAGGTTGAATGATCCCCGCGGTGTCAGGAACCAACGCTGGGGTCGGCACGACACGAACCTGTCGTATTGAAATCAAGGCGAAAACTTCCGCAGTCTTCGGCCTATCTTGTGGCCCTCGCTGGGCCCCATGGCCGTCCACAGGACTTCTCGGGATGCCAAGGCCGGCCCTGGGAAAGGGCCGGCTGCTGAGGACCCCGTGCTATGGCACAAGCCATGGTGGCGATGCATCTCTGGGAGGCGGCGGCGGGGGTATTCGCCGTGAGCGTGTCCGTTGCCACAGTTTCGTGGGCGCTCGGGTATACGCTGGGGGGGAGGGGGCGGTCGAGGGTTGCGGGGAGAGGAGGAGGGAGGAGGAGGAGGAGGAGGAGGAGGAGGAGGAGGAGGAGGAGAAGGAGGAGGAGGGAGGAGGAGGAGGCGGAGGAGGAGGAGGAGAGGAGGAGGAAGGAGGAGGAGGAGGAGGAGGAGAGGGGGAGGAGGAGGAGGCGGAGGAGGAGGAGGAGGCGGAGAGGAGGGAGGAGAGGAGGAGGAGGAGGAGGAGGAGAGGAGGAGGAGGAGGAGGGAGGAGGAGGAGGAGGAGGAGGAGGAGGGAGGAGGAGGAGGAGGAGGAGGAGGAGGAGGAGGAGGAGGAGGAGGAGGAGGGAGGGAGAGGAGGAGGAGGAGGAGGAGGAGGAGGAGAGGAGGGAGCAGGGGGAGGAGGAGCAGGAGGAGGAGGAGGAGGAGGAGGAGGAGGAGAGGAGGAGGAGGAGGAGGGAGGAGGAGGTGTGGCCCTGGTGGGGCCCAGGCGGCCCTTCGAGCCTGCCGCCGCGGGCCCCGAAACGGGGCGCCGAGGAGAGGGGCGCGCGGAGAGCCCCTGAGCGCGAGGCTCTTTGCCGCTGGGGTCTGCCGCCCGCGCGGACCTCCGCCTCTGCCACTCGGCGGGGTGGCTGTCGCGGGTCCCCTCCTCGCAGGGGTCCCGCATCTCTGTCGTGCCGCCTGTTCAGGCCGAGCCATGTTAAGCTCGAGTCGGGCCTGTCCCTCTACAGGGGGAATGTTCAAAAGTAGTCAAAAAATAGTCTGGACACGATTTTCTGACTGCTTTTGACCATTTGGGGGCATGTTTTGATTATCTTCCATTTGTCAACCAAAATCCGCCTGTAGGGGGACATGCCCGACCTGATGTCAAGCTCTGCGTGCTGCTCGCCGCAGCAGCGCAGTCAAAATCCGTAGTGAGGATGCGCCGCTTCATCAAGGCTGCCCTCGCAGCCGTGCTCCTTCGGGCCCTGGGCCGGTGTCGACGTCCAAGGAGCTCCAAATGGTAGATGGAACTTCCGAGGGTCCGGCATCCATACCTTGTATTGTTACTACGGTTCACCGAGCGCTTTCCACTACTCGCAAAGTGCCTACTCGCAAACGTCCGAAAAACACCTGTCTGCTTTGACGTAATTGATCGTAAATTCCCAGCGGGGGATCCAGGCCATTTGCACGTAGTTACCTTGCGAGTCGTGGAACGCGCTCGTCGAACGGTTTCTGACCGTACAGGGTGGCGGGGCCCCGCAACAGGCGCGGCCTCGCCCTGCGCTGCACCCCTCTCTTTCGGGACCTGCCTCCTCGCGGGCAGGCCAACCCAGTTTCCACGGTGCCCCGGTCAGGGAACGCCCGAACGGGCGGATCGGGGTTCTGAGGGAGCTGGGTTCTGAGGGACGGGCTGCAGTTCTGGTTTGCCGTTTTCGGGCTCTCTCGGGGCCGTCGAAGCAGAAACGGCACGGGTGCGGATGGTCGGTCCTGCAGAGGCGGCCCCGCCCATGCCATTCCGTTCCATTTCTCCGGGGGGTCTTGGCATCTTCTCCCCCAGGCCACATCAATGCCGCGAGGGCTTTGCTCTCCGGGCCACAGTTTGGCTCTCTGGGCAAGAGCGTGGTTTTCCGCTTGTAGACGGCTGCTTGGTGGATTTCTGAGGGCCCTGGGCAAAGGGCTGATATCTTGAGGGGGACCTGAGTGCAAGCCCGCTCCGTCGCGTTCTTTCTCAAGCTTGCGGCCCCCTCGCCCGCAAGAGCTTGTCGATGGTTGCGGCAGCGACCCAGGCTATGACTGACGTGCGCGAACATGAGTTCCAACCTCCAGCTCGGGTGGCCATCGACACGGATTCGCCCGGCACGGGCTTCGTGCGCCCCGCTTGCGACGGGGCAGAGCCGGTGGATGAGAGGGAGGAGGACCAAGGGCGCCACCGTATGGCACGCGGCCGAGCGCGGCAGGGCCGCACCCCTTCTCCGATGTTGAGGGTCCGCGTCGATGACGGCCCCGACTTGATCCTGTCAGAGGGGGCGTGCGGCGAAGTCGGCGAGCAGGCGCAGATCACCAGCTCCGTCCGGAGGTTGGTGCGCGCCGAGCGGGACCGTTCCGTCACCCTGCTGGAGCTCAGCCTCTTTGGGCGGGCGTTCAGGGACATGTGCAGGAAGCCCTTTGCCAGTCTGCCCCTAGTGGGCAGGCGGAACGCGGAGAGCCCTCCCACACGCGAGTAGGCGCAATGCGGCGGGGTGAAGCAGCGAGCAGTCGAAGGCGCAGTACAGGTCGGGTGTTCGCTCTGCGTGCGGGATGTAGACCCCCAGAGGACACATCGGGGACATCCCCGCGATGGAGAGCGCCACGGGGAGGAGTGGTGGAGGAAGAATCGTTGTTTATGTATATAATCGGGCACGGGGAGGAAGAGTCAGGGCACCATGCGCACGGGACTATTGGAGGATGGTTCATGTTTGACGTTTATGGGCCATCGTCAAACTTATACACATATATATATATATATATACGCACAAACATAGATATGTTGATATTTGTGTATATACACAACAGTTCACCAGTTCGCTTCGCTTCGTCTCTAGCATCTTGGTCAAATGGCGCCAGCGGGCGCGCCGCTACTGATAGCACCGCGGTGCGTTTCGGCAATGGGGCCCATGGGGCACACGGGACTGATGGGACCCGTGGGCTCCTCTGGGTCAGATGTCTGAAGGGCTTTCCGCCTCCATTGGGGCCAAAAAGCTCGGAACGCGAAGTGGAAGAGGGGTACTTCGTTCAGCGCGGCCCCTGGGGATCATGAGGTGCCGAGAGCCCGCCGCCGTGCTTGAGTTCAGATGGTTCTTCAGGTTGATGGGTTCGCTGGGCGTGGAGGCTCGTGGGGTCCTTGGCATCGCAGAAGCCACTGGCTCTTGAGTCCCATGCGGGTCGTCTCATAGGCCTCGTGAGGCTGACGGGGCACATATTCATACGGGTCATTGTGCTAATTGGGCCCAGAAGGCTCACAAGGTTTTGAACAGGTCGTCGGGGTCATAAGGCTCATAGGGCCGACGAGGTTCATATGGCTCATAGGGCTCTTGATGCTCTTAGAAGTCGCGCGGGCCGTAGGGCTCATGAGGCTGATAGGGATCATAGGGCTCGTAGGCCTTATGAGACCCATATGCGACAAAGGGCCCATCGGGCCCACAGGGCCGGTAGGGCTCATAGCGCTCGTCGGGCTCATTGGTCTCATAGAGTTGTTATGGCCCATAAAGCCCATAGAGTTTATAGGGCTCATAGGGCTCGTAGGACTCACAGGGCTCGTAGGGATGATTCGGCTCAGACGGCTTATATGTTTCATAGGCTTACAGGCGACATTGGGCCCTTAGGGCTCACAGGGCGCATAAGGCTCATAGGGCTGATGAGGCTCGTAGGGCCCATGGTGGTCATCGGGCCGGCCCGTAGGGTCCACAGGGCTCTCGGCTTGTGGGGCTCATGGGGCTCGTAGGGCGTATGGGGGCCTCGTAGGGCTCGTAAGCCTTACAGGGCCCATGGGGCTCTTCTGATGATCGTTCTTACGTTTGGCTTGCGAATTTGTTGCCACGCGGAATGGCTTGGAAGCAGAGCAGGCGGAGGGGAGAGAAAGAGAGAGAGAGAGGAAGATAGAGATACTGAAAAAGAGAAAGAGAAGGGGAGAGAGGTGGTCATAGGGTTCGTAGGTCTCGTAGGTCTGAGGAGCTCATGTGGCTCATGGGTTCGTAGTGATCCAAAGGCTCGTAGAGCTCATGGCAGAGGTATCTCTGGGGTCTTCTCTGGAGGGCACATGGAGCTCATAGGGCTCATAGGGATCGTAGGGGTGACAGGTTGGGAAGGGTCGTATGGGCTCATGGACTGGTAAGGATTATGTGGCTCGTAGGGGTTAGAAGGCGTATGAAGTCGTCAAGATCAAAGGGTCGTACGGCGCATTGGGCTCGTGAGCGTATGTGCTGAAGAGGGCTCGTGGGGCTCATAGGGCAGATGAGGCTGATGGGGCTTCGAGGGCTCGTAGCGCTGACATGGGTCGCAGGGTTCGCAAGGCTCGAAGGGCTCGTACGTTGTCGGGCTCATAGGTGTCGTAGGGCGCAGGAGCTCATTGGGCTCATGGGCCGGTAAAGCTCATGGGCCTCAGAGGGCTTTGGGGAGAGGCGTATCGGGGGCCTCTTGGAGGGCAACTAGGGATCGTAGGCCTCATAGGGCTCATAGGGCTCGAAAGGCTCTTAGCGCCATCTGAACCCGTCTTGCGGGGTTTTGCGGGCGGTTTCGCAGCCTTCTTGGGCCATCTCGGGGCCTCCTTGAAAGCCAGTTGTGCCGCTCGTATTGTATGAAGGTGCGAGATCGCGCGCTCAGGGTTTGGGAGCGTCTTGGTGTTCAGACTCTGGTATGGAATTGAAAACATACATAGTACGCAACCTCGCGAAAATTGACGAATGTGGCCTCTGAAGGCCTTCGTGGTGATCCTTTTGTGGGTGTTTTGGGATGTCTGGCGGCCTTCCTGGGCGGTTCCGGGACCCTCTTAAACCGTCATGGGGGTATTCGGCCGTCTCGGAGCTCTCTTGGGGCTTTCTTGGGGCCCTCTTGGGCCCTCTTGGAGGCCTCCTGTGGCATTCTTGGGACTCTCTGGGGAGCCTTGTGGAACCCTCTGGGGCCCGTCTTGGGCCGTCTTGGAGGCGTTTGAGCCGTCTTGGGGCCCTTTTGGAAAATGTGTGGGCCGTCCTGGGGCGATATGTCGGGTCTCCCGAGCCGTCTTGGACGCCGTGGAGACCAAAGAAGGGAATAGGTTGAACAAGTATGTTTTCCGGGGGGGATGGGATGATTGTTACGTTTTGGTGATCCCCTTCAGAGCCTTTGAAGACATCTTGGGGGCCTCTTGAGCCATCTTGAACTCTAAATCGAGCTGAGGGACGTGGCCGCGTCGGCTCAAGCGACCGGCCGCCTAAATATGATTGCGCCTCACTGCGAGGCACACAATCGCTATCGAGACCAAAAGGATCTTCCTACTGCTTGAGATGGTACATCCTCTCCTACTGGGACTATCGCTACTACTGTACAACAGAGCGGGAGCTTGGCTTCGCCTAAGGCGAAGCTGCTGGCTGGGCCTCCCAGCCCCTTCAAACTCTTGAAGCCACCTTGGGCCCTCTCTGGGCGCCCATGGGCCGTTCTGAAGCGGCCTTGGGCCGTTTCGGGGCTCCGCGGGATTGTCTGGGAAACGAGCTTGGGCCCGCTCGGGCGGCGCAGGATGGCCCGGAGGGCTCCCGGAACCGAATATTCGAATTTCACGTAGGTGGCAACGCCTAGGCCCGAATGTATGTACGGGGGGGTTGGGGTGATGATGCACGGGGAGGGTCTTTACGATAATATTCGAGAGGCATACATACAGAGATGTACACGAACCCACATACATACATATATACATACATACATACAAACAAACATGCATGCATGCATGCATGCAGACAGACAGACAGACAGACAGACAACCAGCCAGACAGAGACAGACAGACAGACATACACGCATACACCTTAGGCGATGCTTAAGAAAACCTAAGTTTTCGTCCAGAGTCTCGATTATTCTTAACTTTTCAATGTAAATCCCAAGATTTTAATAGAAGTTCGGTTTTTTTTTATTCAAATTCGCAGACTCTGAATTTCTTAACCCATGATTTCTTGAGCATTTCGCAGGGTGTATGCATAAACACAGACATCGATAACCAATTAAGATGGAGCGGCGTCCGGGCCCCCGCGTCCAGGGGCAGCACACTTTCTCGAAGCTCCCCCCCCCACCCCACTGTAGCCCCCGGGGCCTGTCCTTGTCCTGGAGCTACTGGGGTCTGCTTGGGCTGTCTGGGAGGAGGAGGGGGAGGAGGAGGAGGAGGAGGAGGAGGAGGAGGAGGAGGAGGAGGAGGGGAAGCCAGGGGGCCAACGCAGCACCTACTGGCTTCAGACATCACCGGGGCGCGGCCCGAGAGGAGGCTCCATGTGAACCCGGGGCGCCCAGGGACAGCGGAGACGCTTCGAAGACGGCCCAAGAGACTCCTAAGACCGGCCCAGGAAGCCCCGGAATGACACCTGGGAGGCCTCCGAAAGCAAGCGATTTTTTTTGTTGGTCTTTGTGTGACTTCCGTAACTTCGTCTTCTCGGCCGTGAGAACCCCCAAGATCGTCCGAACGGGCTCCAACATCGCCGTAACGCGGCCCAGAAAGGCTCCAAGAATGGCCTCGGACGGCCCAAGAGCGGCTCTTGACGGCTTTTCCGGGCGTCAGAAAAATAGAAGTCTGAAGTCAGAATGGGCACCACACGTGTACTGCGCATGGCTAAGTCTTTGATAGGCAGCGCAGCAACCTTTGAGCGGCTGATCGCGCCAGCCACCGACTGGAGGTCATTTGTGCCCAATGCCGACTTGCAGAGTGTGGTGTAGTTGTAGTTCCCCCTCGTCCCCTTCTTTCCCCCCCTCCCTCCTCTCTCCTCCCCCGCATCCGCGCGATCAATGCTTTATATTTTAAGGAGAACAAGATTGGAGGTCTCGCGTGCATGTGAATTCAGGGTCCTACGCACCTCCAGTTCTGAGGGGAGAACACGTTTGAATCGGCGCACGTTCCGGCAGTTGTTAGAAGCCGTGCCTAATGTTCATGGGGGTCGTATGTGTGTACAATCTTTCTCAGTGCATGCACCGAAGGGGTGCTATCGCAATGTGAAAGATTTGGTTCCCCGCGGATTTTGGTAGCAGGCTGGGTTCCCGGTTCTGGGTTCCCGGGTTCTTGGTTATTGGTTCTGGGCCGATTTCGGTGGTTTTTGGGTTCCCGGGTTCCCGGATTCCCGAATTATTTTCTTATCGATCTCTTTGTTTATCCCGCGATTCATTATCGATCTCATGATCGATCTCACTACTCATTTTGCTCAATCGATCTCACCATTGATCTCATCAAACCATCCACTGATTGGGTTTTTTTCTCTGGTGTAGTTATACCGTATATGCAGTTGTACCCTTGCGTGATTGTTCCCTAATCAGTGCTTGCACTGAAGGGGTCCTCGCGGCAGTTGAAGGATTTGGCGAAAGGGTCCCGCCGATTTTGGTCGCATGCGGGTTCCCGGTTCCGGGTTACTGGCCGATTTCGGAGGGCGGCGAGGTTCCCGGGCTCCTGGTCGATATTATCGATCGGTCTCAACATCGATCTCATTACCCATTTATTTATCGATCGCACCATCGGTCTCACAATCGATTTCATGATCGATCTCACTAGCGATCTCAGTAGAGATCGTGTGAGCGATCTCGCGATCGATCTCATTAGCGATCTCACTGAATCGATTTCACTCTCGGTCTCAAGATCGACCTTACAATCGTCCTCACTATCGATTCCATTATCGATCTCATTATCGATATCAAGATCCATAATATCAATTTTCAAGTCATCCAGTGACTAGTGACAGTGCGGAGCAGCCAACGTGCGGCACCCAGCGCAACAGTGGATTTGTTTATTCGTTGCGTGAGTTCCATGACGTCCTCGTTGGCGATCGTTCCAGCAAAACAGATGCCAAATCCCTGCAAAAGGGGCGTGAGTGTACGGGCTGGTAGCTATGGAAGGGTGCGTTCTCGATGGTGTCCTCCAAAAATGGATTAGCCGCGCACAAGAGCGAGGCGAACCCCCCCCCGTCCAGGGTTAGGATGATGTGTCGACGTTTTTGTCGTCCCGACCTGTCGCGCACTAGTGCGAGGTAAGTGCCCTGTCGCCCCGTTCTCGCTTGACGAGGCCCCTCGGCTACCGCCCCGTTTACCGAAGCGCCCCTGCTTGCAGGGGCCTGGCGATGACCCGTAGCCCGCTCTCCTTCACAGGCCAGGCGTACGGGCCAGTCGCACTTCCCTGCGGCCAGCTTCTTTCGCCCGGGGCGCGCTTCTGTTGGAGCCGGGGGCCGAAGACGGGCCGAAGACGTGCCCCGGGGGCCGAGATCGGATCAGAGCGTCCGTATTTCGAAGAAGAGACAGCGCTATAAACATGAATGTTCGACGCTCCTCGCGGAGCTCTTGGAGATGCGCTGGCGCTTCCGGCGCCGCCCGTGGCGCGCTCCGCGCGCCAGGGAGTGGGGTCTAGCGCAGATCCAATAAATCCGCGCGGAGCGCCATTATCCCGGCAAAGCAACCTAACAGCGATATGTAGTAGCATAGCTGGAGGCATGCAGCAGCGGTAACACTCGCAGTTTGATTTTTTCCCGTGCAAAGCGTGCAGGCTGAAAAGCATTGCAGACACGCGCAGGCTGAAAAACATTCCGCGACACGTGCAGGCTCACCGCGCACAGCTGCACACGAGCGCAGGCTGAGAAGCACCACGCGCATGCAGGCTGAGAAGCACCACGCGAATGCAGACGGACAGACTGAACAGCACCGCCACAACGCAACCTGCATCTCATGGCTCCTCAAGCTCGCGCAGGCCATCCCAGTTGCTGTCGGGCCTTCGCGCAAGCGATCTTCGTCGCGGCAATCTTGTCCGTGAACAGCTCGGCAAAGGCCTTGGCGATCTGTTCCGGGGGGCCGGATTCGATGATGCTCCGGTCAGGCAAGCCGTGGCTCAAGAGTTGGTTGAAGCTTCTGGGGCGCGACAGGCTGACGTAGTAGGCAAGCCAAATGGACTCCTTCTTGAGTCCTGGCGGAAACGTCCAGTGCACGATGAAGCCTGGGTCCGTCGTCTTGCCCTGGACGCCATGCAGAGTCCCCTGCTTTTTGGGCAGCACGGTCAACTGCGTCCTGGACACCGCGATGGCCGGGCCACCTGTCTTCGCTTTGAACTTCCAGGGGCGCGCCTGCGGGGTGATCGCGAGCACTCCGCGCAGGTCGGGGCCGGCAGGCTGAGAAGCACTGCCAGCTGTCACCGGCGCGGCCTTCAAGAAAAGTTCATCGCTGTCATCGATCTTGACATAGACGGCCTTTGGCATGTAGTAGAGTACGACCACGCCGTCCGAGACAATGGACGGGCGGCCCTCCACCGGAGGCTCCAGAGCGTGCAGCTCTATGCCTACCACTTTGCCTGGCGCGCCACGGACATACTTCGGCGGCAAGACGGATTCTGTCAGGATGACCTCCATGCCAACGAAGAGCGGCAGCAGCCCCGGCATTTTTGCGGTAGCGCCGATGTTGGGCTCCGCGCGCATCTCGTCGTAATCAGGCTTCGCGAGGCGCGCAGCTGGTCTGTCGATTGCTGGGACGTAAAAGAGCAGCTGGCCAGCATCGTGCGCATCAAGCTTGGCCTGTGCATGCATGGCGTAAGAGACGATGCGCCACTCATAGGCCGACTCGTACCAGCCTCGTGCTGCACGCAACCGAGGGTCCCACTGAGGTGGCTGAGCGGCTTGGCTGCTGCTGGCAGCAGGCTGAGCAGCACCGCTAGAGCTAACGACCTCTGTTTTGACGATCGCCTGCCAGCTCTCGTCAGAGATCTTTTTTCCGCCTGGAGTTCTCATGGCGTGGAGAACCTCGAGTTGCAACGGGTCTGTAAAGCGCTGCATCTGCACGAAATCGATGACGTACTCGATGTCGGCGAGCAACTTCCTACCCTGTTGGTGTTCGTAGGATTGGCCCGCGTGAGGCGCCAGCAGGGAAGCGGTGGCGGGGACTGGCGGCAACTGGTAGAAGTCTCCGCACAAGATCTTCACAGGCATGCGTCCCCACGTCTCCTGCGGGCGCATGTACTTCGTGGGGTCCAGGTTGTAGCGCAACGCCCTGCCGTAGGTCGTGCGCAGTGCATCTGCATGCAGCAAAGGCCCCGGCACAGCACCCAGCTCATCGATCACGTCGACGCCGAGTGTGCCTGTGAGGCGATCCAGCTTTTTCTGCGTCTGTGGGGTCAGGCGCAGCCTGGCTGTCTGCATGGAATCCGACATGAGCAGGCCATTGGAGGAATGCATGGTCCTGCCGCGCGGGCCGAGGTTGTGTGCGGCGTGGTTGGACTGCGCTTTGCCGAG
The DNA here is from genome assembly GCA_963575745.1 of Prorocentrum cordatum. Taxonomy (NCBI): domain Eukaryota; class Dinophyceae; order Prorocentrales; family Prorocentraceae; genus Prorocentrum; species Prorocentrum cordatum. The sequence continues at coordinate 688,624 of CAUYUJ010019982.1, forward strand.
GTACCCCTGCTCGCCGAAGTAAGTGATGGCCATCGGCTCCACCACTTTGGAGAGGGTGCGCGTCTTGCCGACACCGCCTCCACCGAGCCAGATCGCTCTGTGGTTGCCTGTCGCGGACGCCACGGGGAGGAGATGCGTTGTCTTGTCTGGTCTGCCGTCAAATCGTTTCTGCAGAGACAACGCAAACAACGCCACCGCGTCAATCTGCTCCTCCGTGCAGTGGGCATCAGTGACGAGCTTCCACGCAACAGCCGCCGGGCCCTGCATGGCCAAGAGCTGCGGAACGAGTTCTGGTTGGGCGTCCTCGGCAGCAGGCTGAGGAGCACCGCTGGGGAGCCAGTCGTCCGCAGCATCGGGCAAGATCTCTCCATCCGGGCTCGCTTGCTTCTTTTGGAGCGCAATGCTTTGCCGCTGTAGGGCGAGCATGTCAGAAAAGGTCTCGTCCAGCCGCGTGCCCTGATGTTCCCGCGCGCCGCTGCTGGCTGGCAGTGCAAAGCTGGGCTGCAGCATGCCGCTGTACGCTCGGTCGAGGTTCTTCAACTGCTTATCGGCGTAGCTGAGGCGGCCCTTCTGGTCCAAGCGCTGCAGTTGGTCTTGCTGTAGGGCCAGCTCGGTTGCTCTGACGTGGTCCCGCAGCGGAAACCGGGAGATCTCGGTAATCTCGGCGTCCTCCACGTCCTCCTCTACGTCGCTGCCGCCGCCTCCACCCACGTCAACGAGCTCCAGCGGGACTCGCCCCTTGACCCCTTCGGCATCGCTCGCGGAGTCTTCATCCGCCTCGAGGTGTGCAGTTGTTGCTGGCCGAGGCTTAACCCGCGCCTCCGCCGCGAGGTCCACGTGCGCCAGCACGTCTCGCGCCACGGTCGCGCAGAACTCCGCCAGGGTGCACTGTTCCTCGTGCCACCGGCAATGGTGGTCACTGAAGGCAAGGATGCGCCGTGCCGCCTCCGCTGGCATGCGCCGCGCCAGCTGGGACCTTGCGAAGTGCGCTAGGCTGAGGAGCACCAGCTCGCCCTCCTCGAGGTTCGCCCGGGGCTCTTTCAGCTCGGAGAAGAGGGTCGTGTCCGCGAGCACGAGCCTCTTGCGGGCCAGGCGGCTCCTGGAGTCTGCGCGCGCTGCCAACACGTGGATCTCCGCGCACCGAAGCCGCCACGCCCGCTCGAACGAGTATGGGCGCACGGCGGGGCAGTCGCAGTTCCTCAGCATATGGCTGTACTGAGTAACGCAGCCACAAGAGAGGGGACACTCGCACGCCCAAGGCGTGAAGAGGAGGGCCTTGAAGAGCGAGTTCTGCTCGGGGTCCTGTGCCCATGTCGGGCACTGGAAGCCATCGATGGTGGGCGCGGAACTCCGCGTCAACCGGACCTCCTGCATGTACCGCGGAGCCAAGACGTAGTGGCTCTCGACTGTGTGGGCGGGGGAACTTGGGCGCTTGTATCTGTGTTATAACATAAGTTGTAAACGTGGTAACATATGTTGCAAACGTGCTAAGCAAGTTGCATCTTGAGTCAAGTAGATGCAACTGCGCCAACAGATGTATCTGTTTAGGAGACTTGTAACTGAACACAACTATAGTTATGCTAACTTCTTAACTAGAATGCGATATACATGTATACACATACGTTACAGTTACGAACAGATAGGTTTCATTAAAAAATCGTTAACATAAAATGCATGGACGGTATGGCTTGTTTGTAGCGGGGGTCTGCGACAGTTAGATGTCCTTTGAATTTGGCGTGATGTTTCCCAGTTTTTGGTTTTGCATTTCCACGCTTTCACGAGAAACTGCCATTGCCTTTCGGGGGGGGAGTCTTTGGGCAGGCTGGGTGCTGTATGCTGCAGCTTGGTCGGCGATGCCTGGCCAGCTGTTCCTTCCACGTTGCCGTTGCATGTCTTGTTGTCGTCTGTGTTTGCTGCCGTCGGATGCTCCCTTCGTTGCCCCTGGTGCCGCGGTGAAAGTTGGAGTTTTCTCGTGCTGCCCTTGCTACCTGTGATCTGTTGGTTGTCTTGGTGGTACCCTCTGTGATGTTTCTGCTGCTGTGGAAGGTGGGCCCCTGCAGGGGGCTGTTCTCTTGCTGTTGTTGACAGTGTTTGTCCCCGTCGTTTGCTCTGGAGGCTGGCGTTCTTTGCTGGAGTCTTCTGCGAAGGCATATCGGGGTTGTTGCATATAGGCGAAGCCTCGCGGGAGAACAAGTCGCCGCGCATTTCTTTTTTCGCGGGCGAAGCCTCGCAAGAACACACCATCTTCCCAACGTGCACTTGCGCCTAAAAAATCTCCGACTCAACTTCGGTCGCAGTATCGGCATCCGAATTCTCCTCAACCTCAGTCGCGGTGCCCTCGTCCACGTCGGTGTTGTCGGCTGCGGCGTCCATCTCCACGTCCATCTCGTCGTCTGATATCTCCACGGCCGCCAACTCCATGCCGCCAGTGCCTGGCACTTGCACCGTATCTGAATCCTCCTCCTCCTCCTCCTCCTCTTCCTCCTCCTCCTCGTCCGAGATCACCAGCACGTCGACGTTGTTGATGTTCTCGCAGGTGTCGTCGCGTCGTCGTTGTCGTTGTTGTTGATCTCGCTGCATGCGCTCCTCCTCGCGCATCATTGCCAGTTCCTCCTGCCTCTGGCTTGCTTCTCGCATGGCCTGTTTCCACTCCTCCAGTATGCGTTGCACCATCAGTTCATCTTCCCGCTGCTGTTGTAGCCTCTGCTCTTGAAGCCGCTGCGCCTCCTGCTGCCAATGCTGCTCGCGCTCTCGTCGTTGAAGCTCCCCCTGCTGGCGGAGCCGCTCGCGCTGCTCGCGGTCTTCGTCGTTGAATAAGGCGTGGGCAACCCACGTCGGAGGATTGAGTTTATCGTCGCACTGCCCATGCCCCCCCACATCGCCACGCTCCCACCACGGTGGACTGTCTGGTTCTGGTTGCGACATGTCTCGAGCCGAAATGGGATCAGGGCGCGGTCTGCTTGGGAGGAGGGGAAGATCAGGACTGGGATCAGGGCGCGGTCTGCCCGGGAAATGGAGGGGAAGGGGCGATGGAGAACGAGATGGATAACGACGAAGTGGAGGAGAAATGCGAAGAGGGGAACGATCGTGATGATGATGCTGATGGCGATCCTGGTGATGATGCTGCTGCTACTGCTGGTTGTTATGATGTTGACGATGCCGACGATGACGATGACGCTGATGCGGGTGGAGGAGGAGCACGCTATGACTATGATTATGGTGCTGGTGATGATGATCGAGGGTTCAGGGTGACGATGACGATGTTTAAAATGATGATGAGGTCGATGATGGTGAGGGTGATTGTGATGATGCGATGATTTTATTCTGCGTGGTGTAGCGCCTGGCCCCATTCCTGGCGCATTGTTCGCTGCGAGCGGCGGCGACGCCTGCCGCCTCGTGTTGGCCGTCGAGGCCTGCCCTAGAGGGAAACTCCAGCGGCATCGCTCCTCACTGCTTGCCTGGGCCCTCACTTCTTGCCCGTGCCCCTGAAGCGCTTCCCGCCGAACTTCGGGTTGCGGCACTGCGCGCACCCGTTCACCGCTCCGCGGCACTTCCCGCACCCGAGCATGAAAGGGAACTTCCGCTTCGGCTTGCCCTTCCCCTGCGGAGCCGTCTGCTTAGCTTTCGGGGCCGTCTGCTTAGCCTTGGCCTTAGCCTTGGCCTTAGCCTTCCCCGTCGGGGCGGGCGCGGCGGCCGTCTGCTTAGCCTTGGCCTGAGCCGTGGCGGCAGCTGCTGGCCTCTTCATGGGCTTGGTCAGGGCCTTCCCGAGCTTGTCCGCGAGCGCGGCCACGGCGTCTCCGCCTGCTGGTGCAGTGGGAGGGCCGCCAGCTCCAGGAGCATTGCCAGCTGGATGCACGCCAACGCCAGGTACATCACCGAGAGGCACCGCATCCCCCACGGGTGGAGCGCCGAGAGGCACCGCTCCCGCGCCAGCACCAGGTACATCACCGAGAGGCACCGCCGACCCCGCTGGAGCGCCGAGGGGAGACGACCCCATTGACAACGGCGAAGGCGTCTGGGCTGGCGACTGGTGGTGGTTGTACATGGTGATCTCAGTAGATGCCGCCTTCGCCGCCGACATCGAGCGCGACGGCCTCGGCCCGAGCCCGCGGCAGTGGAGTGCGAAGGCGACCTGCGCGTTGTTCTCCCGGGAGGGCAGCCGAGTCCTCTGCGGGCGAGGCAGGGCAACGGAAGACTACGACGACGACGACGGCATCTTGCTTTTCGTCACTCTTGGAACTATCTTGGAGCCCTCCTGGGGCCCTCTTGGGGCCCCAAGAGGTCCTGCAGGAGGCTTCCAAGAGGGCCCCAAGGAGGCCCCAAGATGCCCCCAAGACGGCTCCAGGGGGGGCCCGAGATGGACAGAGAGCAAGATGCCGCGGCATGTTGCTGTTCGTCACTCTTGGAACCATCTTGGAGCCCTCCCGGGGCCCTCCCCCAAGAGGGCCCCAGGAGGCCTCCAAGAGGGCCCCAAGGAGGCCCCAAGAGGCTCCCAATACGGCTCCAGGTGCGCCCGAGATGGACAGAAATCAAGATGCCGCGCCATCTTGATTTTCGTCACTCTTGGAACCACATTGGAGCCCTCCTGGGGCCCTCTTGGGGGCCTCTTGGGGCCTCCTTGGGGATAAAATACGGAAATATGGAGACGTCGGAGATGACAACAGCGACGTCAGACATCGCCTCTGACGAGTAGGACTACGAATATGGCAACGACGGTGGCAGGCTTCGCCGCCATCCCTCCACCCCCTCCTGCTCCCCCTTCCTCCGTTCTGCGTCCTCCCTCCTCCTCCTCCTCCTCCTCCTCCTCCTGCCCCTCCTCCTCCTCCTCCTCCTCCTCCTCCTCCTGCCCCTCCTCATCCTCCCCTCGTCCTCCAGCGTCCCCCGTCCTCATCATCCCTCCTATTTCCCCCTTCCACATCCTATATTTGCTCGAGCCACTGGTCCTCAAGGCGTGGAGCTGAGCGTCGTCCAGCACGCTCTTCCCCAGCTCGTAGCCCGCGTACGCCTTCTCCAGCAACTCTGCGTCGAGCTCGGCCGGGCGCTCTGGGTAAATCTGGATTTTGTTGTAGTGGTTGAGCTTCGTCTTCGACGTCACGGCCACGACACACTTCTTGAAGTCCTTCTTCATCGTCCACGCGTGGACGGGGTCGACCCTGAGCATAGGGCCAGTGCACTCTGTCATGAGGATCACACCCACGATGTGGCACTGCGTGTGCTCCGACGGGTTCACCAAGCCGATCGTCTCGGCGCGAGTGGCCATGCACATGAGCTTCTCGTCGAGGCTCTTGCGAGGGTCCGTCAGCGTGGCCCAGTCGGACGTCGACAGGTAGTGCTGGAAGTAGAAGTTGGTCTGCCCGTCAGCCCTGGTGCTTCCCTGCCTTTTCCCAGCATTGCGGCCGCCTGTCTTCTGGTTGATCGCGTCGATCACCTCCTGGCGCACTGCCACGCTGAAGGGCGACTCGGTCAGCGCTTTGATGCACTCGCCTGCTTCGTCGAAGGTCAGCGCCTTCGAAGATGCCAGCTCGTCGTAGATGGAGCGCCTCGCGTTGTCGAGGATCGACGGCAAGACGACCGCCTCGGCCCCGTTCGCGTCGACATTCGCCCTCAGGTAGCGTATGATATGGTGGATGTGCGTGGCGATATCGGACATGGCCATGTCCACTGACGTTGCTGATGTCTCCGCTAGCCAAAACAAAAGCGCCCTTCTCCTCGACGCCGTTACCAATCCTGCTCTTCCCGTCATCAAAGTGAGGGGGCCGAACGGTCATTCACTGTCCGTGGGTGCGTGGCTGAAGTGGAGTTCCGCGGTGTGGATTGATGTTGTTGTTGTGGTTGCGCGCGCCCTCACTCTTATCCGCAATTGCGGGGTGCTACGTCCTGTCCCGCCCTACCCCTCCTCTCCTCCTTCTCCTGAAGGGGTCTGGCGGGCGCTCGCGGAAGCCGCCAGCGGTGATCGCGCGAGGGGCGATGGGCAGCCGGCGAACCTCCCTGGATCGAAAACGCCTTGAGCAGACGTGGCGGCGGGTGCGGGGCTTCGCCGCCGCGAGAGCGCCCAAGGGCCCGAGATCGATAGTTCGGGAGCGGCACGGCCTCCTTGCGAATTCCAGGAAACTACCCCAAACGACTCAATCAGAGAAAACGGGACTCCCCACGAATTCAAAATCTTAGTGTGCAAGCCTGGGAGCACAAAAGACGGCTCCTCGCACGACGAGCTGGAGGAGGAGGAGGCGGAGGAGGAGGACGAGGATGAGGGAGGAGATGGGCCTGGGTATGGTTCAGGAGGGCTAGGGATGACTGGAGCTTTTCTGTCTCACCACGGCGGCGATGCCTGCCCATGGCGTGCGCGGCCGTGGCAAACGGGCTAGATCGGGCCCCCTCCGCCTCCTCCACCTCTCATTCCCTCGCCTCCTCCCCCCCCATATGATGTTTCTCTTTTGTGGCCCTGAGGTCCCTTCGGGCCACGGCAACTCTCTGCTGAGCTTCGCGTGCTCTCATGGTCTTCAGCCCCTCAAACACATACGCCTGGCGACGAGCGCGTATAGGGCATGTAGGGCTTGTGAGGCTGATGGGGCTTGCGGGGCTGCTCGTACTTATAAAGCCCATCGGGCTCATAGGCTTATAGAGCTGGTCCATAGGGTTTGCGGGGCTTGTCGGGTGCTCACGGTGCTTTAGGTGCTTATGCGCTGTATAGGGCGGATGGGGCTTATAGGGTTTATAAGCCGCATAGGCATTGTAGGGCTCATACGGCTTATGGCTTATACAGCTTTTAGGGCCTATAGTGTGTCTCGGGTTGTTGTTGCCTATATGTATTATAATGCTGATAGGGCCCATGAGGCTTATAGGTTAACAGGGCCTCTCGGGCTTATGAGCTGATCGGGTTCGTAGGGCCCATGGGGAATATCGGCGTTGTATGGCCTCCTACCACGCGGATCGCACCACATGGGCCGCACCACCTAGATTGCACTACACTGTTTGCACCACCTAGATTGCACCACATTGGCACCACATTGGCGGCAACAAATCACAGTTTTGGGGTCCACGTTGGCCAATATGTTTAACTTGATTCGCTTGCGCGGCGACGCTCGGGCACCGCGCGCTGGGCCCGTGCCTTCTGTTTGGCTTTCGCCTGTGCACGCGCCCTCTGCTTAGGGAGGGGCCGTGCAAAAATCTGCTCCACACGATGCGCCATGCCTGGCACCACAAACGCTGGCAAAGCCTGGGGTGACCGCGCATCCAGCGCCCCGCCAGACTCCGCGAATGTTCGCAGCATGGGGACAAGGACAGCGGCGATCAAGGCAGGGGGGTAGGCATTCCCCGATGCCTTCAGACAAAGACCCCAACTACTTAGCTGGGCGCACACATCTGGGGGGAATCCCTGGACAGCCATCCTTTCTGAGGCGGTCAACCATCTGGAAAATCGCCTCTCATTCAACGGCGTAGACCTACTTGCCTCCCCCGCATCAATGACGTATAAATATCTGTTGCGGGAAGTCAAAGTCGGGCACATGTTCACAGTCTGACCAGAGGTAAACACCCCGTGCAGCGGGCGATCAGAACCGATGACAATCAGGTCCGTGGGCCCACTCTCCACCTTCTGTTTGATCAAGAGCTCGTGCTCAATGACATTCTGCCTCTGTGGCCCCGTGAGGTCCGAAAGCGGCGTAGGCGGAAAGTCGCCCAGGGCGCCTCTGAGCTCCCGACGCCCAAACGGCGCAAGCACTCTAGGGATCGCACTCACCAGAGACGTCCGCATCCCGCGAATGAACAGTCGATGCCTTGTCTGCGGCAGCCCGTACGCCGCGGACCCCCCCCAAAGAGGGGCGAAAGCATATCAAGGAAAGCTTCCCAGCAACGAATGGGGGGGGGGCCGGGGGAGCGCATGGGCGCCATGGATGCTCCGCCTCTAAGGTGTCATGGCGCCAGTGGAACTCGGGCGCGAGCCTCCGCAGTGTCTCCAGGAACCGACATGGGGGCGGAGCAGAGGCTTAAAATGAGCCAGGAAGGGGGATGGAGTCAGAGGAGAGAGAGAGAGAGAGAGAGGGAGAGAGAGAGAGAGAGAGAGAGAGAGAGAGTGAGGTGGAGGGGGGCGAGGAGGGGGAGCCAGTGCGGAGGAGGAGGAGGAGGAGGGGGAGAGGGAGGGGGAGAAGGAGGAGGGAGAGGAGGGGGAGGGGGTTCACTGCCACCTGGTCAATGCCGACACCCGCCCGGCACGTTCTTGCGCCAGGCCAGTCACATTTTCCAGCGCGCACCCCCATAATCCTCCGCAGCGTATCAATATAATAATCCACTGGACGATTCTGACGAAGACAAAGGATCGGTCATCCGCAAAACCTGAGTGCGCTCCAGTCCCCGCCCATGGCGGGCACGGTGGCCCTGTGACCAGAAGGTCTACTGGACGCTCCAGGTTCTCGAAGGGCATCTGAGCGAGGTCGCCCGCCTGGGGGGGATTGGGGCGCGCGTCGGGAGAATGCAGGTAGCGCCCCGCAATTGCGGATAAGACTGAGGACGCGGGTGGGCGAGCGTGGCGCCTGCGAACCTTTTGCGACCCACCCGCTTCGCGACCCGCCCGCGACCCATCGGCCCCGCGAGGGGCCCGAAAGCCCGTGGGGGCCCCAGAGGCAAAAGGGAGGAGGGAGGGTAAATTTTCGGTCGGAGGGAAGGGCCCAATATGGCCCCATGACGGTTCCAAGAGGCCTCCAGGACGGATCCTTCAGCCACCCACCCAGGGACATTGGAAGACCGTTCAGCCCCTCACTCTGATAACCGAATCATTTTTTTGGGGGTGGGGGGGCACGGCCAGGCGCCTCCCGGCCAAGGTGGAGCTCGCCCTCGATCGAAAACTGTCTGAGCCAGCTTCCGTACCCCTCCTCCAGATCCCAGCAATTGTTGTAACTGCTGGGGATGCCCAGCGCCTCTAAACACACGCCGCACCCGTTGATTCCGATGCAGGGGCTCGCGACGCGGAGGCGCCTGCCGAAATTCGGTACCCAGCCAACGAGGCCGCGAAGATCCCACGGCCTAGGTGTGGCCGCGGCTTCTTCCTCGGCTTGTCGCCTCCAGTCCGCCATTGATGCCCGCCGAGCCGGGCCAGTCGGACTCTTGGGCAGCACGGCCACTGGGGTGATGGGGGCGAGCCCCCCGTCGAATCGTTGGGGCCCCATCCATGCAGCGCTCCTCGGATCACCACTCGAAGTCGCGAGCCGCTCAGCCTTTGGAGGGCCGAGCGTCTCCGAATGGGGAAGCACGAATTGGCCGCAGGGCGTGGGGGCCGAACGACTCGGAGAGGGTTCCGAACGACGTGTGAGGCGAAGTAGGGCTTCTCGGGACCTCAAGGGGGCCACGACGCGGCTCCTACAGGACCGTTGATGGTGTTGATGTTGCTTGGTTTGCTGTTCTGGGGGGGGTGCGCCCCCCCTGAGAGGCGTAAAAACATTTGTTGTTTTGACCTCGCTCACCTCCCTCTCTCCAGAAAGCGGAGTCACCGCCACGCAGGTGGCCGATCAGAGGCGCTGAAGGGGGAGGTACGGTGCAGGTACGGTGTAGGTACGGTGTAGGTACGGTGTAGGTACGGTGTAGGTACGGTGTAGGTACGGGGTAGGTACGGGGGAGGTACGGTGTAGGTACGGGGTAGGTACGGTGTAGGTACGGTGTAGGTACGGTGTAGGTACGGGGTAGGTACGGGGGAGGTACGGTGTAGGTACGGGGGAGGTACGGGGGAGGTACGGGGGAGGTGTGGGGGAGGTTTTTTTTTTTGGGACAGTGCTTTGGATTTCCACCCCGAATCTTACATAGAATTTTTGAAACACCCCAAGAATCCACCATGATTTTGTTTCCGCGGTCGGCGGGCGGCGATGCGGAGGCGAGGGAGCGGTGCTAGCCGATCATGAGGAGGAGGAGGAGGAGGAGGAGGAGGAGGAGGAGGCCCTCCCCCTCCCCAATCCCGCCCGCACCTCCCTGGCGGACAAGAGCACCAACACCGTCGGGCTCCAGAAACTGGCTTTCGCCACGCCGCCGAGCGAAGGGAAGTGTTGGGAGGTACTGAAGAGGGGGTGGGCTTCGCCCCTCCGGGGAGAGGAGGAGGAGGAGTAGGAGTAGGAGGAGGAGGAGGAGGAGGAGGAGGAGGAGGAGGAGGAGGAGGAGGAGGAGGATCTTCCAGGCTAGCTGGCTACAGCGCGGGGGCAACGCCACCCGCCGCGTTTCTTCCTCAGGGCGCGCGCGAGCTATGACCACCGCGCATAGCTCTAGAAGCCTAGAGGTCCAAGACAGTTTCAATCGTCAGTCGCCTCAGTCAGCCTTGTGCTCCTCCACGAGGCTCAAGATGCGGGCAGCGATCGCCTCCGCGCGCTCGATCGTCTCGTCGATGGTGTTCGTCAGCTCGGCCATATCGTTCTTGGAGACCTGGTTGCAAGCCTTGATCTTCTCAACGTTGCCCTGCAGGGAGGTCAGCTCGGCCTCAACCTTGGTGAGCTTCGTGAAGAAGTGGCCTGGGACGGCACCCTCAGCGTCGGGCGCTTTACCTTTCGCCTGGGCCTCTGCGACGTTCACCTTGCACTGCCCGATCCTCTGCTTGAGCGACTCGAGCTTCTTCTTCACGGGCCCAGTGAGGGCTTTCTTCGCCGAGGCCTTGCCCTCCTCGTCGTCGTCAACCTCCTTCTTTTTGGGCGCCTTCTTCGACTTGATGTCCACCTCGGCCTTGCGCTTGCGGATGCTCTCGCGGACGTGCTCGTTCTCCTGCGTGTCTTTGTACTCTGGGATCTGCAGCATGTCGACGCCGCGCACGGGGCAGTGAATCATCTTGGCGTGTTTTTTAATGTTCTCCCACTGCTTTGGCTTGTTCTTGTACTTCTCTTCCGCCTCGTCGTAGTCAATGTATGCGCCGCCCTGCACGGTCTTCACGACGACCCGAGTAGTCTCAGCCTGCTGGACGGTCTCTTGGATCGTCTTCATGAGGTCGGCCCCGAAAGCGGCGTGCGCATCGCGCATGAAATCAACGCGCTCGTCGGGAGTCAGGATGTCGAGCTCGCTGGCCGCACCGAGGCGCTGGATGCGGCTCTTCAAGCGGTTGCAACTCGTGCACCGAAACTGGTCCCTGCCATTCTGCACGCGGCTGTACTGTCCCTGAGGGACGTCCAACTTGCACGAGCAGCAGGTCTGGATGCCGAGCGACGGGTGCTCGGTCAGTGCCTTGCTGGAAAACGAAAATAGGCAGGGCCTTCGATGATGGGCTGCCCATCAGGTTTTCACGTGCAAAGCTACTGTCGTCTCTCCTCCTCCTCTTCCTCCTCCTCCTCCACGTGTTTTTTTCGCGCCTCGTGGCTCTTCCCTCCCCCCCATCCTCCACGTCCTCTCACGTTGACTGCCCGGCCACCTCCACGGCCGCCTGCACCGCCCTGCCGCCCGACGAGGCCTGCTCCACGCCCGCCATCTCGGCTGTCGCTGCCGCCGCCTGTGGGATTGCTGCGAGATCGCAGCTGGGCTTGCCAATCCAGGTCGCGGCGAAGCCTGCGACGTTGAGCCTAAAAGCTCTCGCAGGGCCTGCAAGAGGGCTCCACGTGGGGTAGGCTGTACGAGGGCAATGGATGAACCCTAAGTTGTGTGAGACCTCCTGGGGCCCTCTTGGGGGCTTGTTGGAGCGACCAGCCAGCATGCTCAAACAGGCTCCCCCTGCGCCCTCCTGGGGCCCTCGTGGGGGCAAGTCGCGCGACCTCCTCTTAGGGCATTATAAGAAAGGGCCCCCTAGGATGCCCTCTGGGGCCCTATTCGCGCCCACCAGGGCCCCGCCGTTGCCGCGCCGTTGCCATGCCGTTGCCATGCCGTTCCCATGCAGTCGCCATGCCGTTGCCATGCCGTTGCCAATGCCGTTGCCACGCCGTTGCTATGCCGCTGGCGTGCCGTTGCCATGCCGTAGCCATGCCGTAGCCATGCCGTAGCCATGCCGTTGCTATGCCGTAGCCATGCTGTAGCCATGCCGTTGCCATGCCGTTGCCATGCCGTTGCCATGCCGTTGCCATGCCGTTGCTATGCCGTTGCCATGCCGTTGCTATGCCGTTGCCATGCCGTTGCCATGCCGTCGCCATGCCGATGCCAGCCCCAGATCTTTAAAAAACTAAGAACCCCAAGAGGTCCCCAGGAGGGCTCCAAGATGGTTCCGAGGGTGACGAAAAACAAGATCCCGCGGCATCTTGCTCTCTGTCCATCTCGGCCCCCCCCTGGAGCCGTCTTGGGGGCCTCTCGGGGCCGCCTTGGGGCCCTCTTGGAGGCCTCCTAGGGCTCCAAGATGCTCCCAAGAGTGACGAAAAGCAAGATGCCGCGGCATCTTGCTCTCTGTCCATCTCGGGACCCCCCTGGAGCCGTCTTGGAGGCCTCCTGGGGCCTCCTTGGGGCCCTCTTGGAGGCCTCCTGGGGCCCTCTTGGAGGCCTCCTGGGGCCCTCTTGGGGCCCCAAGAGAAGAGGGCCCCAGGAAGGCTCCAAGATGATTCCAAGAGTGACGAAAAGCAAGATGCCGCGGCATGTTGCTCCTTGTTCATCCAAGCAGTGCTTGCTTGCATTTAAGGAGCAGCAAGAGTGGTCCCGAGAGAGCCACAAGAGCGTTTCGTGAGGCTCCTGGGGGGGCCCGAAGGGGTTCCGAAAGCGCCCCAAGATGACACTTTGAGGATTGCCGAAGGACTGCGAAGCCTGCCCTTACAGGAAAACTCTGCAGTAGGACCTGTTTTTCCAGAGCGTGGCAGCGCGGCGCGAGCGCCTACTGAATTGATCCGTGCGTGGGCTAGCCACGCGGGGCAGCACGGGCGCACCATGCTTCGTGACAGTGGCCAGCTCTGTATGCCCAGGCACGCCAAGCGGCCGCTTCGGCGCGATCAACCATGTCAGGGGAGAACTGCAAGGCCCCGCCAGGCCGCCGCGTGACGGCCCAGCTGTCCCAGTGCCCGAACCATGGCCAGGATGGGTCGAACTCTGCAGATCGCGGGAAAAGCGGGTCGCCGTCCAGTGCCATCTGGAGCCGCCTGCGATTCGCCTCCAGCCGCGCGCACGCGTCGGCTTCTCCTGCAAGCTGCACTCTAGCGGGTTCTCCAGCATGCGGGCGGTCAGCGTCGACGGTATCGACGTCCATGAACGTGGGAGTGATGTCGGCTGGCTCTGCCAATGTGCCAATCTCGCACGATCGATCTCCAGCCGCATGTACATCAGAGGCGCACTCCGCGCCGTTGGGGGCTGGCTCTGCCAATGTGCCAATCTCGCATGGTCCATCTCCAGCCGCATGTACATCATGATCAGAGGTGCACTCCGCGCCGTTGTCGGCTGGCTCTGCCAATGTGCCAATCTCGCATGGTCCAGCTCCAGCCGCATCTACATCATGATCAGAGGTGCACTCCGCGCCGTTGTCGGCTGGCTCTGCCAATGGGCAAGTCTCGCCCGAACCATGTCCAGCAGCACGTAGATCGGGAAGGCTGCCGCCACGCAGTACCAGGCACGCTAGCTCGTACGCCTCCTGGAGCCGCTCCTTCGGGCCTCGCACCGTTAGTGTTCGACGTGGCCTGCCCCTCACGCTCACTTTGCAACCAGTCGCCAGGAGTATCTGCCTTACTCCATCCGCGAAGATGGTGCCCGATTCTAGAACGAATGGGCCCAGGAAGCCGTCGCTGCTCTCCTGCTGGGAGGAACCCATGCTTGAGCAAGAACGGCAGCGGAATCGATTCCCGCATGGGGGTCTTGCCAGGCGGCGAAGCCTGCCCGGCACGACCCCCCAACGGGAGGGCAGGGCGGCCTAAGGCGGCCAGGGCGGCTGGGGGAGGCAGGCGGAGGCAGGAGGTTGAGGCATAAGGAGAAGGAGAACGAGGAAAAGGACTCAGGGCGAGGAGGAGAAGGCAGGAGAAGGCAGGAGGAGGAGGAGGAGGACGACGAGGCAGGATGATACTATCAGACTAACATCGGAGATGCTCATGCGAGATCCTACGGTCTGAGTAGACTGCTGACTATAGCTGGGATTCTATCGGGGCCACTCGGGGCTTAGCTGGGATCCGATCGGGGCCTCTTGCGGTTCTTCTCTCAGGCCGTCTTGGGGTCATTTCGAAGCCCCTGGGCCTCCCGCGGGGGGCGGGGCAGGGACGAGCCCTCCTGCTGCGTTTTCGCTCCTCCTGCCCCTGCGATTCTTCCCCCTCTTCCTCCTCCTTCCCCCTCGCCCTCCTCCCTTTCCCTACCCTGTTTTTGTCTAGCGCACTGGCAAGCAGGGGTGGATCGCGCCTTGAGTCTTGACCCACGGCACTGCTGACAGGACGCTCGCCAACTGAAACACGCACCGATATCCCGAATTAACATAACATCCATCGCCTCTCGGAGACAACACCGAGAGCTCAACTGCAAACCCTCCCCCCCTCGCCCTCCTCCCTTTCCCTGCCCTGTTTTTGTCTAGCGCACTGGCAAGCAGGGGTGGATCGCGCCTTGAGTCTTGACCCACGGCACGGCTGACAGGGCGCTGGCCAACTGAAAAACACACCGAGATCCCGAATTAGCATACAGTCCATTGCCTCTCGGAGACAACACCGAGAGCTCAACTGCAAACCCTCCCCCCCTCGCCCTCCTCCCTTTCCCTAACCTGTTTTGTCTAGCGCACTGGCAAGCAGGGGTGGATCGCGCCTTGAGTCTTGACCCACGGCACGGCTGACAGGACGCTGGCCAACTGAAAAACGCACCGAGATCCCGAATTAGCATAACATCCATTGCCTCTCGGAGACAACACCGAGAGCTCAACTGCAAACATATGTGCACCCGATACGATTACCCTATAGAAACAGATTGCACGCCCGATATACATGCGACCATTGTGGTCCACGGCCAAGACGTCCCCCGCAGTGAGATTACCGATGACGGATCGGACTGATGAACATTTCATTGCTGTCGGGGCCGCGCCCGGGTACACTGCTAAGACGGCTGGTGGCGTAGTCAGCCTCTGAAGCCCTGTGGCGCAGTACTCTGACATCAAGAACTTCTCGTCTTCAAAAAACGTGAAGAAATGCCCCAGGATTCGTCGAACCAGCATGGCTTGACCAGCCGCGTCATTTACGAGGTATCTTGCAACAGCCTTGATCTCTTTATGTTTCCTCTCCGTGGCAAAACATGAGAGATTTACTTTCTTGGCCTCGATTTGGTCAAAGACGTGGTAGAGCTGGTGCACTTTGGGTTTGATAATTGCCAGCCCGTACAACCGAATGAGTCCGCCCGCCGAGGGCGGCCGTAGCGGGCCGTTGCATTTTCAACACTCGTTGGAAATACGCTCGCGCAGGAAAGCGGCGACGGTTGCCCGCCTGGCAGCATCCAGGCCCTCTCCCTCCCCCGCGCAGGACAGTTGCGACAGTTGCGCGCTTGGTAGCACCCGGGGCTTCGGGCTTCTGTTGTAAAGGATTTCGGGGGCGTCGGTGGATCGCGCCAGCGTCGCTAGCTTCACGGTGGTGCTGCACCGCCACGCTTCTGAGGCGGCCCACGTGGCTCACAGCGCCGTCCCCGAGGCCTGACGGAATACCGAACATCCTTCCTCCGCCTCTCCATCCCCTCCTTCTCCTGCCTCCCACCCCCCACTCCCTCCCCCTCTTCCGATTCGCCCCTGGGGCGAATGTGGCGGGCGACTTGGGGGAGGAGGAAGCCATGATACATGGGGGGTCGTTTCCCTGCAGGCGGCCGAGCAATTGGACTATCTCGCGCAGCAGCTGCAAGCAACCGCGCTCGGCCACGAGCAGCCCCATGGGGGCCAGCAGGGTGTCCGAGAACAGGGTCGCCACCTCAACAACCATTAACGCATCGCTTGCAAAGCCACTCAAGTGCCCACCATTTTCTGCCAAATGATACTTGAACCACTCCTTGCCCAGGCAAGCCGTTTTGGATGGCCATGCCACCGATCTCTGAAAAGCGTCCAAGTCAGATATGTCAAACACTGGTTTGGCATTGCCATCTTTTATTGCCAGCACTCTGTGAAAAAAAAAAACGAGTTCAGGTGGCATTGCCCAACCCCTCCCGATGCACAGAGCACGTGCATCCAGTCTTCGTACATGTGCCGCATTGGCTTCACGTGCGCTCTCATCGATGCGTCGAAAATGAGTCCGTGAGGGTCGTATGTTATCCCAGTCGTCTGTTGAAGGTTTGCGAAATGCGTCTTCAACGAGACGGGCTGTGCCGCGATTATTCTGTCCACTAGATTTTGAAACGACTCGTCGGTATGCATATCAAACTGGCCGGGAACGGCGGTGCAGACGTCCTTGAAGTAGTCGCCCTCCCGTAATCCGCTCACCCTTCTGACAACGTTTTGGCACTTGATGCAGGTCCTCGTGCCAGCAGCACTCCTCAGATTAAACGTCTCGACGTGGGCCTTGTAATCCTGCACGAGGCACAAGAGTACAGCTCTGAACGGGAAGTGCCCAGGGCCGCGCGGTAGCAACAGTCCATTGCCCAAGTTGTGGGGGCCCACAAACATCCATTTCAGAGTTCGCTTCACGATCGCAGAAAGCCCCCCAGCGATGTTCTCTTGCATCGTCATCGGTATGAACGTCAATGGGAACCACCCTGATTGCCGTGATCGGTACCAGTGTGGAAAACAATTCAGCGTCCAATAAATACATTGAAAGCTCCCTTTGTGATCGTGTCGGTTAGGGTTCCCTGTGACGCACTCGTCTGTATACAAGACGGCGGACTCGAAATCTGCGCCGATGCCCTGCGCGCAGTTGTCCAGGAACCATGCGAATGCTGGGAACACCGAGCAGAGGCAGAACAGTAGTGCCGAAGGGCTCACGTAGGTGAATGTGTATTCACCTCCGTTATCCAAGGGAATCGTCTCTTCACTCACGAGGTCGCCGACTGGCGTCCACAAGTCTGTCGCGGCCA
Source organism: Prorocentrum cordatum (assembly GCA_963575745.1). Taxonomy (NCBI): domain Eukaryota; class Dinophyceae; order Prorocentrales; family Prorocentraceae; genus Prorocentrum; species Prorocentrum cordatum. The sequence goes on from CAUYUJ010019982.1 coordinate 705,493, forward strand.
CAAGCTCCTGTCTCATGCGATGTCGTGCGACATTATCGTTCGACTCCGCCTCGCCAGCAAGGCGGGCCGCAGCCCGCACCGAGGCGGACAGCCCAGCTCCAACAACGCGGGATTTCTTACTTGGTGGTTCCATATCGAACAACACGCGAGGCTCCAACCTTGCTTCATGAGCCAAAACGGCTATCGGGGTGAAGGGCGGCGAAGCCTGCCTTTGAGGAGGGAAGAAGAGGCAGGAGGAGGAGGAGCACTGATATCAAGGAGGATCGTTCAAATATGAAGGGCCGCGGGGAGCACGGGGCGCACGAAAGAAGCGACAGCTGCGAGCCTGGCGGCACCACCCCCCCCCGCCCCCCCGCGCAGGACAGCGGCAACAGTTGCGCGTCGAGTGAAACTCTTGGCCTATGTTATACATTAAGTGGGCGTCTAGTGGGTGCATTGTACAAATACGTTGATCTACATTATATATATGGATCCCGAGGATGTCGCGACACCCTTCGCGCCTAGGACCCTGGGACAGTTAGCAAGAGGGCAAATTTCATACATGAGTTTTATGTGTTTGATGTTCCTGTGACTACACCCGCGCGAAACAGATAGGTTTTAGTTGCGAACAGTTGAGGTTCAGTTGTAAGTGTTTTGTATGTGAGTTGCATCCACTTGTGTTAAGTGTCGCGGAACTCAGATACAAGCGCCCAAGTTCCCCCGCCCACACAGGAAGGCGAAGAATCGCGGTCCAGAAGCTTTGACCCGGCTCGGCTTCAGGACTCGCCGGACGTACATCCTGTAGACGTAGTACGGCATGGTCTGCAGGCGAGGGCCTCTGTGGGCGTAGTCGTCGGCCGTGTTCGTGCTGGTGGTGCACACGTGCATGTCCTCGCACTCCGCACCGCCACCTTGCTCATCACCAGCAGGAGTGTCTCCAGGAGGCTGAGGAGCACCGCTGGTGTCACCTGCTGCGTCCTCCTCCTCGTTGTCGGCGTCAGGGATCTGGATGCGGACTGCTTGTATTGGCACCTGATCATTATGCGTCTCCCCGCCCGAACCTTCATGGTTTAGCAAGCGTTTGCACTGCTGGCAGGCCCACTGTAGTTGTCTCGTGAAGAGCCGCACATTGTGGTGCGACTGGAGGCAGTCGCCGCCTGTGAGGATATGCACGGCCACCTCCGTCGTGGAGAGCCAGAAGCACCGGTTCGCCATCGACGCCAGGCGGATACAGACCCGCCGAGCGCGGCGAGCGAGATCCTCGCGCGTCCGGCCCCGTTTGGCCAGCGTCTGGTCCTCGCCATCAGCGCCGCCCTCACTGAGCACCTTCCGGGCTTCCTCCTCCTTCTCGTCCCTCTCCTGCTGCTCCAGACGCTGCATGCCGGTGAGCATAGACTGGAAGAGCGGCGTCATGGACTCCATCATCTTGCCCTGGTACTTCGTGATGTAGAAGTCCATGGAGAAAGCCTTCTGGAAAGCAGCTTGGAAGCTCTCCACGACAGATGCATCTGTCGGATGCAAGGAGCCACAACCGTAGAGCCACTTTTTGCGGCCGCCGAGTTGTTTGGATGAGCGCAATGCGATTGCCGACTCTGGGTTCTTCATGCTGGCCGTTTTCCTGGTAAGCCTTCTGCGCTTGGCCAGCTGAGCTGGGGCGGCCGCAGGCAGTCCGTCCTGGGCAGGCTGAGGAGCACCACCAGGCTGAAGCACTTTTGCTGCCTCGGCAGACTCGTCAGGCGCGCACATCAAGAACTGGAAATCCACGTTGCACCGGCTGGTCACTTGAGAGACGTCGTTGCTGGAGCTCCTGAACGGCTGGTCGCGTTTGACCTGGCAGCGGCACCGCTGGTTGCGGTCATCAGAGAAGTCGATGAACGGAGTCCGGACCAAAGGCTTGCCGCGCCGACGCACTCGCTTGGTGCGGCCTGCTAGACATAGCTGCTGGATGCGAAAGAACCAGAAGCGGCACGACGGGGTTCTGTTCGAGCGCAGACTCTCTTTGGCCTCGAGCTTCTTCTTGACGTACTTGACGCACGTCTCGGTGCAGTCGTGCTCGTGGTTGGAGCAGATGTTGCAAAATAAGTCATGGCTAAACGCTACCGCCCAAGCCTCCGCATCTGCGGTAATCTCCTCGACCGAAGCCGGCGAGCCATCGGGCTTGAGGACTTCCTGAATCGCTCCATCCTCGTTCGTCTGGAAGAGGCTAGCATGGCTGGCTGCCATGGCAGGCTGAGGAGCGCCACCCAGCTGCCCGAAGCTAGTTCGTTGGCGGTAGCTTGGAAACGTAGACTGAAAGGCTCCTGTGAGCGGGAGGCCCCGATACGCTGCAGCGCCGATTGCAGGCATCCGGTTCTCTGCGGCTGCCCGCGCTCGCTCCTCCACCAGGTGCGGCTGCTCCACTGGCGGGCCGAGAGGCACCTCGTCGCGCAGGGTGCCGTCCTCCTCTTCCCCTCCGTCCATGCGGCTCTGTCGTTGCTGCCTGGCTGTGAAAGGCTCTGGCGCGACGTCAGGAAGCCCCAGCTGCCGTGCGGGCTCGTTGGCAGCTTCGTACTGCACGGTCTCCGCGGTGGAAAGAAGCGCAGTTCGCAGCTCCCGAGCGGCGGTGCGCAGGCCTCCGACCACTGCCGACCGCAGCCACGCCATCGTAGGCCCGATGACGCTGTGGCCTTTGCCGTGGCCGTGCGTGAAGCCCCGACCCTGTGCTTCGAAAGGCGCTTGCACATCAGTGGTGCCTGGGGCCACGCACGGCTGCAGAGTCGCTGCCACGTCGTCCTCCGTTGTCACCGCCTGTCGGGCCAGCGTTGTGCGGCCAACAAACAGGCGCTCTAAGCCGATGATGTAGCGGTAGTGAAGCTCCGTCATCAACAGGAAGAACTTGGCCTGCGCCCGCGGGTCTGCTGCCACTATCTGGTGCATCCGCTCCAGAGAAGGCATGGTCGGAGCTGGACTCCGCAGGTCAGGGCCAGCAGGCTGAGAAGCGCCGCCGGCTCTGGCCACCGCGCCAACCGCGCCCCCGCGAATGTCTAAGTGGCTCCGCTTTCCGGGCCCTTCGTGGAGTTGGAGGACCAACGGGCTGTACGTGTCTGCGAAGTTCGGTGTGACGAAGAAGCTGGCCGCGCCGAACTTGAGGTTGTTGCCGTGCCCGTTGAAGCGGAGTGCGGTTTTCCGCCCCTCCGTGCCAGGGACATCGGAAGTGCTAAGTAGCAACGTCCTGAGGGCAGTCTTGACCTTGGCAGGCATGCCCGGGCGTGAAATGGCGGAGCCGATGCAGTCGGCCGGCTTAGCGATGTTTAGCGCCTCCATGAAATCCTCCGCCGACGCCTCTGACAGGATCTGGAGGTCAGTGCCGAAGCCTTTCCTGCCAATCGCCGCCCGAGTGCCTTTCAAGAGCCGCAGCCGGCGGATCACGTCGCCGAAGACAGCAATGATCTCTGGCGAGCTGAAGCGGCTCTGGCAGGCTGCCTCGTAGGGCTCCTCGTCGGTCGCGAGAGAGTACTCGAGCTCCTCCAGGTTGATGAGGCGCCGTGCGACCTCGAAGGACGAAGAAACGAGACACTGCTATGAAGACATGTAGGTCCAAACGCAACCTTGCGTTCAACGGATGTATGTCCAAACGAGACACTGCTATCAACACATGTAGGTCCAAACGAGACACTGCGATCAACGCATGTAGGTCCAAACGGAACAGTGCTATCAATAGATATAGGTCCAAACGAGACACTGCTATCAACATGTGTAGGTCCAAACGAGACACTGCTATCGACACATGTAGGTCCAAACGAGACAGTGGTATCAGTGGGTGTAGATCCAAACGAGACACTGTTATGAAGACATGTAGGTCCAAACGAGACACTGCTATCAACGCACGTAGGTACAAACAAGACACTGCGATCAATGGATGTAGGCCTCCACGAGACACTGCTATCAACACATGTAGGTCCAAACGACACACTGCTATCAATGGATCGACTCCACTATCAACACTGGTAGCATAAGTAGTATTCCTGGGGAAGACCTGTTCGAACAGCATGGGCCGCTCCCGCTCGAGGTTCGGCGCGCCGTCCCCGAACCAGAACTCTGTGTAGCACGCCGGCCAAGACCTGCTGTCGAAAGAACTCAAGGGTTTCTGCGTAGGCACCGATAAGGAGTGCGGGCCCACAGCTCTGCACGCGTCTGCTCCTGCTTGCGCTTTCTCCAGCACCACCTGCGCTCGCTCGTCGAACGAACGAGCAGCACTCTGTACATCGAGAACCATGCTGCGCATCGTATGCCTGCCGCCCTCGTCGGCAACAGGCTGAAGAGCACCGCTGCTGTCTGCCACTGTCGGTGTCACCTCGTTCTTGGCGATGCGTGCTGCCTGCTCCTGCAGCGCCACCAGCGTGCCTTGCAGCGCTTGCATCATTCGGACTGGAGCGATGTCATGCACTGGATCCACTGCAACTGTGACCTCTGCCACATTTTCATGCAGGTAGGCCATGTCAGGCTGTTCTGCTGCTTCTCCGTCTTTGTCTGTCTCTGTCTCCTCGTCAGACTCGTCTCCCGCCTCGTCGTCTCTGCCCACTTCCGGCGCCCTGGATGCTGGCCCCAACAGACGTACCGGGGCTTTGTCCACACCGTCCACTGGTTGCAGACAGGCTTGGACGTGGTCTGGCACGCCGTCCTCCGGCAGCCGTGTCGGGGCAACATCCTCCCGGACGGTTACCTCGGAAAAGGTTGCGCACTGCTGCTTGCGCTCCCTCACGATCTGCATATACTCGCCGCGCTTGACTGTTGCCCAGTACGCCTTGTGGAGTTTGTGCGCGGCGCCCGAGAAAACGATGTTCAGAGAGTCCACAAGCGCGCCCTGCCGAGGCGGACTTGCTTCCAACAGCATCGGCCAAGGGACGCCAGCATCTTAGTAGCTTTCGAAGCGTTGCGGACGAGCATGAGCTCCCGGCCGATCCAGTTGTCGTTGACCAGGGCGTTTAACGGCATCTTCGGTTTCTTGGCGCACAGGTCATTGAGGCAATCCCAACAGACCCACACCAACGCGTTGGCATCTCCCACCCCTGCGCACGGAGGCCTCTCGTCCGCAGGCTGAGAAGCTCCGCCGGACCTGTCGGCAGCAGGCTGAGAAGCACCGCAGGTTCCCGCCGTTGCTTCTGGTGGTGCAACCACAGGGACTCGGCGGGAGTGTAGCAGCCACCGCCACTCTGGGTGCTCCGGATGCTGAACGCTGGACGCATGCAGCTGTTCGCACGGGATCAGTGGCCACCGCTGCCTGTACCTGTCCACGTCCAGGAGCTTCTGCACGAGCTCCGGGGACTGCAAGTAGTACACCCCGCGGTGCTTCACCAGAGCACGCTTGGGTGGAGCATCTGCCTCGCCATCGGATAGGTCATCACGATCGCTTGCTGAGTCGGCGCAGTGCTCAAAGACACGCTCCTCCGGCACTGCTCCAAACAGGCTGAGTTTGTGGCGATGCTCCAGGTAGTCTTTCTGCGCACAGACTACGCAGGCTGCCTCGCTTCGGGGCGCCGCCTCGCCGCCCGAGAAGCGGTTGGCCTTGCTGCCAGGGTGACAGAACTGTTGGAAGTAAGCAAAATTCTGCACCATGATCCTCTTCTCTTGAGCGGTTATCGGCCTGCAGCCAGCGTGTGCCATCAGGTACAGCACCCGTTTGCGGCATTCTGCCTCGCCGGCGTGGTTGCACTGCTTATGCCGCGCAAAGTCCTCTTCTATTAAGAAATCGCAGTCGCAGAGCTGGCAGACGAGCGGTCCCGTCATGACTGCACGGTTAGAGAAAACTCGCAACTGGTTCCCCTCTACTTCGCCGCCGGGGACGTAGCAGCTCTTCCCCGCGGGAGCAGCCAACGCTCTCCGCACTCGCTCCGCGTACCTCTGCGCAAATTCCCTGTGCTGCGCAGGCTGAGGAGCACCGCGGCTGGACACAAGCTCTTTGTAGGTGGCCAGGCGCCGCAGGATTGCCTTGTTACGAATGCCACTCTCCAGCATCAGCAGATCCTGGTCGATCCTGTTCTGCGCCTCCTCAGCGAACCCTTCCATGGGGTTTGGCCTTTCCTCCGCCTCCGCGATGCGAAGCATTGTTTTGCCATCGCTTTCCGCCTGCTGGAGTGCCTGGAGCTCGGCCTCCTGCTCGGGAGAGAACTGCTTGGCCTTCAATCCTTTCCGAACTAGCCAGCCTAGTTGCCGCTCTGCAACACTACGCCCGGCGGACTCCTTCGGAAAGCGGCCGAGGTCTCGCACCTGCTGCATGACCTCCTCGATCTTCGTCTGCTGCATGAGCCCGTCGGACTTTGAAGCTCGGCTGCCCGCCTGCTGCAGAGTTTGAAGCTCGGCCTCCTGCTCCGGTGAGAAATGCTTGGCCTTCCGTGTTTTTCGGATGTGCCAAGCCAACTGCCGCTCTGCAAGCGGGCGTTGAGCGCTCTCCTTCGGCCAGCTGCCGAATTCGCGCACCTGCTGCAGGATCTCATCGGTCTTCTGCTTCCGCTTGAACTCCTCGTTTGCAGCACGCTGAGCAGCAGCACCTGCAGCACGCTGAGCAGCAGCGCTGACGGCGCGTGACTCCTCGAGGTCTTGCAATTCCAACATCACGTCACTAGGAATGCTCTCGCGGTGTTCAAAGAAACGTTTGGCCAACTTGTTTTCAGCTCGTGCTTCCTCAGACGTTCCTTTATTTCGCATCGGTATACGACCGAACTGCTTCGCGTCCTCGACGAGCGTTTGCAGAGATCCGCTTAATGCAGAACGCTGAAGGGCAGCGCTGACAGCGGCTGACTCTGAAGGCGTGGCGCATTCGAGGGCTTGCAACTCTAACATAACGTCATTAGGAATGCTGTCGCGGTGGTCGGAGAAACGTTTGGCCAACTTGTTTTCAGCTCGTACTTCCTCGGACGTTCCTTTCTTGTGCTTCGGTATACGACCGAACTGCTTCACCAGGTCAACAATCCTTTGGACAGTACCGTTCAACACAGCACGCTGAGGAGGGGCACTGCTCACTGCAGCAGGCTGAGGAGCACCGCTGTTGGGTGCAGAAACGTCAGGAGCATGGCGCCCAGACCGAGAGCTACCAGCATGCCGCGGCATTACTGTGTACAGTGGGTGCTGGGAAGTTCCTTTGTAAGGATAGCTCTAGGCAAGATGGCTACGGAGACATTTAGCAAGATAGCTCTAGGCAAGATGGCAAGATAGCTCTAGGCAATGAGGCGTCCGAAAACGAGACACTGCTATCAACGCTTTTATAACTGGAGGAACCTCTGATACCGACACTGCTACGCACATGGAAGGTGTCTTGAAATGAGGCACAGCCAGAGTTGATATACAATGAGGCGTCCGAAAACGAGACACTGCTATCAACGCTTTTATAACTGAACGAACGTCTGATTTCGACACTGCTACGAATATGGGGGTTGTCTTGCAATGAAGCACGGCCATGACCTGATTTAGATTCCAGAGAAACACATGCAGAAATGTTTTGTTTTTCAAACACCGAAATTCTCTGTAAACGAGGCACTGTGAACGACTGCAGAACAGGCGCTTGTAGCAAAGGAAGTGCAGGCTGAGAAGCACCGCAGGCGAACGTGAATGAATCCGTTGGGCAACGTGAGCACAGACCGAAACTCTGCGCAGGCACTCTCAAGGGAGCCCGGGCAGGCTGAGGAGGAATGCAGGCCGCAAACACTATTCTTGCACCAGACGCCACAACAGTAAATAGTGCAGGCTGAGAAGCACCGCAGAAACAACGAAACTACCAAACGAGATGTTTGAGGCAAACCTAGTTGGCATCCCGCAAGGCGCAGGACAAAGACGCTTGCCATGTCCAGCAAGCTGAGAAGCATCGCTGACAAGACAGGAGAAAGCTCACCTCAAGCTTTCTCCTGAGGGGTGGCTTTCAAGAATGCGGCACTTCTTGGCGGATTCCGGCGTCGTGCTCCACTCATTCATCCGCTTATGCTCGCCTGATTGCTGAAGCTCTGTGCGCATCCCCAGTGTTCTCAATTTTTTAATGAAGTACTGCGCCTCAGACACGACGGAGTCGTCAATGTGGGTCACGCTGTGCACCGTCATGCCATCTTTTGAACAGCCAGTAATGAGCAACAAGCAGACTCTGTGCTTCGCTCGGTTGGGCGGATCCATTTTGAACGAGAGCAAGTTGTCAACTGAGCAGTGTCCGTGAATCGTCACTGAGTGGGAAGACTCACCGTCAGAAGCGTCCGTGACACCTGGTGTGGACACGACGAAGCCAGCCGCAGTGGATACGCACCGAGACTTCTGCGTGGTACGAACGAGAACGACTGCCAAGTGGCAGTTCCGGGTAAGCTGAGAAGCGTCACCCCCGCCACCCGCTGGTGAGTACTGCACGCGCATGCCGTAGAAGGGACAAGACCGTATCTCAGAGAGCTGTGCCGCGAGCATTGCATCCTGGCTCTCGCGGCACTGCTTCAGGATCTCCAAGACGACATTGTAAGACGTATTCGGGGCGTGCGATATCTGAAGCGGTGAAACGGCCACCACAGTCGTGTTGACGAAAGTCCGTTGAGGTGTGTCATCCTGTGCATTCGCAGCCACATTGCGCACGCGTCGTATGATGCGACAATTGCTCAGTGGAGGGAAGGAGATAGCTTTCTCGTCGTGAACTTTTTTGAATTCTTGCATGCTATCAATGCCAGTCAAGGCGAAGGCTGCCGCTTGGGATACGCCAACTTTGCACGAGCCACTGAAATCACGAGCAGTAGTCGTAAAGAAGACGCGCTCGCCTGTGTTCTCCACCACAGAGTCGGCTGGCTCCGGTTCCTCAAGCCTCATCCCATTGACCTGCAACAAGAGTGGCAAGTTTGCATTCGGATCATCCGACGCCATAGCCAGAAAGGCACAGCAGGAGAGGAGTGCTTCTCCGGTGAGAATCTGCGAAGCCTGGTCTGGATCCCATGTACCCGCATGAGCGGTGGTCAGCTGCTCCCGGTCCACTGCGAAGTCTTGAGTGGCTGCTAAGTCGTGTAGTTGAGTCATTCTGGGACAAGAGCATGCGGAATCCACTACGCGATCTTGCGACAAGTTCAGCTCCAGTTTGCCGTCGAATTTGCCCGCCACGTTGAGAAACAGCAGCGGTTGTCCTTTGTGAGAGCGACAAAGCTCTATGTTGGTGGATCCCCAGACTGCAATCACAGCCTCCGCTGTCTTGGAGTTACTCGTCTGTGTGCCGTCGACCAGATGTACACTTGCCACTGGAGGGTGGCCAGCGGGAGTGCGGGTTTCTGAAACAGAATGAACCACAGCCATGACATCGAAGCAACGCTGCGATTTGATGTTCATCATGTCTGCCACTGTAGTCGCTGGAGCCGGCGCCGATGCCAAGGAGGTCTCCTCCGGAGAGCTTTTGAGCACTGGAGTGCAGGTTGTGCGCTTGAGGTCGACCACGACACGAACAGACGTATGCACAAAAGCGTCCTGCTGCCGACTGCCCAGGCCGACGCTGGAGAGTTTCCACGCCGTCATCGGAGGGAACTTTTTCAGAGCAGCTTGGACTTCTGCTGGAGTTCCTTTGAGGATGGCCTCACAATAGTGCTCTGAGTCTGTGCCAAGCAGAATGCATGTGAATCGGTTTGCATGGACTAGCTGGCCATTGTTCCTGCTCTTGTACGAGTACTTGATCTCCCTGGGCTTGTATACTCGGACAAGGAAGTCTTGGGTTTTGGCGCTGCTCTTCGTGAGAAAACCCAGTGGAGACGTCGGCTGTTCTGCAGCAGCAGCCATGGTAGCTCACCCGGAGGATCACCGTGGAGCGCACAGTGACACAGGCTGAGAAGCACCGTGCACGGCACGGTGAGACTGGGTGAGCGGATGCGGACAAGGCTCGCTTTTGCTCGTTCTTTGAACCAGAACGGCAATGATTACAGAATTTCAAAGTTACAAGTGATGCCTCCACGAAGCACCCCCCCTGTGGAGTCGAGAAAGCGTGTTGCTGTATGTGTGCGTGACTCGATGGATGTGATGTGTGTGCTGTGTGGCCCCGCCCCAAAAAATGCTTCGGCCTCTCAAGGCCCCCCCCGCTCCACGAATCCCATTGGGGGGTCGAGATCCCCGCTCTGGTGGGCGGAGACGCCAAAGGCTTCGAAAACCGCGAGGGAGGGAAGGATAAGGGAGAAGAAAAGGACGGAGAGGGAGGGCTCGGAGGCCCTTGGAGGGGGGGATGTGCCCATCCGAGGGAACGGTGCACCCCCCCCTCCCCGTCGTGAAAACGAGGCACCAGCCGTGGCAACGAGCCCCCCCCTATCCCCCTCCGCGACCTGAGTAGACCACCCAGGCCAGCGGAGGACGTCATAGGGGGCGGGGGTTCTGACTTCGATGAAAGAAGAGAAGGAAAGCGGGGGGCAAGGATCAGGCAGACGAAAGCCCTTTTAGGCTTTACCCGGCGTGTGGAAATGCCTTTTTTGGCTTTTGCGGGGACTAACCCGCGCGGTCGCCCGCAGGCGACAGGGCGCCCAGGCCCTCTCCGCGCGCGCAGGCGCGTGGCAAACTACATGCGCACGATCGCCCGTGGAATCGAATGGAACCGTCCGCGGCGAGTCGTCCGCGGCGACTCAGGACCACGCCGCCCTGGAAGAAGAGGCGCTACAAGGATGCATTCTGCGACGCTGGAGATCCTGATGCGACGAGGACGCTGCAGAGAAACATTCTGCGCGCGTACGCACGACCTGGAACGACAAGCACAATACGGGAACAAATTCGGTGACGCTGGAGTCCCCGATGAGACGAAGAAGCAGCAGAGACACGTCTCAAGGCGCAGCAACACCGAAGTGACGCAAACGCACCCCGCGACACGACAAGGACGCTGCAAGAAGAAACTCGGCGACGCAGGAGTGCGTGGAAGCTACAAAGGCATGGAAAGGAGGCTACGAGGAAACTACAGAGCATTCAAAGCGTCTCGAGCTTAGGGAGCCTTCCGCAGAGCCCTTGTGCGCACGACTTTGGCCGAAGGCCATCATATATGCAAGTACAACAGTTCATGCAGGAATCTCTTGTGCATGTGTTGGTGCCACTGCTGCGAGCAGGCAGTGGAACGAGCGAGGAGGGGGTATCAACCTTGACCGCCGGCCCCCGCCCCCTTCCCTTGACCGCGCTCCGCGGCCGGGCGCAAGCGCGGCCGGTCGGGGCAGCCGGCAGGGGCAGCCGGCCGGGGCAGCCGGCCGCCCTCCCCTCCTGCTCGTCCTCCTCCTCCTCCTCCTGCTCGTCCTCGTCCTCCTCCTGCTCGTCTTCTTTCTCCTGCTCCTCCTCCTCCTCCTCCTCTTTCTCCTGCTCCTCCTCCTCCTCCTCCTCCTCCTCTTCCTCTTGCTGGTCCTCGTTCTCGTCGTCCTCGTCTTGCTCGTCCTCCTCCTCCTCCTCCTCCTCCTCCTCCTCCTCCTGGTGGTCCTCGTTCTCCTCCTCCTGGTGCTCTCCCCCCCCCTCCTCCTCCTCGTCCTCCTCCTCCTCCTCCTCCTCGTCCTCCTCCCTCCTCCTCTCCTCCTCCTCCTCTCCTCCTCCTCCTCTCCTCCTCCTGGTAGTCCTCCCCCTCCCCTCCTCCTCCTCCTCCTCCTCCTCTCCTGGTCGCCCTCGTTCTCGTCCTCCTCGTCTTGCTCGTCCTCCTCCTCGTGGTGTTCTCTCCTCCTCCTCCTCCTCCTCCTCCTCCCTCTGCTCCTCCTCCTCCTCCTCCCCCTCTTTCTCCTGCTCCTCCTCCTCCTCCTCCTCCTCCTCTTCCTCTTGCTCGTCCTCGTTCTCGTCGTCCTCGTCTTGCTCGTCCTCCTCCTCCTCCTCCTCCTCCTCCTCCTCCTGGTGTCCTCGTTCTCCTCCTCCTGGTGCTCCCCCCCCCCTCCTCCTCCTCCTCGTCTCCTCCTCCTCGTCCTCCTCCCTCTCCTCCTCCTCCTCCTCCTCCTTCTCCTCCTCCTCCTCATCCTCCTCCTGGTAGTCCTCCCCCTCCCCTCCTCCTCCTCCTCCTCCTCTTCCTGGTCGCCCTCGTTCTCGTCCTCCTCGTCTTGCTCGTCCTCCTCCTCGTGGTGTTCTCTCCTCCTCCTCCTCCTCCTCCTCCTCCTCCTCCTCCTCCTCCTCTCTGGTCCTCGTTCTCCTCCTCCTGGTGCTCTCCCCCACCTCCTCCTCCCTCCTCCTCCTCCTCCTCCTCCTCCTCGTCCTCATCTCCTCCTCCTCCTCTTCTCCTCCTCCTCCTCCCTCTCCTCCTCCTCCTCCTCCTCTCCTCCTCCTCCTCCTCCTCCTCCTCCTCCTCCTCCTGCAGTGAGCGAATGCAGTGGCACGATTGAATGCAGTGGACTGCAGTGCCACTAGCAATTCCTGAAGCGTCTGGCTATTCAAAATGTGGCCCGGGAATGGAGTTCTGGGAACTCGAAGACCAGGAAGTGGCCTACAGTTGGCTCCGGGCATCCAGAATGTGGCCCGGGAATGGAGTTTGGGAACTCGAAGAGCACGAAGTGTGTGACTGTTGCATCCGGGCATCCAAAATGTAGCCCGGGAATGGCGTTCTGGGATGTCGAAGAGCACGAAGTGTGTGACCCGGTTATTCTAAATGTGGCCCGGGAATGGCGTTCTGGGATCTCGAAGAGCACGAAGTGTGTTGTTGCATCCGGGTATTCAGAATGTGGCCTGGGAATGGAGTTCTGGGAAGTCGAAGAGCACGAAGTGTGTGACTGTTGGTGAAAAACGAGCCCGGCACCCTGCCGCCCGGCAACTCCCCAACACCTGCCCGGACCCCCCTGTGGAGTGATCTGTGAGCTCTTTTGAGTCAACTAGAAACCTATCAGTCTTCGCTGTTAGGTAACAAGCTTATGTTTTATATCGATGATGGCTCTTCTTCTAAAGGTTGTTAAATAGAAAAGAAAGCACATCCTCGGAGATCTGAGTCCCCTGGCCCGTGGTGCTTCCTCGAATGTTAGTTTGCCTGTTCGGGCCACTTGCTGCACGACGCTCTGGATGGCTACTCCGGCTGGTGCGGGGCTCCTGCCGTGAGCTTTTGTGTTCAGCGTGCCGCTTCGGGGGCTTGGCGCAGGGGCGCCCAGGGCCCCCTTGGCCTCCAGCGTTTAGAACTAATCCAAACGAATGGTTGTCGCCGTTTTTGCCATCTGGGGCCCTCGCCGAGCCCCAGGAGCATCAACACACTACTCAGGACGAATAGCAAGCCCCAGGGAACGGGCTGGGATTTCCGGGACCCGGTGTTGAAGAGGCGTCAGGTATCAGAGCCAGAAAGGGCACACTTGGTCGGCCCGCTCACGTTCCGCGTGCTCCACTCGAGGAATGGCGCAAGGGATATCTGATAGTTCTGGTAAGGGGCTGTCGCGCTCACGAGGTACCAGCAGCCTTGTCGCAGATTTCAGTAGCATGGCCCCTGACGGTCCTTCTCCATCATCCCATTCCCCTCCTGCTCGTCCCAGCCCAGGCCCCCAGCGGATTGAGGTCATCGGCCCCAGCGTTTATCTTCGAGTTCGGCCTCTGGGCGGTTCTGTTCAGGTTGCGGGGGAGGGGGAGCGTCGGAAAAAAAAACCGGAGCGAAACGAGTGTCCCCGACCAGCTGGAGGGATGGGTCGATCGGGCGGTTCTTTGTAGCGGGGGGCCAGGAATCTGAGCGGGGATCGAGGGTTTCAGGCAAGGGGGCCCTGACGGACCCCCTGTGGCCCCTAAGAGGCACGAAAGGTGCAGCTTTCTCTGGATTGCCTCTCAGGAAGGCAGCGCCCGAGTCGAGACCCTGAGGTCCGACGTTTCGAGTGACCTCGGCATGATGAAAGTCGCGACTGGAGCACCGCACCCCCTCCTCCTGCAGCACCTCTCGAGCCGGTCCCCTCCGTGAGGGCCCCAGGTGCCCGAAACGGGGCCACTGCGACGCCTGGACCTCGGGGGAGGTCCAGCCGGCAGGCGCCACGAGGCCGCCCCCGCCAGCGCTGCTCGGTCGGGCCCCGCTCGCCCGCCCGAGCCCCGCGGGCTTGCCCTGGCCCTCCGAGGCGCGGCGGGCGCCTGGCCCGACGGCCCCGTGTTCTGAGGCAGGCGCCCCGGCCGCCACCGGGGGGGCTAGTGGCGAGCCAGGGGTGGTGGGCCTGTTGTCCACCACCACCACCACCACCAGAGGTTGGAGGGGGGAAGGAGGAGGAGGCGGAGGAGGAGGAGGAGGAGGAGGAGGAGGAGGAGGAGGAGGAAGCGGAGGAGGAGGAGGAGGAGGAGGAGGAGGAGGAGGAGGAGGAGGAGGTCCCCCTTCCCCTCCAACTTCTGGTGGTGGTGGAGGAAGACAAGCCCACCAGTGGGGAAGCCAGGGGCCGCGTGTCGCTGCGAAGCTCGAAGCTCAGCGCTCCAAGCTCGAAGCTCGAAGCTCGAGGCCAGATCAGGGCCAGGAGCTCGAAGCTCCGCATGTCGCGGCGCCGTCGCTGCCCCACCACCGCCGCTCTGACGCGACGGGCGCTGCCCCCCGCCCCCCCCCCTCCCTCTGCAGCTCCGTAGCGGCAGCGCCCGCCGAGCCCTGCCGAGCCGGCCCCGCCCCGCGGAGCCGAGCGACACGCGATCCGCTCGCAGGGCACGGCGTGTTGCCGGGGCCGCCGCCGCGGCGCGCCGAGCAGAAGCTCGTGGCCGCGGGTCGAGACCTCCGACGTCGGACGTCTGCAGCCTCTCCGTCAGCGGCGCGGCGCCCGAGGCGCCGTGGGCCGGCGGCGGCGGGCGAGAAAGGCGCGCCGGGCTCTTCGAAGGATCGTCGCGTTCTGCACGCGGCGCTGCATCTTACGAGGAGAGAGAGAGAGAGAGAGAGAGTTATCCTGGCCAGGGTTGGCCGGAGCGGTTCGCCGGAGGGTTGGCAAGTATTGGCTTGAGGGGTTGGTCGGGGTATTTATTCGATACGTGGTTTTTCGCATCGCACAGATGCTGCTTTTCCGTCATGTAGACGTTGACGTGTCGCGGCACCCCGTCCGTCATTCAAGGCTCCTTTTTCCGCAGTCCAGTCTTCCTCCTTGTTCTCTCTGTTGTCTCCCATCTTGCCTTCGCTTCTGGTCCTTTGTCTCTTGTCAGGTGTACCTTGCCGACGCTCCGTCGGCACTTGGCTCTTGCATTCACGGGCACGCTGTTTTGCGAGTTGGCCTCCCGCTCGCTTCCCTCTGCTCCTTCCAGCTTACCTCCCTTCCCCTCAGCTGCACCCCTCGTCTCCCAGGCCAACCGTTCATTGCGTTTGCTCGCAGATGGCAGGATGGTTCGCGCTCTCACGTTTCACCTCCTGCTTCGAGTTGTCTTGATATTGGTTCTATGTATGCTTTTCGTTCGCACCAACACCATCATGATCATGGTCATGATCCTCACCAGCGTCATCATCATAGTCATCATCATCAGCATCATCATAATCATTATCAGTATCATCATCAGCAGCATCATCATCACCATCAGCATCTTTCTCACCAGCATCACCATCGGCAGCTGCTGTGCAGAGCCATCGTGAATGTGCTGCTCGTCGTATTGGCCGAAGTGCTGGTAGCACAGGCGGTAGAGGCAGTAGGGGTACGTATCGAAGATGCCTGCGGCGAGTCACTGCCACCCGTGCGGACTTGATAGTGCTCGGTCGATCCCGCGAAGACCTCGTCAGAGCTTCCTCCAAATCCCTCCCATCACTCGTCGTCCTCCTCCTCCTCCTTCTCCTCCTCCTCCTCCTACTCCTCCTCCTCCCCCTACTTTTTGACGTTGCGCGGACTTTATGCAGCAGCTTGAAGCGTTGTCCTCCTCCTCCTTCACCGTACCGAAAAGGAGGGTCCAAACGTATTCGTTGTTCATTTCTAAGGAATCGGAAGTTCTTTGATTTTTTGGGGGGCACGATCCTTTCATTTCTAATTCTTCTATCCTGGGCCTCTTCCTGGCCGCCAGGGGGCCAGGAACAATTAGAAACGAGCACAGTTAGAAATGAGCACGATTAGAAATAAACGACGTGTACCTCTACCTTCTTTACACCGTGACCCAATACAGCAGTCAACCGATTGCTCTCCTCCTCGTCTGCTCCGCAGGCGGTGCCGAGCAGGATCTGGCCGCAGGGGCAGGTGGATTGCTGGGGCGGGGGGGCTCCTGGGTCGGGGGGCCTTGCATGGCTCTCGTCGCCCCTGCCAGGGAGCCATAAGCTCTCGTCGGATGGGCTTAAGTCGGGCCTGTCCCTCTACAGGGGGAACAGCCAAACATGGTATAAAATCGTATGTAGACTTTGTCCTTGTTTTCCTACATGTTTGAGTATTTTAGGGTATGTCTGGACCATGTTCCATTTCGTGTTTCGTGTAAAATCGGCCTGTAGGGGGACAGGCCCGACCTAAGGATAGGCTCCCCCCCCCTCAGTCTTACCCCTCCCCAATTTCGCGGACTCGTCGCTCCATGGGCAGTGTCGAAGAGGACAAATTGCCATGAGCATAATCTGTTGGCGCTCCGCGCGGATTTCTTGGATCCGCGCTGGGCCCCCCCTGGCGGCGCCTCCCGCGTCGCCCCGGGCGCGCTCCGCGCGCCAGGGAGTGGGGTCTAGCGCAGATCCAAGAAATCCGCGCGGAGCGCCACAATTTTATGTGTTTACATCGATGATGGTTCTTCTTCTAAATGTTGTTAAATAGAAAAGAAAACACATCCTCGGAGGTCTGAGTCCCCTGGCCCGTGGTGCTTACTCGAATGTTAGTTTGCCTGTTCGGGCCACTTACTGCACGACGCTCTGGATGGCTACTCCGGCTGGTGCGGGGCTCCTGCCGTGGCTCTTGGCGTTTCTTCTTCTTCTTCTTCTTCTATAGTGGTGAACCCCTCCCACGAGTAGAGGTCCCCGATGCCTCCTCCTCCTCCTCCTCCTCCTCCTCCTCCTCCCCCTCCTAGGTACTCCCCCTCCTCCTCGATCCTCGATTCTCTTCGATCCTCCTCCTCCTCCCCAGGTGTTTTCCCAAACCTCTGGAGCCGCGGAGCATCTGGCGGCAGTCGCTGACAGTTTGATGTCCTTGGACATTGAAGTTATTTATTCTGACTGCAAGGGAGTTCTGCTACTGCACCAAGGTAGCGAGTACCCCCGTCGCAATCTGTGGGCTGGGTTTAAGGTCCTGGCTGGCAGGGGGCTCTTGTCTTTGGGACAGAGGCTCCAAAAGGTGAACGCCCACCAGGACACACAAGCCCTACCCGTAGGTAGCGAAGCCCGCCGACTGGCGGAAGGTAATGATGCTGCAGACCGTTTGGCCAAGGCTGCTGCGCACAAGGGTGTTCAGCCCAGCGATGCAGAGAAAGGTAACTTTGCAGATGATCGGAAGTTTCTGGCCTTTCTCCCCCCACGGGTGCTGCCTCTGCCCTGAGGTCGTGGTCGCCGTCCTCGTCGGTCGAGCCTTCCCCTCCTCCTCCCGAGCCACACGAGGTTCCCAGGGAGCCCAGGAAGTTTCACGCGTGGGCCCTAATATCAGGATGCTGGCGCTGCATTCTGTGTCGAGTGCAGACAAAGGCGATGAAACGTAGGACAGCTCTTGCGGCCAAGAATTGCCCTGGTCACTGTAAGCAGTTGTCTGATCTCGTGCATGACAATAAAGGCCATACTTTGTTTTATTATGAGCACCTCGATCATCCCACGAATATGTTGGTTTGCCATAAGTGTGGATCCTACTCGGAAGAGTTGGGCCGAGGGCTCACTGGAATGTGCGGCACTCGAGTGAATCACCAGGGCGCGGCCACTCAGCTTGCCCGCGTCCAGGAGGGTCGCGATCCGAAGGGCTCTAAGTCGTCCCCGCTCGTTCACGCGACCCCAGGAATACCTCTGGCCCGATTGGTGCCCGAAGAGCAAGCCGAGGCCAGAGGTGAGGAGGCACCAAGTCCTCCATAGTCGGCCGTGCTCTCTCACGGCGGACTTCGAACACCCCATCAGCTGTGTGCGTGTCCTCGGAATCCTCCTCGCCCCCCACCCCGCCCCCTTGGAGGGGGCCTCCGGCCAGACCGCCCGCTCCGCGGGCGCTCCTCGCCGCGAGAGGCCCGCGGCGCCCCCCCCCGGGCGGCGATGGCCCGTCCGGGCCCCCCGGCGCCGCGCGGCGACCCGCCGCGCGCGCCCGGGGGCGGGACGCCGGGAGGAAAGAGCAGCGGCGCCACCGCCACCAGGGGGCCCAGACCTCCGACGCATTCCACAAATCAAGACGGAGGCTTTTCTCGATATTCGGCCTCATGGCGGCCCTCGCTGGGCCCGGGACCGTCAAAAAGCGACTCGGGATGAGAAGCCGGTCCTGGGGAGCGGGTCGAGACTTCGGGGGCCCCATATCGAAAACAAAAAACACGACATCGGATCTCTGGGGATGCCAGCTCCCACGTGCAGAGCTCCATTCTCAGACCCCCATCGAGGCCTGCAGACTCACGGCGGCGGGCGTTGTTTCGCCATTTTCGGCCCCTGCAGGGCCCTAACCATAGGCCTTGGTACCGCATTTTAAAACAAGAGAAAATAACGGGACGACGACACCGGTCCCGGGGACGGGGTCCAGGCTTCTGGGGGTCGAGGTTGTGAAACGATCACGACGTCGGCGGTCTGGGCACGATGCCTCCCCGAGCTGGGGATGGGATCGGGGGATGCCTGGAGCGGGGAGGGCGAGGCACCGCCAGGAGGGTCCGCTCCTCTCCCCGAGAGCCGACGTTGCGAGAGCGCCCCGCACCGCGACAGATCACGGCTCGAGCCCCCGAGACTCCCCACTGCCAAAGAGCTTGAACGCCCGGATCTCGGGCTCGCTGGTGGTGGCGGTGCCGTTCTCCCTCGTGCACTTTTAGGCCGACAACAACAACAGCAACAGCAATCATTTCAACAACAGCATCAACAACACCAACAACAGCACCAACAACAACAACGCCACCTACAACAACAACGCCATCAGCAGCAGCACCACGACCCCCAACAATAGCAACAACAGCACCACCACCAAGAACAACGACAACACCACCAACAACAACAACAACAACAACAACAACAACAACAATTACTAGCACGTGGGGACACTCCGTTCTCACCAGTGCCAGGGTTTTCATAGGAGGCGGGCAATACCCCCACTTTGTGGGGGGCCGGTTCAAGCTCTACCAAATTTCCAAACGACTCTTCGCCACCACCCACACCCAGCTTCCCGCCCTATGACGTTCGGACACTTCACTTCGTGGCATGCGGACGACCGTGGCTACTATTCAGGGCCCCGCGGCCGACGACGACGGCGTGCGCGCGCGAAGAAAAAACGAATGTGTCCCGCATGGTATTATTTGACAGGGATGATGGCCCTGGCAGGTGCGCAACCGTTGTTGCAGAAGTTCGAAAAAGTTGCTCGCAAAAGCCCGTTTGACAGAAATGTTTAAAAAATGTTGGGTTTCCTACGAATCCGCAAGAGCGCGCGGGATGAAATTTCGACATTTTTTTTTTTTTTTTTTTGAAAAACCATTGGTTTTTTGATGTTTTTATGTTTAAATCGCCACGAGAATTGAGGTTTTGGAAGGATTTCGTCTTGCGCGCGCGAATGTCCACTTTACCTTGTTTTTTGCAAGGGATTCTTGAAGTTTGGATATGTTTGAACAAGAAATTTCATTTTATAGTGTTTTTTGCCAGGGAAAGCGGGCGTCAACAAAACAACCGGATCCGGACCAACCCGTTTTGCCTGAGGCTTCCTCACGAAAATGATGAAAACGTGGCTGCGGCCTAGGCGCGGCGGGGGGGGCGCGCACCAGGGGCCCCAACAATAATTATTCTTAAGAAGAAATAATGTTCAACAATAACAACACCAACAACACCAACAACGCCAACACCAATACGAGCACCAACGCTAACACCAACAACAGCAGCAACAACAACAGCAACAGCAACAGCAACAACAATGACAACGACAACAAACAACATAACACACACACCTCGTGCTCATATAGGACGGCGGCGGGCTGGCGCCCGCCAGCGGGCCGCCCGGCCGGGCGGCGCCCGAGCGCTTCGGTGGCGCCAGCGAGGATCAGCGGTTCGAATGTGAGGCCCTGAGGGGCGGGGCCCACACTCAAGCAGTGGCGAAGCGCCCTGGCTCGCCGATAAGCCCACGGAAGAACGGTTTAAGAACCTTTTGAGGTCTGCGCGAACCTTTGTTGGAACATTTCTGCCTGGGACTGTCTTGTTGTAACCCGTCGTGTGATGTCTATGTGTTAAGAACAGCTTTTTGTGGTTAAGATACCTTTGGGTTCTAAGAACATGTCGTGGTAGGCCTGTAGTAATGCCTGGTCGGTCGGTTCCTGCCCAACACACCCCTGAGGGCCCCCACGGTGGGGGCCCCGAGGGGTGAGCCCACCGTGGGGGCCCTCGTGACGGAGTGGCCTCAGGCAGCGAAGCTTCAGCGGTGGAAGCCGAGCCCTGCCCTCGACGGATCAACGATTCAGGCAACCCGATGGGCGGCGGGAGCGAGGTTCGGAGTGCGTCGAACACGGGGCGAAATCCGAACCCCAACCCCCACCTCCCATCGATTCAGGGGAGTCGAGGGTTGGTGGGGGTAGGGTTCGGACACCGCCACCTACTATCCCAGACCCCCGGACGTCGCGCTTTTGCTAACAGCGTGGGGCCCCCAGCGGTCTCGACGCCGTGCCCTGTATCTTCCCAAATCCTTTTCCTCCTAGCGCGACACATGTCTTTCTCAGAAGGCCGAAGTTCATAGCGAAAAACATTCCAGCAGCGTGATTCTCCTCCTTGGGGCAGGGGCCCCTCGTGGAACCGCCGGGGAGAAGTTGGAGAAGCCGGGCCCCATCGTGGACCCATGGGGTAAGAGCGTCAGCAAGCAACAGGATGAAGAACGACAGCAACGGCAACAACAGGAAAAATAACAGGAACCACAACACCACCAACCACAACACCAACGGCAACAGCAACAGCAACAGCAACAGCAACAGCAACGGCAACAGCAACAGCAACAGCAAGAGCAACAACACCAGCAGCAACAACAGCAAGCATCAAATCGTGGAGCCGCCGGCGAGGAGGCGCCGACGGGGCGGCCGCGGCCGCCTGGCAGGCCGTGCCCCCCGGGCGGGTGCGCCCGCGGCCCGCGGCGGCGGGGGGCCGCGCTGGCCGCCGCGGCAGGCCTCGCCCTCGCCGAGGCCCTGCTGGTGGCGCTCGGCGGCCGCGCCGCGGCGCCGCCCGAGGCCGCGGAGCGAGGCTCGGCCACGCGCAGCGGGGGGAGGGCGTGTGGGAAAAACACACAAAAAACATACAGGCAGAAAACACACAGTCGGTGGGACAAAAAACACACACACACACACACACAGTCTGTGCTTTTTGTCACACATGGCGTGTGTGTTTTTTCCCACAGGGTCAGGATGTTGCAACCTGCTCGGCCACGCGCAGAGGGGTCCTGGGGGGGAGAGGGGGGGGGCTTCTTGGAGGCACGCCTTCCTCAGAGGGCGCGGGCCTCAGCTGCAGATGCAGCGCCGCCGCCTGCTAAGAAGCAGCCTCCTTCTGAGAAGCCCTCCCTCTCCCTCCACCCCCTTGTGCGCGCCGCCAACCTGCTTTTGCCTGAGTCGCCAGAAAGAATTTCGAGCACCAAGAAGGCACCGAGGCTGGAGGGTTCACGTGTCGGGCTCTGGGAGGCGATGCTCGTTCGACACCATTTCGATACTTTTCTGTGTGCTCGAAATCATTTTGGGGATTTGGTCCTTAAGTACGATGGGAACGACGTAAGGCCAGAGGAGGAAGAGGTGCCGATACCGCTCATCACCCTTCCCTCGTTCCGGGGCTCAAGAGACGGGGGGTCAATGCAAACGGGGGTCAGTCAGAGCGCCGGATCTTGCAGGATCGGGCGTCAGTCAGAGCGCCGGATCTTGCAGGATCCAGCAGAACCGGGGTTGCACTGACCCGGACTTGGGCGCAGGATCCTGAACGATCGTGCAGTATCCTGCAAGGCCTGACTGACCCGGGTCTGGATTGACCTGGGTCAGAAGATCCCCGATCGTTTTCGCTTTGTTTCGGCCGGATGGCGATGGGGGGATCAGGACATGGGGGGATGAGTATCCGGTACCGTTTTGTTGGGGTACAATGTGTACCTTCTCTGCGGGTTGCAAGTACAAATCGTACCTTCTCCCCCCCGTTAACATCCTCGCACATGTCGCGGACGTTGTCAAAAGTTTGTACCTTGTCTGCGTGGCGTCGGCACAAGTTGTACCTTCTCCGTGGGGCGTAGGTACAATTTGTACCTCGGTTGCGCCTCTCTCCCCATCTGGATTTATCCCCCTATTTGCACCCCGCCAATTGTTGGGCCTCCTAGGCGGCCCTCGTCCCCACCGCTGGGTTCGCCCCGGAGTTGTGGTCAGGACGCACCCTGGGAGAAGTCCGGGGAGCGATGTGGTGTCCCCAGGGGAGGGGGCGGAGGGGCGAGGGCTTCTTAGAAGAACCCCTGCTTCTCAGACGGTACCGGCCTTCTCTATGGATGTAGCGGGCCAGCGCCTACTGAGAAGCAGCCTCCTCCCGAGAAGTCTTCCCCCCTCCCCCTGCGATATCGTAACCCCCTCGTGCGCGCCGCCGGTGCCCGCCAGGAGCTGAATGTCCGAGGAAGCTTGACGTCAGGTTTTCAGTCGTTCTCGTCGCTTCGCGGCGGTATTTCTCAGCCTCGGGGTGCCTTCCAGTGGCTGTGCCTCGCCGAGGGCGTTCCTGTGGGGCGCTGATCGTCCCGAACGGCTGCCGGAGACCCGAGTTACGACCCGAAAGCCGCACAACTTACCCCTGCGGGTCCAGGGAGGGCGAGTTGAGAAAACGGCAGGTGTCCTTAGGGGGGTTCCCTCGTCGCGACGCCTGGACGCAGCTCGGTGAAGGGTGCGTTTGGACCCCAGGAGGCGTACCGGGACCGATTTGGAGTTGCCGGTGTCTCAATGCGCCCTGCTCCGACTGAAGGGGTCCTGAGGGAAACCTGGATATGAGGACACACTTCCTTCACCCCAGACCTCTGACGCCGTGATGTCATCACAGCGTGGACCACCCCGAATTTTAGACCCCTCTCCCCTGGGATTGGCTTTACATCCCGAGATTTGTTTGTCGCGTTTCCAGGCTCATCGAGGGCCCAGATTAACCGCTAAAGGCCTTTTGTTTTGGTCCCCCCTTTTCCTCTCGGCACTGGTCCTGGAACCTCCTCCTCCTCCTCCTCCTCCTCCTCAGTCCTCATCCTCCTCCTCTTCTTCCTCGTTGGTGCGCGGCGGGTGCCGCGGAGAAAATAATGGTTACCCCCTAGTTACTGGTGGGACCCCGTTCCTTCAACAAGGCCGCGGACCAAATGAGTAGGTGCCCCCTATTGAAGGGGAGGGGATTCTAAAAACCTGGCAGGGTTAGGGAGGCCGCAAGATGTCCAACAAAGTCCTGTCGTGACGATTGCTCTGGCGCGAGGAGGTCTGGGATGCCGAGGCTTGCACGTCGCGGCCAGCGCAGCCTCCTCCCCCACGGCGGCGCCCACGGACGGCCCGGCCGCGGCGGCCGCAGCTCCTCCCGCGGGCGCGGCAGCGTCCGACGCCGCGCCGAGGCGACCCGACGCAGCGGGTGTCACATCCTACGTGCACGGCCGTGGCCCCTTCTGAAAGAAAGCCGCCCCGAGCTATAAGATCGAGGTCGTCTCGGGGAGGGTGCCCTAGTGTTTTTCGCGCTTGTCGGACGTTCTTTGTGTGTCCCCGGGGGGTGCCCCGGGTTTCTTGGATCTCGATGTCTTTGCCGTGGAAAGCGCGACGATTCCCACACCAACATCCATGGACGTCCTGGGGTCTCAGGGTTGGGTTTCTTGTGGAAGTTTTCTATAGGAGCCTGCTTTTTTAGATTCAGGCAAGTTTTACTTGCATGGCGTTCGCCCCCCCCCCCCCCACCACCCCTTCCTCCCTCCCCTTCGTCCCACTTCAATCGAACACGGGCATGCAAGTGCCTTTCGACTTGCGTGGCTTCCGCACGTCAAGTCGTTCGCAACTTGCTTCAGGCTCAGCCCCCCCCCGTTCGTGCAGTTAAACCTGCCAGAGTCAAAAAACAGGCTCTTGTGGACTGGCCTCCATGGTAAAAACCAGAAGTAGTTCTCCGAGCTCCGCGCGGATCTTTGCACCGGCTCTTTGGGGCCTCCTGGCGCCGCCCCAGGCGCGTGCCGCGCGCCGGGGAGGCGGGCCCAGCGCCGATCCAAGAAACCCGCGAGGACCTCAGGTAAGTCACGCTGACGTCGTTCTCCTCCTCCTCCCCCTCCCCCTCCTCCTCCTCCTCCTCCTCCTCCTCCTCCTCCTCCTCCTCCTCCTCGGCTCCTCCAGACGACCGCCCGGGCAGGCGGGTACGGTGGTGGCGTTGGTCCAGGAGTGTGCCCAGGAGGCTCCCGGCCCTCGGGCACTCCTTTTCTGCGGGGGGCGGCGGTGGTGTCCGCGGCCAGCAATCCACGATCCGATTCTCACGGGCTTCCACACCCTGGATTCCTTCTCCACCGGTTCCTTCTCCGCCGCCCTCACCACGATAGGGAGAAGGAGGAGGAGGAGGAGGAGAAAGGAGGAGGAGGAGGAGGAATAAGGAGGAGGAGAAGGAGGAAGGATTAGCAGGATTAGCAGCATCGGCGCAACCAGACTCCATGAGCGCAGGGAAGCCCAAACACTGGGCAGCCTTAGGCGTCGAGCCTGGGCCGCCCTCGGCTGAAAAACAGCAGAAAAAGGGGCGCCCCGTGCCGCGGGGCCCCCCAGCGGACCCCAGCAGCCCCCACTAATAGGGCAGCCAGGGCCGACGAAACCCCAGGGCGGTGCGGGTCGCACTGGAAGCGCCGTGCGGCGCACCACCCTGGGGGCCAGGGGCCCCACGCGACAGCAGACGGGCCCCCGCCTCCCGCACCCCTCGCGCTCTCGGCGCCGGCGAGGGGTGCCTTCGCGCCGCGAATCGGGCGTGTAATGCCCGCCTTCGCGCGCTGCACCCATCGCGCCCTCGGAACAGGCGATGGGTGGCGCATCGCAGGCCCGAGGGAGCCAGCGCCAGCCCGCCCCCCGAGGGGACCCCAGGGGGAGGAGGGACACCAAGTAGAACGAGCTCAGGGACCCCGAGCCAGGGGGGCCTGGCAACGGGGGGCATCCCGAGTCCGCCCCACCTAATGCCCCACCCCACCCTAGGGGAGAGACCCCCAGGGGGCCTGGGCGCCCAAGCCCCCCCGCCGCCCTCCGCCAGTCCGGCGGTTGGTCGCCGGCTCTATTTGTACCCCGCCGATACAGGCGGCGCCGACCACTTTGGGTTCCCCGGCTATCCCAGTGTGCTCACGGGCCCCCCGGCTGATGCGGGGGGGGGGAAGGAGGAAGGAGGAGGAGGAGGAGGAGGAGGAGGAGGAGGAGGAGGAGGAGGAGGAGGAGGAGGAGGAGGAGGAGGAGGAGGAGGAGGAGGAGGAGGAAGGGGCACACGGCCGAGCACGCAGCCTCCACGGATGGCCTGGGCGAGGCGGGGCCCCCTGCCGCCCCGCAAGTGAGCGCTGCTGTCCCGGCCGCTGCGGCAGCCGCTGCCTCTGCCGAGTGCACGTCCTCGGCGCTGGAACGGGCGTGCCCCGCCAGTGCCTCCGAGGTTCTCAGGGGCAACGCGAGGGGGAGGCAGGATCGGGGGGGGGGGGGGGGCGAGGCTTTCTGCACCTTCGAGGTGCGAGGCTTTCTTTCTGGTGCGCTCGGCGGTTCCCGGCGGTTTCCTGGCCTCGGGGTGCGCTCCAGCGGCTGCGCCTCGCCGAGAGGCTTCTGGGGGGGCCCGGATCGTCCCAAACGGCCGCTTGAGGCCGGAGCTATTGCCCGAAAGCCGCTCAAAGAGGATCATTGGGGTGGGATCGGCTCGGGGAGGGGGAAGCATCGACCCACAATCGCCCACCGATCGCCGATAGGGGCCCGACGGACCCCCCCGCCCGGGAGCCTGCGCAGTCGCAGTCGGAGGCCATCGCCGATCTCTCAGCGATGCATCGCCGATTCCAGGTCCATGCTCCCCCTCTCTGAGCCAGCCCTATTGTTGCTCCCCCACCCCTACCACTGCCCTTCCCTGAGCCAGCCCTACCGTTCCCCCTTCCTGAGCCAGCCCTTATCGCTCCCCCTCCCTGAGCCAGCCCTATCGTTGCCCCCCCCCCCCCCCCCCTGAGCCAGCCCTATCGTTGCCTCTCTGAAACAGCCCGCTCGCTGCCCAGGTCCATGCCCCCCCCTCCTCCTCCTCCTCCTCCTCCTCCTCCTCCTCCCTCCTCCTCCTCCTCCTCCTCCTCCTCCCTCCTCCTCCTCCTCCTCCTCCTCCTCCTCCTCCTCCTCCTCCTCCTCCTCCTCCTCCTCCTCCTCCTCCTCCTCCTCCTCCTCCTCCTCCTCCTCCTCCTCCTCCTCCTCCTCCTCCTCCTCCTCCTCCTCCTCCTCTCCTCTTCCTCCTCCTCCTCCTCCTCCTCCTCCTCCTCCTCCTCCTCCTCCTCCTCCTCCCCCTTCAGGTCCGCGACCTCCGCTGTGCCGAGTGGCCTCGCGCCGGCGCTGGCGCCGCTCCGGAGATCGGCCGCATCGTGTACGTCAACCTCGACAGCTCGGGGTGTTGCCAGAAGTGGCCCTGGCCCACGGTGGCCCCAGCTGTCCCAGGGAGGCGCAGCGGGCTTCCAGACCCAGACATGACCGCGTCGTAACAAAACTCAGGACGGAAGGTTTTTGGCTATTTTCGGCCTCGGGGGGCCCTCGCCGGGTCTCAAAACCGTCAACAAAACGACTCAGGACGAAACACCGGCCCCGGGGAAAGGGTCAGGCCTTCCGGGGACGCCGTCCTGAAAAAATCAGGACGTCGCATGTCTGAGGAGCACTCCTCTCAGAGGAGGAGGAGGAGGAGGAGGAGGAGGAGGAGGAGGAGGAGGAGGAGGAGGAGGAGGAGGAGGAGGAGGAGGAGGAGGTGGGGGAGGAGGAGGAGGAGGAGAGGCTGCCGATAGTCCCGCCCCTGCCCGGTTTTCGCCTGTTTGGGGGCACCCTGGGAAGCCCGCGTCGCCACCTCTGGAGTCGCCTCGAAATGTCCATACGTTCTGGCCAGAACTCACCCCGGGGGAGGTCCTGGGATCAGCGGTATCTCGACTAGACGTAAGAGTGACCTTTCGCCAGAGTGTTCTTAGGCGCGGGCACAGATTTGCCCCCCAGATGGCTGATCGCGCAGCGGCAGCAGCTCAGAGCCCCAAATCATCAGGGGTAACTCGGGTCAGGGATAACTCGGGCTCGTTTTTCGGGAATCCAAACCCGAGTTACCCCGGACCCGAGTTACCCCGGATACTTCGGGCGTCCAGAGCCCCGAATCATCAGGGGTAACTCGGGTCAGGGATAACTCGGGTTCCTTTTTCGGGAATCCAAACCCGGGTTACCCCGGACCCGAGTTACCCCGGATAATTCGGGCGCCCAAGCAGCGGCTAGCGCGCCTGGAGTTGGCCTCCCCGCGGCCCCCCCAAAGCCGCGCACCAAAGGTCACTCTTACCCAGGGTCACTCTTGCGTGTAGCCGAGGTATCGGCCCCCTATCCTCGCGTGGCGCCCAGGGGCTCCAACGTGGCGCGAAGAGCTGGGAGCGCCTTGGACCAATGGCCGCTTCAGGCAATCCCCGAACGGCAGCCACGCGAGAAGGAAGTGGATGGACGACGTGCTGTCGCGGCTGCCCGCCGACTTCGCGCCGAGGGTCGAGCGCCTACCAGCGGTGGACAAGGATCGTGTGAGGGCAAGAGAGGGAGATCGGCCCACAAGGGGCGAGAATACCGACCTCCAGTTCCCCAGAGGATCTCCGAAAGTGGTAATTTACGTGGAAGGCTTCTTGCGGTCGGGCCCCTGCTTCATTTCTCCTCACTCGCCCCGCCCCATCCAGACCGTGCCACGGGAGCTGTGCACGTATGCCGCTCCCGCCCTCGCCCAGCCTGGGCCCATGCTCGGTGCATCCCTCTCCCGGGCCACCGCCATGGAGGCGCACGCACCGGCACCGGGCTCAGGCAGGGCGTGGGCAGGAGCGGCAGATGTGCGTATCTCTGTCTCCTCGACTCAGAGGGGCGGACTGCGAACGACCCGTCGTTCTCGTGGAGCGGCGCCCGCGGCTTCGGCTCGGTGGTTCAAAGATGGGGCCCTGAGATGCGGCGCCCTGAAGACGAGGGACGAGGGGCCTCAGACAATGCAAATCCCATCTGGGATCCCTACCTGCCCTGAGGTCCCAATCCCTCAGTGGTCCCATCTTTGAACCGCCCACCATTCCCTGGCCAAGCCAGGAGCGCGTATCCACCGACCCTGGGCTCAAGAAAGGCCTGGGCAGGATCGGTGCATGTGCGTACAGTAGTTTTTTTTCCTCTTCTCAGAGGAGAAGGCGGCGAACGACCTGTCGTTCTCGTCAAACCGCGCCCGCGGCTTTAGCTCGGCGGTTCGAAGATGGATACTGATGTCCTATTCGTGGAGCTCGTAACGTCCGTGACAGGGGGTCGTTTCTGCCCCACCTCCCCGTCATGGTAACAAACGTAATTGGGGGTTGGGCGGCCCCACATCAGCTATGGCGCCGTGGTCACAGGCATGGTGTGGTTATGACAGACATCGGATGGCTTATAGACGCTTTCAGAGGCGGCCGTGATCGTCGTCGTGGTCGTCGTCGTCGTCACCGCCGTCGTCGTCGTCCTGTCGTCGGCGCCGCCTCGTCCTCGTCCTCGTCCTTGCCCCCGTTGCCGCCCCCAACAGCCGTTATCGTCATCGTCGTTATCGTCATCGTCGTTGCCGTCGTCGTCATCGCCGCTCTCGTCGTCGTCGTCGTCGTCGTCGTCGTCGTCGTCGTCGTCCCCGAGTGCGTCGAAGGGCCTGCAGACGCCTTCAGAGGCCTCCAGAAACCGCCCGAAGACTCCAGAGACCTCTGGAGACCTTGAGAGGCGGCTGTCGGTCTCGTCCTCGTCGTCGTCGTCGTCGCCTTCGTCGTCGTCCTCGCTGTCGTCGTCGTCGTCGTCGTCGTCGTCGTCGTCGTCATCATCATCATCGCGCTCGACGTCGTCGTCGTCGTCTCCGAGGGCCTGGGAGGCCCTCCAGACGCCCCCAGGGGCCTGCAGAGACCTCCCGAAGCCTGTGGAGACCTCTGGAGATCTTCAGTGGCAGCCGTCGTCTTCGTCGTCGTCGTCGTCATTGTCGTCGCCCTTCTACTTGTCCTCGTCGTCCTCGTCGTCGTCGTCGTTGTCGTCGTTGTTCTAGCCGTCGTCCTCGTCATCGTCGTTATCGTTATCGTGGTTGTCATCGTCGTCGTCGATTCCGCGGACTTCCAAAGGCCTGCAGACGCTTCAAGAGGTCTCCGGAGACATCCTGAGGCGTCCGGAAACTTCTGGGACCTGCAGTGGCGCCCGTCGTCGTCACCGTCGTAGTCGGCGTCGGCGTCGGCGTCGGCGTCGGCGTCGTCGTGGTCTTCGTCGTTGTCGTCGTCGTTGTCGTCGGCGTCGGCGTCGGCGTCGTCGTCGTCGTTGTCTTGGTCGTCGTCTTCGTAGCCGTAGTCTTCGTCCTCGTCCTCGTCGTCGTCGTCGTCGTTGTCGTCGTCGTCATCGTCATCGTCATCGTCGTCGTCTCCGTGGGCCTCGAACGGCCTCCAGACGCCTCCAGGGGCCTCTAGAGACCTCCCGAAGCTTCTGGAGACCTCGGGAGTTCTTCTCAGGCGGCCGTCGTCGTCGTCGTCGTCCTCCTCCTCCTCGTCGTTATCATCCTCGTCGTTGTCGTTATCGTCAATATAGTCGGCGTCGTCGTCGCTCTCGTCCTCGTCCTCGTCGTCGCCGTCGTCGTCGTCGTCGTCGTCATCGCTATCGCTCGTTATTGTTGTCGTTACCGCTGTCGTCATCGCTATCGTCGTCGGCGTCGGCGTCGGCGTCGTTGCCGTTCTCGTCGTGTTCCCCATCCTTGTCCTCGTCCTCGTCGTCGTCGACTCCGAGGGCCTCGAAGGGCGTCCAGGCGCCTCCGGCGGCCTCCGCAGACGTCTCGAGGCCTCCAGAGGCCTCCGGAGGCCTCTGGAGACCTGCAGAGGCGGTCGTCGTCGTCGTCGGCGTCGTCGTCGTCGTCGTCGTCGTCGTCGTCGTCGTTCTAGTCATCGTTGTCGTGGTCGTCCTCGTCTTCGTCCTTGTCCTCGTTCTCGTCCTCATCGTCGCAGTCGTCGTCGTGGTCGTCGTCGTTGTACGGCGCCCAGGCTCCTCCCCTGCGAGGCCCGCCCACGTTGCCACTACCCCCCACGGGAGCCCGACCCCCACCCGTCACGGACGTCACTACGGGGGGGGAATCAAAAAGCGCTCTCACGGGGCCCTTCAGGCGATCGCAAACATGGATCAAGGGGGCGTGGATTAGCGACGGGTCCCGTTTCCATAGGAAATCGTGGATTTCCGCCGCCGAGCGAGGCGGCACTGGCCGCATTTTGGGGAGGGCACCTCCCCCGATCCATGGATTTGGCGACCGCGCGCCAAATCTATGGATCGCTAATCCATGTTTGCGTGCCCCCGAGCCCTGAGGGATGGGACCACAGCGACGAGAGGCTGGAATCAGCGCAATAACTCGGGACCACTTCTTACCCTTAGGGCCCCATCCCCCTGACATTCGCCAGCGTGAGCTCCCGACCTCTTCCCCGGAGCCATTCGTCCCTCTGGATCCTCTTTTTGAGGGTCCAGTGGCCCGATCACGGCCTCCGAAGTCGAAGAGAAAAGCGCCCGGCTTGAAGGCATCGTATGGTAGGAGATTTGGGCTCAAGGGCCAACCTTTGTCAGGAGGGGACATAATACACAGACACAATTAATCGTCGATCCCCAGGTATTCGTGAGAACGCATGGGAATTGGGGGGAATACGAAAAACAAGAAAATACATTAACATATGGAAGATCCTGGGATGTGTGTCTATCTATTTGTGTGTCCCTTGGCACCCTTGATCCGCCGAACCAGCCCCCTCGCTTATCCAAGGGTCGAGGGCGACTGGGGCGTGGCCGCGTGTCTCTTCAGCCACCTCGCCGCGCTGGCCGCGCTGGCCTCGAGCCCCGTCGAGGCCCCCGCCCACCCGCGGCCCGTGTGGCTCGTCCTCGAGGACGACGCGGTCGAGCCCTCGGTCCCGCGGCCGACGGGGCGAGGAGGATCGGACCTCGAGAAGCGAGGCATGTGCTCCGAGGAGGAGGAGGAGGAGGAGGAGGAGGAGGAGGAGGAGGAGGAGGCGGAGGAGAGGAGGAGGAGGAGGAGGAGGAGGAGGAGAGGAGAAGAAGAAGGAGGAGGAGGAGGAGGGGGGTGGGGGGGGGAGGAGGAGGAGGAGGAGGAGGATCAGGAGGAGGAGGAGGAGGAGGAGGAGGGTGAGGAGGAGGAGGACAAGGCGGGTCGAGGTCTGGGCGAGGCGGATCCAGCCTTTGGCGACGAGGGCCTCAAGGAGAGGCCCCTCGTCGCCAAAGTCTGCATCCGCCTCGGCGTCCTGGTCGGAGCGCACCCCTGGACACGTCCAGGGGTCCACTGCCCCTGGGCTCAAGGGGGGGGTGGCAAGCTCGCGGGGACGACGGGCCTCTCGAGGGTGGAGGCTTCCCAGCAGCTGCGCCTCGCCGCGGGGACATTCTGGGGTCGCCCTGGACCATCCCGAGCGGCCGCCCGAGACCCGAGCTGTGACCCGAGAACCTGACGAGAGTGGCCTCCCCGAAAAAGCTTCATAAACCTCTGAAGATAGCCAGCATACAGTCCGGCCGAGGGAGAAGATCGAGGTCGGTTCGGGGAGGGTACCCTAGTGTCCTTCGTGTTTGTTGGATGTTCTTGTGCATCCTGGAGAGGGTCCCTTTGGACGTTCTGTTTGTTTTGGCCGACGGCGGGTCTCATGTGCTTGAAGGGTGTTATTCTGGCCTAGGCCCGACTGTATTACCAACTTTCGTGTAATAAGAGGATCGTGGGCGGGTGGATGCAGCTTGGGGTTGGCGATTTGCGTCGGATCGCAATTGCTAAGTGCGTGTCGACCGATCTCGGTGTCGTGCCATCGGTCTCTTTATCTACCCGGCACGCTGTCCGTCCATATGACTACCGACCTTTCGATCCGACGATTTTCACGTTCATGTTGTCGATCGATCGCGCTATATCCCTTTCGATCAATCGCTAATCGGTCTCACCTATACCTAACCGATCTCACTCTCAAGACATCGGGCGATCTCAGAATGATAGATGAGCCTCGCACTTCATCCACGACCATGACGATGCTATACACCGATCTAGCGCTAGTAACTGTCTACTGGTCCATTATCTGTCCATCGGTATTGTCCTACGGATAGACGGGATAATCACGGCACAGCCGCCGGACAACAAAGGAATAACCATGGCACTTATGGGACAACCTTGGGACACCCGCGGGACAACCGCGAGACAACCACGGGACACTCGCGGGACAATCAAGTGACACCCATCTGACCAGTTATCGGTCTCAGTATGAATCTAACGATACCATGATCAGTCGACCTTTCGATCCTCCAATCTACTGGCATCACAATTTGTCGCTCGGTCTCACGTTCAATACACCGACTGGGTTTATTGTATATCGGTCTCGCGAGCATTTGCGGGTATCACGATCAACATATCGATCGATCCCACTATCTAGCCTTTGGGCTCGCAGTATGCCTAGACGGGACGACCACAGGACAACCGCGGGGACAACCACGAGCAGCCACGGGACACCCACGGCACAACCGCGTGACACCCACGGGACAACCACGGGACACCGACGGGACACCGACGGGACAACCACGGTCAACCACGGAACAACCACGGGACAATAATGAGCAACCGCGGCACAGCCACGGGACAACCGCAGAACAACCCCAGGATAACCATTAGTAACCGCGGCACAACCACGGGCCAACCACGAGCAACCGCGGCACAACCACGGAACAACCACGGGACATCCACGGGAACCCCGCTGGGCAAATTCTGTCAACCACGGAACAACCACGGGACAGCCACGGTCAACCACGAAATAACCATGGGACAACCACGGGACAACCACGCGACAATCGCGGGATAACCATCCACATAATCATCTATTGGTCTCATTGTGAATCTCACGATTTCATTATCAATCTACCGATCGATCCTCCAATCCACCGACATCGCAATTTATCATTCGATTGCATTTTCAATGTACATCTATATATATATACATAAACAAATGGTTCGTGTTCTCTAGATCGGAGGTGAGGGGGTGAGATCGAAGTGGAACGGAGAGCCCCCCCACCGGGAAATCGATTTCGGTTTCGTGTTCGTGCGTGCCGTTCGTGCGGGCGAGGCGAAGCTGCGTGGGCGGGCGAGAGAAAGTCTCCTGTGGCTGAGGCGCGGCCGGACCAAATGTCTCCCTTCCGGGCGGCCGGGGGCCCGCGGTGTCCCGCCGGTGTCCCGCTGGTGTCCCGTGTGGCTGAGGCGCGGCCGGACCAAATG
This sequence comes from Prorocentrum cordatum, assembly GCA_963575745.1. NCBI lineage: Eukaryota > Dinophyceae > Prorocentrales > Prorocentraceae > Prorocentrum > Prorocentrum cordatum. The sequence continues at coordinate 738,809 of CAUYUJ010019982.1, forward strand.
TCTCCCTTCCGGGCGGCCGGGGCCCCGCGGTGTCCCGCCGGTTTCCCGTCGGTGTCCCGTCGGTGTCCCGAAAATGATGTTGTTGATGATGATCATGATGGTTATGTAGATGGTGATGATGATGACGATGATGGCGTCCTGGTGATGATGATGATGTTAATGATGATGATGAGATGACGATGATGATGATGATGATGATGAATATGGTGATGATGATGATGATGATGATGATGATGATGATGATGTTTCTGCCCGTTGTTGTTGATGATGATGTTGGTAATGATGATGCTGCTGATGATGATTATGGTATCCCGATGACGATGATGATGATTATGACGGTGGTGATGCTAATGGTGATGGTGATGTTGTGCCGGTGATGATATTGATGATGATGTTGGTGATGATGCTGCTGCTGATGATGATGGTGTCCCGATGATGTTGATGATGCTGTTGATGATGTTGATGATGATAATGAGCTGATGATGATGATGATGGAGTCCCGATGTCGTTGATGATGTTGACGATGAAAATGATGGTGACCATGAGGGTGTCCCGATGATAATGATGATGTTGATGGTGATGATGACGATGGCTATGTCCCGATGATGATGATCATGTTGATGATGACTATGATGAGATGATGATGGCGTTGATGATGATGGCATGATGATAATGCCGTTGATGATGATGGCGATGATGATGATGTGAAGATGACAGTGTCCCGATGACGATGGAGATGGTGGTGTTGTTGCTGATGATGATGATGACGTTGAATGTGATATCGATTGTGATATCGGTCGTGAGATCGATAGTGAGACCGCATGTGGGATCGATTGTGAGATCGATAATCAGATCAATTGTGAGACCGAGCGAATGAGATATATCGAGTGAGATCGATTGTGAGATCGATCGAGGGAAATCGATCGAGCGAGACCGATAGTGAGATGGATAGTGAGACCGATCGAGTGAGACGCTGCATCCTCCCCCCTCGAACCTCCTTATCACCCGAAGGGTGGTCGTATAGGTATACATGTATATATCTTGGTCTTGCTATCGTCTATGCGTATAACATCAGTCTATTGATCGTACTTTCTCTCTCTCTATATATATATATATATATATATCGGGCTCGCAATCTGTCTATTCGGGACGACCACAGGACAGCCGCGGGGAAAACCAAGAGCAGCCACGAGACACCCACGGGACAACCTCTTGACGCCCACGGGACAACCACGAGACAACAACGGGACAACTACGGGACAACCACGTGACAACCACGCGACAACCGCGGCACAATTACGGGACAACCGCGGCACAACCACGGGCCAACCACCAGCAACCGCGGCACACCAACGGGACAGCCACGGGACAACCACGGGACAACCACGGGACAACCACGGGACATCCACGGGGCAACCACGGCACAACCACGAACCAACCATGGGACAACCACGGGACAACCACGGGGCAACTACGGGATAACCACGGGGTAAGCACGGGACGACCACGCGACAATCGTGGGACAACCAGGTGACATCCATTTGACCATCTACCAGTCTTCTTATCCAGTTGCCTACGGCAAGTCCCGCCACCGTGCCTGGGTTGTGGTCTACAAGCCCCCTGGATGTTCGCTGGAGTCTCGTGGGATGCCTCTCGGTGGCCTCTTGGAGGCAGTTTTGAGGCCTCTTGGGGGGGCGTTTTGGAGCCTCGTGGGGGCATCTTGGGAGCGTCTTGGGGCCTCTTAGGGGCCTCTTGGGGTCCATTGGTCACCTCGTCTGGCCTTCTCGGGGCACCTTGGGGCGGAAGGCTCGGATTTTCGGTTCGTGCTCCCTCTCTGGGGCCCCTCCTGAGGTCTTGGGGCCCTCCTTGGGCCGTCTTGGGCGCCTCTTGGGCCGTCTCGGGGTGCTCACGAGCCGTCTTGAGGCCTTCTTGGAGGTCCCTTTGGCCGTTTCGGGGTGGTTTGGGGGACCTCTTGGGCCGTCTTGGGTCGTCGGGAAGCCGAAACGACGAGAACGCCGAAATCCTCGAAACACGAACGGAACATCAATGATTCGTGCCTTTAAAGCCCTCTTGGGAGACCTCTTGGAGGCCTCTTGGGGCGCCTTGGAAGCCTCTTGCGCCATTTTGAGGACATCTTGGGCATCTTCGAGCGATCGTTCGGCGATTCGGGGCCCTCATTGGACCCTCGTGGAAGCCGTGGAGAGCCCCAGGGCGGCGCCATGGCCGCCCAGGGAACTCCCAGGAGTATGGCTGGCGCGCGCGGGGAGGTGCGGCCAGGAGAGGCGGGGGCCCCGTAGAATCTTGCAAAAACCCTACCAGACAGCACTTGGCATTCGAGCACGCCTCAACGTGCCAGGGGGCACGGTGGCGGATGATTCGAATGATCTCACGATCGATCTACCGCGGAACAACCACGGGATAACCACAGAACATTTGCGGGACAACCCTGCGCACGCCGTGGCGGGCGGGGAACCGACCAAATTCGGTGCGACGTGGGTCTAGCTAGCGGAGGAATTCGCACAGCTCAGCTTCGCCCGCATTCGCGTCACGGTCCAAAGAAGCCGAGACCGACATATATGTTTTGGTTCGGGGGCTCCGTTTCACTTTGATCTCACCCCCTCCATACCTCCTATCAGTGACGAACGCCCGCGGATTTCGGCTGGAACGTGTGCCCATGAGAAAGCCGTGTCGGTTGCATGGGGCATGAGTTGTGTTGGTTCCCTTGCAGAAGCTTGCATGCAACAGGTCGTCGGCAGTCGGCTTTCCTGGACGGCAGCATGGGCAGGAGGAGGCCTGAGAAGGAGGGGAGGCTTGATGAGGATGGAGGAGGCGGAAATGTCATGACCCAGATGGGTAGAGACACATATTCCATTTGCGCCCCAAGAGTGCTCCCAGGGACATTCGCCCGCGAATTTTCTGAAGCGGTATCGAATCCACTCGATCACCTCATGCTTGTCTATTTTAAAGATCCGAGTCTGCAGTCAGTGCGTGTGTATATTTTGCCATATCATGCGCCGTTAGAGTATGGCAGTGAAGCTGAAATTTCCCGATCAGCGCTTGCATTGAAGGGGTTCTAGCAGAAATTGAAAGATTTGGCGAAAGTGCCCCGCCGATTTTGGTGGCTGGCTGGGTTCCCGGGTTCCCTGTTCCGGGTTCCCGGGTTCCTGGTCCCTGGTTCCGGTCCGAATTCGGTGGGTTCCGGGTTCCGGGGCTCTTGGGCTCCCGTGATCGATCTCCTCATCGATCTTGGTACCGATCCCATTTCAGACCATCCACCGATTGGGATTCTTCTCTGGCGCAGCTTCTGCAACGCAGCATTGGACGCCACGTGCTGACACGGCACGGCGTCTGCGGCACGTGTCGCGCGGCCGCCGGCCGCGCCTGCAGGCCAGCGGGGGGGTCCGTGGGTCTGCCGAGGTCGTGCCGGCCGATCTGCGGGGGAGGCGCGCCCCGGCCGCCCCCCTCTTCCGTGGGCACTGGTGGGATCGGCAGGCAGGCGCTCGCTCGTTGGTTTTCTTTTGTCCGATCAGGCCGAGTGGTCCCGGGTTCAGGGTTAGGGTTTAGGGTTGAGGGTTTAGGGTTTACTCGGGGGGGAGGCGCGCCGGCTGACCTGAGGGGAAGGCGCGCCAGCCGCCCTCTGCTCCCGTGGACATGCTGGGATCGCAGGCAGAGGCTCGCTCGTCGGGTTTTTCTTCCGATCAGGCCGAGGGGTCCCCTCAGACAAGGTCGCGCGAGTGCCGGGGCGCATGCGTCATTGTCCATGTGCACGCGTGTGCTTCGCTGAGCAGCGCCTGCTTTCAGCAGTATCGTCGCGTGTTCTCCCAAAGCAGTGCTTACACTCTGAGGGTTCCCAGTTGTCTTCTTAGCTAGCTGTACGGGTTCCCCCGGGCCTGCTTTGATCTGTGCTGTCATTTGTTCCCCGAGCAGTGCTTGCATTTTGGGGGTTCTCCGTTGTCCTCTTAACGAGCTGTACGGGTTCCCCGGGTTTTCTGACGGCGCCTTCGGCGCCTCCCTCCTCCAGCGCGCGCTCCGCGCGGTGAGGAGGGGCCGTGAGAGGGGCCAGGTCAGCGCCGACCGCAGGAGCCCGCTCGGATCTCCGACCATTCCTGATGATTGCACCCATGGCGGTCAACACGGAAGGACGTCTGTTCGTTCTAGCACCTGCCGTTGTTGCCATGGCGCGATCTGGTTTGGCATCTCAGCGGCTGCTCTCTTTGTTGAGTCCCAGGTCAGCTGAAACACGTCGTCTCTCGTGGTTGTCTTATTGTTGACCGTAGGTGTATGCTGTTTCTGTTGCAGCCCGTTGCGCTGCTGTTGGGACCTCGAAGCTCTGGGAAGAGTGAGCTCGTGCTGCCCGCACAGCCCAGATAACTTGAGCACACACGGCCATACACCCCCCTGACAACGTGATGCCATTATTTTTGCAATTTCCCCCTCCCCCCCTCAATGTTGAGTCGGCGGCGGCCGACGGCGGAACATGCTGATCGTGCGGCGCTCCGCGCAAGCATTGAAGTTGAAGGGCGCAGGGCGACGGACCGCGCGCGAGAGTTGCATTTCTTCTCCGGGCAGTGTACTACATCACCGTGGCGAAACTTTCTTTTAATTTGTTTTCGCCAAATAGCGCGCATCAGCGCAGAGTAGTTCGGAGTAGAAATGCTCCAACTACTCCGCGCGTGGGCGCATCCAGTTCAACAATTCGTAGGGGTTGGCGCGGAGTGATTTCCGATTTGGTTTTGGCGTAACAGAGATATATGCATTAGGCGGATCGGAAACTACTCCGCCGAATGACGCAGTCACCATGTCATGTTAGGAATCTTCGGAGGGATAGGAGATATCAGCATCATGGCAAATTAACGAAACTTTTTTGTCACGGCCGTGTATGCCAGGGCATCGCTTGGATCTTGACCCCAATCGCTGCAGAGGCGTGTGTTCCCGCGCCCCCCCCCGTTTGGCGCCACGTGCGGCCCAGACGGCCACCAGGCGGTCTCGTTCTGGGCGGGACCGGCTGCCGTGCTGCGTGCTCTGGTGTTGGCCGGCCTTGCCCTCCCCATCCCCATGCCACCACCGTGCTCCTCGTCGATGCCGTGGCGAGCAGGGTCTTTCCCCACAGAGCTGGAGCGTGCTCCAGGCACGCAGTCTCGCAAGACTCGGCGGCGCGCGAGGGGGGGAAGTGAGAAGGGGAATGCCTTCTCGGAAGGCGGCGGGATTTCTGAGAAGCCCTCGCGCCTTCTTAGAAGCTCTTGTTGTCTTCGGGAAAGGCTCAGAAAACTGCTCAGCAGGCCGGGGGTCTTCCCAACCTTCTGAGAAAGCCTTCTCCTTCTCACTTTCCCCCCTCGCTCGCCACCGAAAAGCCACAGATAGGGCACCATCACAGCAGCATCGATTGAAACATCGACCGTGGTCTAACTCTCGCATTGCCGCCCCTCTCAGAGACTCACAAGAGGCTCGACCTGGCAGGGGGGAACGGGTTGATCATTGGGTAGACCCGTGCGGCATGATCTAACGCGGCCTTCTCCGCCCGCAAGGCGGGCCATCTTCCCCAACGAGTCAAGTTTATTTGGTGATAATTTGTCTCATCCATTGTTTTGCCGATCGCCGCGGAGTAGATCTTGGCTGTTTTTGGCGCTTGTTTCAAGCAAGTGGAGTCCCTTCTCCACAGGACGCACAGTTGCAAACAGTCGCATGAAGCAGAGACCCGGAGCCATGCCCCCCCCTGGGAATCTCAGCGGTTCGCCCACACTCGTCCCTCGGCGTGGTCCTTTCTTCCTTGCGTGCTGCGAGAGCGGCGGGTCGGACATTTGGTACGCCATACTCAAAGACAGCGACGTCCGTCATCTTCAAAGAGGCCTCGTCGAGAAGAAGCACTGAGCGCTGCGGCGCTACACGCCCATCCCCGCTGTTGGGACAGCTCTCGCTGTATTGGCGTTCGTTCGTTCGTTCGTTCGACAACGGCCTGCCGCGAGGTGGGAGCAGATCTGGCCGTACGTCCCCGAGGAGCTCCGACCGCGCCGGGGCCACTCTTTCTCGGCTGCGAGCCTGGGGGGAAGTGAGCAGGAGAAGGCTTTCTCGGATGGCTCGGAGGTTCCCTGGCCTTCTCAGAATGCTGAGCCTTCCCCGGAGACAGGAAACTTCCCAGAAGGCGCGGGGACTTCTGAGAAGCCCCGCCGCCTGCTGGGAAGGGAAGTCCTTCCTCCTCACCTCCCCCCCCCCTCCCTCGCCGCCGACTCTCTTTGTGCGCCTGCTCTTCCTCTCCGTCCCCTCGCGGGAGGAGGCTGCGAGGGTGCCGACGTGCCGCGGCCCGTCCCGGAGAGGCCCCTCGCCGCCAGAGGCTGGATCGGGCCTCGAAGACGTCCGGTCGGGGCGCAGCCCTGAAGGGGTCCGGGGGGCAGGGGAGCGGTGAGGGAAAAAGCATCAAGGTTGGTGTCGGGTGTCGCAGTGTCTCGGAAACTGGAGCGTCTACATTACCAGTGGCGGGCGGTTTTTCACTCCCAGGACTTTTTCGAGGGTCGGGGACGACGTCGGAGTGGTGTGGTGTATACTTTTTGTCCCAGTTTTCCCCGGGAAACAATGAAGAATGTATGCACCAGGATCCCGTATACACAAACATCCGCTTTCCTGTGCGATATTCAGCGTGAGGCCAGAGAAAGGCGTCGGTGTACAGAGTTCGGCTCCTTAGTATCGGTACCCCTCGGCATCGGGCATCACGAGGTCTGGAGGCTCCGTCGCGGTGTCTGTCCCCGACCCCCTGAGCAAGGAAGCGATGAAGGAAAAAGCATCACGTTGGTGTCGGGTATCGCGGTATCGGTGCCCGTCGCGGGGTGTCGCGGCATCGGGTGTCGCGGTATCGGCATCGGACATCGCGAGGTCTGGAGGCCCTGTCGCGGTGTCGGTACCCGACCCTCTGAGCAAGGAAACGATGAAGAAAAAACATCACATGGGTCGGGCCGTAAATCCGATAACGTAGACATTATGCTTAACAATGAAAGACTGCTGTCGTATGTGCGTCTGAGGTCCACCAGAACCCGTTGTGTTTGCACGACTTGCCTCTAAACGTGAGGGATTAATAAAGCGGTGGGTTCGACGCGATCGAGTCCGCATGCGGCTGATGATGACCATGTTGTCGGTGACGGCTATGATCGCAATCGTCATCATTATCACCTGAACCATCAGCAACAGCATCATTGTCACCACCACCACCATCATCATCATCATCATCATCATCATCATCATCATCATCATCAGCATCATCAGCATCATTATCATCATCATCGTCGTCATCATCATCGTCAGCATCATCATCAGCATCATCACCATCAGCATCATCATAGTCATCATTATCATCAGCATCATCATCATCACCTCCATCACCTTCATCACCATCATCACCGTCATCTCCTTCGCACAATCATCACCATCATCATCGTAGCCCTTTTGTTCAGGCACCACCATCCTGTTCAGGCACCTGACACCTTGTTCAGCACCATCCAGAGCGGGGATTCTCGGGCGCGCTCGCGCCCCAACCCGGCCCTCCCCGCCTTGCGGCCCGGTCCCGCCCCTGCTGCCCGCGCATGGTGGTAATTGCCGCGCTGCGCTGGGCACGACGCCGCCGTGAGGAGGGCGCAGACGTTTGTATCGTTGTTCGCTTTTTCGGCATGCTGCCCGATCTAAGATCAAAGGCCGAGTGGGCGCTAGGGTACAGGCGTCGCCGATGCACAAGGCGTTGCAGAGCTCCGTCCTGTCATCGCGGACCTCTGTATCATTCCTCATACCGTCGATCGCGGGCACTTGCGCACGGACGGCGCCAGCGAGACTGCGACATGGGTCACCGCACGGGCCGCAGGCGCCCCTCCTGATGGCGGTCACGGTCCTCCTGGCGTTGGCGGCTCCCCTGGAGGTGGGCACGTTCATGTTGACGATGGCGAGGGTGGTGGAAACGGCCAGGCCCGACGCCGCCGAGGGCTCGACCCCTGGCATGATGGCGTGACCCCTGGAGCTCCTCAGCTTGGGGCGCTGACGCACCGACCCTTCCTGACTACAAAAAACCACGGAAACATCAAGCAGATGGCAGCTTGCCTGGAGTTCCTCACTTCCCCGCGCTGGTGTACCCGTGCGCACTCATGCTGCCGTGTGTTGGCCCCTGGCCCTGATGTTCTTCTTCGTGCCAGCGCGCCTGAGTTCCAGTCTAAGGCGTGGGATAACCTATTCCGCGCCATGGGTGCCCCCGAGGCGCATGAGGTCCCTGCTCGCGCTGCGAGTGGCCAGGCTCCTGGTGACTAGATTGCTGGTCATGCCCCCCTCTGCGCCTGCTCTCCCACGCCGTGGCAAGTGGCGATGGGAATGTGGGTCAAAGTCTGGCCGGGTCTGCTGCGAGCGTGTCGCATGATGATGATGGGTTTGGAGGATTTTCGTTGTGTTCCTGGGAATCTGGGGGCTGCGATTTCAAACCAGTCCGCGATGCGGGCCCGCTGGTTCTAAGCTTACGGTTCGTCGGCGGGGACCTTTTTGTTCCATTTTGGCCAATCCGTTGTTTTTGGCTTTACGATGAGGCGACACGCGTAGCACACTTCACAACACAGAGCAGCGCAGCACAACACAGCGCTGCTCAGCACAGCTCAGCTCAGCTCCGTCGCACGATCGCAAAGCGCGACAGGCGTGGTAGTTCATCGACACGAGAGGGGGGGCGGCCGCTATCCGTGCCAGTCGTCCAGGCATAGCAGGCGTGGCACTTTCTCGACACCATAGGGGGTGCGCAGGGGGTGGTCCCTGAGCGCGGCCGCTATCCGTGCCAGTCGTCCAGGCATAGCAGGCGTGGCACTTTCTAGACACCATAGGGGGTGCGCAGGGGGTGGTCCCCGAGCGCGGCCGCTATCCGTGCCAGTCGTCCAGGCATAGCAGGCGTGGCACTTTCTCGAAACCATAGGGGGTGCGCAGGGGGTGGTCCCTGAGCGCGGCCGCTATCCGTGCCAGTCGTCCAGGCATAGCAGGCGTGGCACTTTCTCGACACCATAGGGGGTGCGCAGGGGGTGGTCCCTGAGCGCGGCCGCTATCCGTGCCAGTCGTCCAGGCATAGCAGGCGTGGCACTTTCTCGACACCATAGGGGGTGCGCAGGGGGTGGTCCCTGAGCGCGGCCGCTATCCGTGCCAGTCGTCCAGGCATAGCAGGCGTGGCACTTTCTCGACACCATAGGGGGTGCGCAGGGGGTGGTCCCAGAGCGCGGCCGCTATCCGTGCCAGTCGTCCAGGCATAGCAGGTGTAGCCCTTTCTCGACACCATAGGGGGTGCGCAGGGGGTGGTCCCTGAGCGCGGCCGCTATCCGTACCTGTCGTCCAGGCATAGCAGGCGTGGCACTTTCTCGACACCATAGGGGGTGCG
>CAUYUJ010019982.1:753181-767507 GCA_963575745.1 Prorocentrum cordatum
ACCATCACCACCACCATCACCATCATCATCACCATAACCATCACCATCGTCATCATTCTCATCATCACCATCACCACCACCATCGTCTTCATTCTCATCATCATCACCAGCAGCCTCATCATCACCATCATCAGCATCATCATCACCATCACCACCATCACCACCGCCGCCACCACCACCGCCCCCACCGCCATCAGCACCGAGGAGTGCACAGTCAGAGCGCTGGCCTGCATCGGTGGCTGCCTGGCCGGTGGCCTCCCTCCGCATGCCCCGCCACCGCCCGCGATCCGCCCGCCGCCTCCAGCTCGCCTCCAGCCCGGCGGCCCAACCCTGGCTGCTCGGCCCTCGGTCGCTTCCGCGCCTCGAGCGTGTTCCTTTATACGTTGTTCATTTATAACTCTTCGAGAGTTCTTTGATTTTGGGGGAGCCCAGATCCTTTGATTTTTAATTGTTTTACCCTGGGCCTCTTCCTGGCCACTAGGGGGCCAGGAACACTTGGAAACGAGCACCATCAGGAATGAGCACGATTAGAAATGAACGACGTGTATTGCTTGGGGCATAGTGAGCATTATAGCCCCCTTCGCCCCACTTTCCCCCCCCCTATAACGTAACGCCCCTCCCCCCCCCCCAGTGCGCCATGGGCACTCCCGCCGTGCGCCTCGGGCACGCGGCGGGGGGGAGGCGTTACATCCTACCCTCCCCCCCCCGGGCCGGCCCCCTCTCCCGCCCATAAATGCGCACTATCGCCGAACATGAAGAAACGCGCTCCTCCTGCCGCCCATGCGTCTAGGTTTGGCCCTGCGATCCGCGCGCGCTGCAATGGCCTAACACAGATCGTTACGGCACGAGAAGCACGCAGCAGAAAGGTGGAGTTTTTCAGGGCTCTCGTTGTGGTCTTTCGACGCTTTTTTTTACCCCGCGGCGCCGGAGCTGTGGGGATGAGGAGTTTCGCCGCATGCCGCGGTGCGAGCACCACTGGTGGTCATTTCCGATCCGATTCGGTCTCGTGTCTGGTCGGCTCGGTCCGATTCGGCTCCGGCACTGCGACGATCCGCGGCGGGCCGATGCGTGCATTGCGTTGTCGAGAATTTTGCAGCGGCCAGTCCGATTCGATTCCGGTTCCGTGCCGACGCAGCCGGATCTGACGCACATGCCGATTCGATACGGTTCCACGATTCGATGTAGATTGGTGTTGCCAGTTGGTGTGTTCGTCGCTCGTTTTCCAGCGCAGCAATCGAGCGGTGTGTTCTGTGGTCTCGTGGGACGGATCTTCTTTGCTTCAGTCATGTTCCGCTTCGCCAGAATGGCACGCACGTTCAGCCAGGACATCACCAGAAACATCGGGACCGGAATAGTGAACCCCAATCGGCTGCTGTAGTTGATTAACCTATTTCCATCTGCAGTTTCGTGGCCCCCTATGGTGCCAAGTCCATGTTGATTGCAGGCCTCGGTAAGAACTGGCGCTCCGAGGCAGAATTCTTGCACAGTGCGCAAGCGTGTATCACCCCTCATGAGCTAAGGGGCAAGCTTCTACCGACGGATTCAAGCTGGTGAGGAGCGGGTTTGGTCTTCACGGGAGGGGCCAGAGAGAAGCCATGATAAAGCAGAGGCGCAGTCAGAAATGCAGGGGCAAGGCAAGCATCATTAGAAAGCCGTGCGGCGGCAACTATCGGGTTGCGCAGTTCACGCATTGCACATCGGCCCAGCGGTCACTGTCGCCCCCGGGATTCGTGCATGCGAGATAGGCATCGCAGGGTCACGGCGCGACGCGCGCCTCGAGCTCCATTACTAACGAGGCCCCCATCGTTTGCTCTGCGCACGAACAGAGGCCAGTCTCAGCCGCTGTGGCGCTCACAGCCTGGCCCTCGTCTTGCATAGGATCCGAACCGACTGCCGCGGCCGGCGATCGGGTGGCATAGTAGCAGCTCCAGGGAGAGATGGAGAGGCGAGGCCGTTTCTTCCGCAGCCATGCTGGTACAAGGCGGGATGGCTTCCACCCTCATGGGCATGCGCGGTAGTTAGTTGCAGCCTTCTTCTCTCTCCCCACCTCCCCTCTGTTCCCTGACCGCTCTCGCCGTCGCGGCAATGGCGGCGCAGGCTCGTTCAGATCACTACAGCACGCTGGGCATCCCTCGCCGCGCTGGGGCTGACGAGGTCACCCGGGCGTACCGATCGCTGGCGAAGCAGTACCACCCCGACAAAGCCTCGCACTTGGACGAGGCCGCCCGACGAGAGCGAGAACGCCAGATGGCCGCAATCAACGTCGCGTACTCGGTGGTGATCTCTCCGCGCCAGCGGCAGGAGTTCCGCAGAAGACACATACTGTGGAGGCCCATGCCAAGAACTTCCCTGCTTGCCTCCAGGGTGCCCTGGGTTGGGTTTCGATGGTTTTGCTGTGGAAGGCGTGACGTTCCCACACCACAAATGAATCGTCAATGGACGTCCTGGGGTCTCAGTATTGGGCTTCTTGTGGAAGGTTTCTCGTGGACTGGCCTCCACTGTATACACCGCTGGCCCAGTGGTGGCTCCACCAGCCTGGCCAGGGCCAGGACCATGCTGGGCCCTGGAGCACGATGCGCGCAGGCCCTGCGGGCCTCGGCTGGGCGGGCGCGTGCACCGTGCAGGGGCCCCGGATGGCCCTGGCTGTGCACGCTGATGGTGCGCGCGTGCCTCCGACGTCGTGGCGTTGCAGACCTGCGGAGGTTTAGCCGTAAACGTGCCAACGGTGTGTCAGCTGACGCCGATGTGGGAATGCGTGGGTTCGCGGCCAGAGCAATTGTAGGAACGCGTGGTTCGTGCTTTCCTGCAACTCGCTGTGTCGTTTTTGCTCGAGACGCTTGCGTATCTCAAAAGTAGGAAACGGTGGTTCGTGATTTCCTACTTGCTGTTCTTCGTGAGCTCGGTGTCACAAAAACCAGATTCTCAACCGCACCGTTGACCAAGCACGCCGTCAGCGCGGCCTTTTGGTCTAGACTCCTTCCCCGGCACCGGCGTTTCCTCCCGAGCAGTTTCTGTTGACGGCCTTAGTAGGGCCAGGCGAGGGACCCCGCGGGCCCTACTAAGGGGGGCGGAGGGAGGCAAGAGAAGCCCGATCAGAAGGGAGGAGGAGGAGGAGGAGGAGGAGGAGGAGGAGGAGGAGGAGGAGGAGCCGCCCGAGCAATGTCCGTCGTGATTTGTTCACGGCGCGACGGGTCGGGGTCTTGCGCTCCTCCCAGGAGTACGACCTCGGGCTCCCGGAGACCCCGCCCGGCGCGGCGCGGCCGGGGCCGGCGGGGGCGTTTGCGCGCGCCGCCAGCCGCGCCCAGGCGGCACCCGCCTGCCACCCCCCCGCCTCAGGGCGGTCGCCCGTGTCGGCGGGGGGCGGCTTGATCGCAGGCGGGAGGGGCTCGACGTACAGTCGGGGCGCTGGAGAAGGAAGCCTTTTCGTTGGGGAGGGGCTCGGTGTTCCTTGATTGTTCCAAAGTTTGCCTCGGGTGCTCCGGAGGTTTTCCTTGGGAAATCGAGGTTGAACCTATGGGAAAAAGGGACCTCGTTCCTTATTCAGGGTCCCTTAGGTCAACGCCTCGACTGTATGCACCACGTCGTTGGGTCGGCCACGGGGGCTCGTGGAAGCGCAGACTTAAGTCGGGCGTGTCCCTCTACACGAGGAAGATTCGAAGATAGTAAAAAAAAATTGTCTGGGAACGATTTTTGTATATTTTGTGAGTGGTTGGGGGTCTGGTTCGACCAATTTCTATTTTTCGTCCAAAATCCGCCTGTAGGGAGACATGCCCGACCGAAGCGTAGACGGCCTCCAGCTTCCCTCGGTAATATCCGAACTGCGACGGAGAGAAGTGGGACGAAGACCCGCAGCAGCGCCTGCCCATTTGGAACAGGAGTCGTCGTTGGTGTCGCCGCCTGCTTCACCGCGGCCGCTGTCGGTTTGGGGCAAGCATTGCTGTTGGGCATCCTGCCATTTCGTTCCGCACCAATTTCGGAAGTGCCGGACAGACCACCTCCGGGCTCCCCATGTGTGGGGCGTTCCAGACAGGGCCTCGCCTTCGAGGGGTCGACAAGTCAACATGCCTTCCTCGGCAGAAAGTCAGAGCCCTGAATCATCAGGGGCAACTCGGGTCAGGGCTAACTCGGGTTCCTTTTTCGGGAATCCGAACCCGAGTTACCCCAGACCCGAGTTACCCCGGATAACTCGGGCGTCCAGAGCCCCGAATCATCAGGGGCAATTCGGGTCAGGGCTAACTCGGGTTCCTTTTTCAGGAATCCAAGCCCGAGTTACCCCGGACCCGAGTTACCCTGGATAACTCGGGCGCCCAAGAAAGCTGGAGGGAGCGAGCGGAAGGAAGACAAGGAGGGCTCCGCCAGCGGAAGCTGGCGGAGGTAAGAAAAATGCGCCCCAAGAGATGTCGATGTGTTTTGATATTTGCCCTCCGGAGTCGGCCACCTGGGAAGCCAGAGCGTCTGCACACAGCTTTTCGGCCGACCAACCGATTAGTAAGCAACTCCTGGGAGGTTGAATTCAGCATCGGCGCTGATATGTACGTGGTCAATAACTTTTCTAATCCGGCGTTTCCCGCCCAGTCCCGCTCACTCCCGTGCAATATGGCTTTATCACGGGCTTTAACATGTGGCCTCATCCCGCTCAGTGGCCCCTCAATCGGGTGTTTTGGTTGGGCGGGGCTGGGACGAGGAACAATCCGATCCAGAGCGTTCCAGAACGCTCCCAGAGCCTTCGGGAACGCTCTGAGCCATCCTCCAGATACTCCAGATCCGCGGCGCCTGAGACATCCTCCAGAGCCTCCAAATCTTAGAGATTCCCGATGTATCCCCACCCTATTGTTTCCCAACCCTCCTGCGCTGGGTTCTCGTTTTGAATAAAGCAGTGTGGTCGCATCCTCCCGCCTCCCTCTCCCTTCTCTCCTGAGTCTCACCTCGCTGCTTCCTATTGCTTCCTGCGTGCAGGCTTGCCTCCTACCTGGCCATCCCTGGGGGGCTACGATCTGCGAAACTGTCGCCACGTTCGAGGGCTGCTGCTAGCGGGCCAGCATAGTGGGCACTCGCCGCAGACTCGGATTAGACCTCGCCATCCCTGGGGCGCTGCGATCTGCGAAACTGTCGCCATGTTCGAGGGATGCTGGGGGGCCAGTATAGTAGGTGCTCGCCGCAGGCTCAGATTAGACCTCGCCATCCCTGGGGGGCTGCGATCTGTGAAACTGTCGCCACGTTCGAGGGCTGCTGGGGGTCCAGTATAGTGGGTATTGGCCGCAGGCTCAGATTAGACCTCGCCATCCCTGGGGGGGGCTGCGATCTGTGAAACTTTCGAGGGCTGCTGCTAGCGGGTCAGCATAGTAGGTACTCGCTGGAGACTCAGATTAGACCTCGCCATCCTTGGGGCACTGCGACCTGCGAAGCTGTCGCCACTTTCGAGGAATGCTGGGGGGCTGCGATCTGCGGAACTGTCGCCACGTTCGAGGGCTGCTGGGGGGGCCAGCATAGTGGGTGCTCGCCGCAGATTCAGATTTGACCTCGCCATCCCTGGGTCACTGCGATCTGCGAAACTGTCGCCATTTTCGAGGGCTGCTGCGGGGCCAATATAGTAGGTACTCGCCGCAGGCTCAGATTAGACCTCGCCATCCCGAGGGGGCTGCGATCTGTGAAACTGTCGCCACTTTCGAGGACTGCTGGGGGGCCAGTATAGTGAGCACTCGCCGCAGATTCAGATTAGACCTCGCCATCCTTGGGGGGCTGCGATCCGTGACACTGTCGCCACGTACGTGGGCTGCTGGGTGGCCAGCATCGTGGGCACTCGCCGCAGATTCAGATTAGACCTCGCCATCCCTGGGGGGCTGTGATCTGTGAAGCATTCGCCACTTTCGAGGGCTGCTGGGGGTCCAGTATAGTGGGCACTCGCCGCAGATTCAGATTAGACCTCGCCATCCCTGGGGCGCTGCGATCTGCGGAGCTGTCGCCACTTTCGAGGGCTGCTGGGGGGGCCCGCATCGTGGGCACTCGCCGCAGATTCAGATTAGACCTCGCCATCCCTGGGGGGCTGCGATCTGTGAAACTGTCGCCACTTTCGAGGACTGCTGGGGGGCCAGTATAGTGAGTACTCGCCGCAGGCTCAGATTAGACCTCGCCATCCCTGGGGGGGGCTGCGATCTGTGAAACTTTCGCCACTTTCGAGGGCTGCTGGGGGGCCCGCATCGTGGGTACTCGCCGCAGATTCAGATTAGACCTCGCCATCCCTGGGGAGCTGCGATCTGTGAAACTGTCGCCACGTTCGAGGGCTGCTGGGGGCCCAGCATAGTGGGTACTCGCCGCAGATTAGCCAGCTACTGAAAACGCCAGTACTCTCCTGTTTCCTCCCTCCACTTCCATCGTCACCCGATTCCCCCTGTCACCTTCTCCATGCTGCCGCTGCTGCCGCGATGGATTCCCGCCCCCACAATTCCATCATTTTCCTGCCCGTCGTTCCCGCCCCCGTTTTTCTTCAAGCCTGGGGCGCCAATCCTTGTCATGTCGATCGCCTCTCTGTGAGTCGTGCAACGCGCGCGCATCCCATGTAGTTTGCACAACAGATCGCCGCGCCTGCACTGTTGTTGTCCCTGTCAATATTGGCCCACGTCTCTGTCCACTCGATGCTAATGAGTTGGGTACGTCGCAGGGTAATTCCTCGTCCTGGCAGGTGTCGGCCCAAACCGTGTTTTGGCGATTCCCTGGGCCGTTTTCGCTTCGGTGTCGTTTTGCGGCAATGGCGGGGTGAAGACAAAGAGGCGGGAGAAAAAGACCAAGACACGGAAGCGAGAAACGACCTCTCGCCGCAGCGCGCGTCCACGGACTGGAAGGACCAGGGCGTCGCCGGAGAGCGCGCCGGCTCGCTTTCAGTGCACCGCAGTCGCACGGCATCGCGCTGCGAGCGCCTGGCGCTGCAATCGCACCGCGTCCTGGCTTCGCCTCTCCCGGCTGGCCCGTCGTCGTTTCAAGTCGGGCCTGTCACTCACAGGAAGACTATTCAAAATAGTCAAAACATAGTCTGGGGACTATTTTTAAGATATTCATTGACCATGTTGGAGTATTTTGAGGGGTATCCTGTTTGTTTCGTCGAAAATCCCCCTGGAGGGGGACACGCCCGACCCACTCGTCGTTCCGACGCGAAGACCTCCCCGGAGCTGCCTCCGAGGGCCGGCGACGGGGCGCGCGCCGAGCCCCTCCGCAGGCGGCGGGCCCCCGAGGCCCCGCTACCAGAGCGCGGGGAAGTACACGCAGAGCAGCCGGCAGGCCTCGCGAGCGCAGGGAGGACGTGCAGTCAGCCCTCACTGAGGCAGTGGCGAAGCGTCCTGGCTCGCCCAGAGCCCTAGCAAGCGATGGTCTAAGAACCTCTTGTGGTTTCCAAGATCTGCTTGGAGAACATTTCTGGCGGAGTCTGTCTTGCTTTATCACATCTGGTCGGTCCCTGCTCAACTCACAGTAAGGATGGGTCGGCACGAACGAAATGGGCACGGAAAGATTGGGTACAATGCCCAACAGCAGTGCCTGTTCGTTTTGGACAGGGCTCGCTGAGTGCGCCGCCGCGGCCTGTGTCCATTTGAGACAGACGGCCGCCTGCCCAACAGCGGCCGCTGTTTGGTTTGGGACAACATTCCGCCTGTAGGAGGACATGCTCGACCTGAACGTACACTCATGGGTCAATCAATTCTCCACCACCGTTGCCATAGACAGGACGGGGGAGAAGGGAGGATGGGGAGGTCCTCCTTCTCCTCCTCCATTCTCCCCCTCCTATTCCTCCTCCTCCCCCCTCTCCTAGCAATGGCAGTGGTGGCGAAAAACCGGCCCACCATGCACGTACATGAAGCCAAGTTGGTTTCGATACGGGTTGCGAGAACGTTCGTGTCACGAGGCTGGCCTCTCAGGAGCAACGATAGGGGGGGATAGGCATGCGGGGGGGATGCATCGACTCCTAATCGCCCATTGATCGCCGATAGGGGTCTGATAGCCCCACCCCGCCGAGGAAGGCGCGGTTTCCTTATCGGGGGCCTATCGCCGATCTGTCGGCGATGGATCGCCGATTCCAGGTCGATGCATCCCCCTATTTCAGACCACCCCTAATTACCGTTGCTCCTCAGCCTCGCCGACATGGGGTGGGCAGACTTCGTGTCCGTGGTCGGGCGCGTGCGTTTTTTTTGTTTGTGGGCCCCCGCAGGCCCGGCGCATGGACCCCTCGCAGTACACCGTGCACGTGGACGGCCGTGCCCGGCAGTTCGGCGGCGCCGCCGGCCCCGGCGCCGGCGACCCCGCGCCAGCGCCCGCCCCCTCCGCCGCCGGATCTCGAGGAATAATATCATAGCGCCCACATCGCAGAGCAGATTTCGTTCGGAAAACGATCGGATGGGCCCGGAGTGTCCAAGAGAATTTCGTGCCGGATTTCGAGGTGAATTTCGTGCGGAGTTCTGTTTGGCCAGGAGTGAAAACTAAAAACAATCCACGCGAAATTCACTTCGTTTTTCACGCGCCGCTTCGGGCAAACATGCACGCAGAAATCCACGCGGAAATCCGCTGCAGCACGTCTGCATGGTCGGTGCAATGAGGAATCAGATGCACAAACGTCGGAGGAGGAAAAGGTACCCCCCTACCTCTACGCTTCCCTCTATACACCTACCTCTGCACTTCCCTCGTGTGGGAGGCCCTCGTCGCCACCGCTGGCTTCGCCTTGAAGCCCTGATCAGAACGCACCCTGGGAGAGGTCAGGGGAGTATGTAGCAGTATCGGTAACTGTTGGCTTCCCCCAGAAAAGTGCATAAACGTACGGTCCAGATTCGGGGCTCAGGGTGTCGCGCCGCCGGTCCTGGCCCACAGCGCTTCGGCGCGACGCGCCATCCACCTGGGCCCCAGGCGTCAAGGTCCCAAGCTGTTCACAGCCTCCCGCCCCGCCGAGCGGCGAGACACGCCGCCCACTCGCAGTGCATAGCGAGTCGCTGGGGCCGCCGCCGCGACATGCCAAGCTGCTGGGCAGAAGGTCATGACCGCAAACTTGTGGAGCTCCGCGCTGCTTTCTCGCATGGGCGATGGGCCACCCCGGCGCGCTCCGCGCGTCGGGGAGTGGGCTCTTGCTGCGCAGAGCAAAGAGATCCGCGTGGCTCTCCGAAGGCTTCTGCTCAACATCGGCGGCGAGCGAGGGAGGAAAGCTCGAAGGAGAAGGCCTTGTCAGAAGGCGGCGGGACTTCTCAGAAGCCCTCGCGCCTTCTGAGAAGTTGTTCTTTGTGTCTTCGGGGAAAGCTCAGAAAACTTCTCACACGGCCGGGGGACTTCCGCGCCTCCTGAGAAGGCCTTCTCCTCCTCGCTTCCCCCCTTGATCGCCGCCAGTGAACCGCTGCTGCTTCCTCCAGGACCAGCGACCGTCGACGCGGGTGCGCGCGCGGGCGAGGTCCGGGACCCGAGCTACCTGCAGAGGCGGCTCGACCAGGCTCGGCAGCCGATGGGGCCCGGGTACAGGTCGGCGGCGAGCGCGGGCGGGAGCGAGAGGCGGCGGGCCTGCTCAGAGGGCTCGGGAGTCCCCCGGCGTTCCGAGAAGTGTTCCAAGCCTCCTTCCCAGGAGACACCGAAGTCTCCTCGGAAGGCCGGGACGCTTCTGAGAGGCCCCGCCGCCTTCTGGGAAGGCTTTCTCCTTCTCATGTCCCACTCTCGCTCGCCGCCGGGACTAGATGGGCGGATGGGCACGAGGTCATCATATTGACACGTTCCAGGATTCCCGAGAATTCCGGTGTTCCCCATACATTTTTATCGTAGCACCCCGCAATTGCGGATAAGAGTGAGGGGGCGGGCGCGGGCGACGCGGGCGTCGTCGAGCCGGCGGACCTCGTGGCCCCCACCTTCCTTGTCGATGGCGCTCTCCTCCACCTCCTCCTCCTCCTCTTCCTCCTCCTTCTCCTCCTCCTCTTCCTCGTCCTCATCGTCATCGTCATCCTCCTCCTCCACCTCGTCCTCCTCCTCCTCCTCTTCTTCCTCGTCCTCCCTCTCCCCCCCTCGTCTTTTCATCATGGTCCTCCCATTGTCGTCCTCCCCCTCATCGGCCTCCATCATCGTCCTCCCATTGTCGTCCATCATCATCATCCTCCCCATCCTCCCCCTCCTCGTCCTCCTCCTCCCCCTCCTCCCCCTCCTCCCCCTCGTCCTCCTGCTCCTCCTCCTTTTCTTTTTCCACGTTCTCCTTACATCCTCTCTTCTTCCACGTTCTCCTCGTCCCCTGTTTACTCATCCTGCCTCCCCCTCCTTTCCCAAGATAACTGCAACGCAATCTTTTTTCCCACTTTATGCTCCCCGCCTTCTCTGATCAAGGCAACTCGCCAGGGCAAAGTTGCTGGACGGGCTGGCGTGGATGTGCGGGGCGTGAAGAGGTCCTTGCGGGCTCAGACGGCATGCAAGAATCCGCCGCCGCGCTTGTGCGGCATTGGTTTGTTCAGTGAACGTGGTTTAGGTCGCGGGTGGGTCGCGGGCTCTCCACCTCCACCTGGAAGGAATGCAAAAGCAGCCCGCCGCAAGCGCCAAAAAAAATGGTTCGTACACGGAACGAGGTTTGGGTCGCGGGTGGGCCGCGGGTTCTCCACAGGGAACGAATGCAAAGGATGCCCGCCGCAGGCGCCGAAAATGTGGTTTGTACCCTGAACGTGGTCGCGGGTGGGCCGCGGGCTCTCCACCTGAAACGAATGCAAAATATGCCCGCCGCAGGCGCCGAAAAATGTGGTTTGTACCCTGAACGTGGTTTGGGTCGCGGGTTGGTCGCGAGTTGGTCACGGGATGTGTCGCGGGCTCTCCACTTGGAAGGAATGCAAAAAAGCCCGCCGCAGGCGCCGAAAATTGTGGTTTGTACCTTGAACGTGGTTTGGGTCGAAGGTGGGTCGCGGGTGGGTCGCGGGGTAGGTCGCGGGTGGGTCGCGGGTGGGTCGCGGGTGGGTCGCGGGTGGGTCGCGGGTGGGTCGCGGGGTGGGCCGCGGGGGGGTCGCGGGGTGGGTCGCGGGTTGGGTCGCGGGGTGGGTCGCGGGATGGGTCGCGGGGTGGGTCGCGGGGTGGGTCGCGGGTGGGTCGCGGGGTGGGTCGCGGGTGGGTCGCGGGGTGGGTCGCGGGGTGGGTCGCGGGTGGGTCGCGGGGCGGGTTGTGGGTGGGACGACGACAACAAACAACAACAACAATAAACAACAACAACAACAACAACAACAAGAATCCGCACCGCGGAGTTCCACATCAGCCACGCACCCAGGGACAGTGAATGACCGTTCGGCCCCCTCACTCTGATATATGTGCTTCACACGGCTACTCGATGTTCTGGAAGTCCTGAAACGCATCTTGATCCAATCGCATTCTGACATCATTCTCCTCCGAGAGGGGGCCTCAGGACCTGGCCGCATGCCCGATGCACCGAGGCGGCGCGATCCTCACACCATGTTTGCTCGGCCCCATTTGGACCGACGCAGAAAAACGGGGCCGTCTGCGCCGACAATGGCGCGTAAGCTGCCCGCGTAAGGTCGAGCGTAAGCCCTCCTGCTCCAATATAGCGTGCCGCGCCGGCGGCCCGCGTAAGCCGCGGCGTAAGCTCGCCATGCCATCTCGCGTAATATTCGTTGTTGATCGTCGCTCGCGTGACGTTGCCCCCCGCGTTCGCCCGCTCCTCCTCCGCCCCTCGCCCTCGTCGCAGGGCTCCTCCAGGACCATGGCCCTCCCCCTCTCTCGTCTCCCCCCGTCTGCCCCTCCATCCCAATCCACTGAATCCTCCATCCTCGTCCTCCCTCTTCCCTCCTCCTCTTCTTCCTCCTCCTCCTCCTCCTCCTCCTCCAGCTCCTCTCCCCCTCCTCCCTCTTTCCTCCTCCTCCTCCTCCTCCTCCTCCTCCTCCTGTTCCTCATCCCTTCTCCCTGCCCCGAGGGGGCCCCTCCCGTAGGGGAGGGGTCGGGACCCTAGGGTCCCCCTGGCGCAGGCGGGGAGCGCCGGGCCCGAGGGGCGAAAAGCCCCCGCACCCCGGGGGACGCCGCCAATGCGCGGTTTCCTTCCCCCGGGGGGGTCGCCAGGCCCCGTGTGCTTCCCCAGGGCGGTGCTGGGTTCCCCCCCAGCACTCGCCGCCCTGGGGCGGGGTCGGCGGCCCGTCCCTGTCGTGTCGCTCGTTCGTGTCGTGTCGTTCGTGTCGCGTCGTTCGTTTCGTCCCCCTGTCGTGTCGTGTCGTGTCGTGTCGGGGTCCCGGGGTCCGAATCGCGGCCACCCATGGAGTGGGTGGTGGGTAGGGTTGGCGCGGAGCACGTGCTCCTGCGCCCCCTACCCCGACCAGGGAGCGCGGAGCACGGTCTCCTGCGCTCCCTGGTCGCGCTCTGGTCGCGCCACGGGGGCACGGCCCCGACCGTGGCGCGTCCGTCTTTTTCTCGCTGGCACTCGCCACGCCAGCGGAGGCATGTGGCTGTTCATGGGTTGACCATAAAAAAAAAAAAAAATCATCCCTTCTCCCTCTCCATCCTGCCTTCCTCCCTCCCCCTCCTCCTCAGCTCCCTCATCCCTCCTTCCTCTCCCCGTCTCCCCCTCCTTCGTCCCTCCTTCCCCCCTCCCTGCTCCCCCGCCCCCCCTAGCCACCCTAGCCAGCTGGGAGAGCTTGCGTCCCGAGCCCACCGAGGCTGGGCGCGCGAAGCTCTGCCCCGCCCCCCCCCCACGACGAGGGGGCCCCCTCCCGAGGGGGGGGGAAGCGGGGGGGCTCCTGCTGTGAGCTGCGAGGAACCCGCGCGTCGGTGGCCTGCCCAGCAGCAGGGGCCCGTCGATCGACGGTAGAATGCATCAAGGTCCTCCTCCTCCTCCTCCTCCTCCTCCTGCCCTGAGATCCTGGCGTCTCAATATTTGTTCGAGCCGGGCGTTTTCGGCAGGTGTTTGGGGCCCGGGGTCCCCCACGCGGATCGATCCGATTTCTACGATGCAGCAGCAGGATGGGGTTGGGGGCTCCGGCCGTGTTTCTTTCACGATGCTGTAGTTTTTCACGGCGTCGGATCTCTCGGCTCCACACTGCGAGATGACCATCCGGGGCATCGAAGCCGCAGAGGGGTTTCGACGGGATTCAGCAGGCCCTCGGGGCACGTCTCGGCCACCTGTGGGCCGGATCTCCCAGCCGACCGGGCAGGAGGCGGCGAGGAGGGCAATTGTGGTTGGCGCGTCGCGCCGCTGGCTCGCGCCCACCGCGCTTCGGCCCGGCACGCTAGCCACGTCCACGTCATCAGGCGCCAATTTCCCAAGCTCTCTCTCTCTCCAGCCTTCATCCCCACGGAACGGAGCGACACGCTAATTCGCTCGCAAGGCATGGCGTGTCGCCAGGGCCGCCGCCGCGGCACGCGGAGCAGGAGTGTTCACGACCGCAAAGTCCTTCCTCTGTCTCTCTCCCTCCCCCCACCTCCCTCCTCCCTCCTTTTGATCCGACGTTGCGAACACATTCTGTAACATTTGGCATCGCGACCTGAGCACTAGACCCTATCTTTCTAAGGTATTTCCCGAGCCGATCTGTGATGGCCCCAGGTCCTGCAGTTGGGCGAACCTGCCCGGCGTGAAAGAGTTGTAACGTCCAGATCGTCGGGTCTGCCTCGCCCCTCCAGCTCTCTCTGTTGCAGCAAGGTCCCCTTTGGGCGGGGCTAGGACGAGGATAAATCCCTTCCGGAAAGCTCCCTGAGCGTTCCGGAACGCTCTGAGAAGGCCGCGGCGCCCGAGGCATTTTTTGGAACCGCTAAATCTAAGAGATTCGGGACGTATCTCGGCCACGCGCAGAGGGGAGTGGGGGGAGGGGGAGGACTTCTTAGCAGCACTTCTGCTTCTTAGAAGGCGCGGGCCTTATCTATCCATGTAGGCCGGCGCCTTCTAAGGAGCAGCCTCCTTCCAAGGAGCCCTTCCCCCTCTCTCCACCCCCTTGTGCGCACCGCCACATATCCCCACCCGATCGAGCCTTCGTCCTTCTACCCCCACCCGATTGCATCCCCGATTCTACAGTCGGGGCGCTGAAGAAGGAACCCTTTCCGTTGGGGAGGGGCTCGGTGTTCCTTGATTGTTCCAAAGTTTGCCTCGGGCTTTCCCGAGGTTTTCCATGGGAAATCGAGGTTGAACTTATGGGGAAAGGGGGCCCCGTTCCTTGCTTCAGGGTTCCTTTGGTCAGCGCCCCGACTGCACCCCTCGAGCCCCGACTGCACCCCCGGCAGGCGCGCGAGTGGGAGAGGCTGCACTGCCCCGAGGGGCCGCCCGCGCCCCAGTACGAGTGGAAGGCGGCCTCGCGCGACGTGCTCCGCGCCGTGCGGGAGCGCAGGCGCTGCGGGGGGGGGGGGGGGCGATCGG
>CAUYUJ010019983.1:0-57990 GCA_963575745.1 Prorocentrum cordatum
CTCCATCTCCTCCTCCTCCTCCTCCTCCTCCTCCTCCTCCTCCTGCACCTCCTCCAGCAGCCGGGCGAAAGCAGCCGGGCGAGAGCAGCCGGGCGAAACCAGCCGGGCGAAACCAGCCCGGGCGAAACCAGCGTCGGGCGAAGCCAGCCCCGGGCGAAACCAGCCCCGGGCGAAACCAGCGGCTGCCGCTAGGTCACCGCCGCCGCGCCGGCACGACTCGATCTTCCCGCACGCTGGACGGCGTGGGCCTGCGTGACGCCCGACGCCCACGAACACCCCAGGACATGTCGGGAGGCCCCGCGCCTGGGCGCGGTCGTCGAGGGGCAGACGGCCCGGTCGCGCACGCCACGGAGGAAGCTCCCGACGTCCTCCTCCGCGGCGTGGGGGGCGGTGCGCTCTCCGGCTCTCCCGCTCCGCTGCTCTGCCTGTTTCCCCTCCCCCCCCGGCTCCCGGGCCCTCCCCCGAGCTCCCCTCCAGTGCTCCGACGCTCCAGCTCTCCTCCAGCTCTCCTCCCTCGCTCCTCCGCCTCCCTCGTCAGCCCCCCGGCTCCTCCGCAAGAGGGGGGCTGGCACGGGCCGAATGACTGGAGGGCGCTCGCTAGATGGAGCGCCTCGCCCGCGTCAGGCTTGCCAAGCACCTGCGCGCCAGCGAGCAACCTCTTGGCCCACGAAATACCACCCCAGACCCTCGGATTTTTGAGCGCGGCCCTCGAGGTCCAAGTTCTTCTGCGTGAAACGCTGCCAGGGTACTCAGTGTGAGAATTGCGGGCTCCTGCCGTCTCTGCAGGAGGCCGATGGTCCGCCCCGAATGTAAACGTCCGATCGACCAAAAAGGTTTGCCAGAGTGAGCCCCGACCTGCGCGTTATTGCACTCTGGACGTGTGATGTACATATGCGAGGCCATCTGTTTGGCGCAACTAATCCCACGAACCCTTTGGGCGTAGGCTAGGTGGTCTGGGGCGGTTTCTCTTCCAACCCCCTTCTGCCCCTTCGGGGAGGGGTGTACCCCTCCCCCGACCCCCTCCCCTGGACCTGGAGGGGGGATTTCGCGAGGCGTTGGAGCGTCCAAGATGGCCACAGATGGCTCCGAGAGCTCAAGATGACCTCCAAGATGGCTCAAGATAACCTAAGATGGGTCCAGATAGCTCCCACGGTGCTTCTCGAGGCCCCAAGACCGTTCCAAGACGGCTCCAAGTGGTCACGAAATCTCCTGGTCGGCCTTCTCGCCTTTTTGCCCCCCCTGTTTGATCGGTCTCCTCCAAGATGGCTCCAAGAGCGCCCCCAAGGCGCCCCATGGGGGCCTCAAGAGGCGCCAAAGAGGCCCCAATATGCGCCCCAAAGACACCCCCAAGAGGCCCCAAGAAGCTCCTCTAGGCACCCTAGACGCTCTAGGAGGCGCCCGGGGCCGCCAAGAGGCCCCTAAGACGCCCCAGTACGCCCCCAAGCTTGCCATGTTCCTCTTCCTCTTCCTTTTCTTCTCCTCCTCCTCCTCCTCCTCCTCCTCCTCCTCATTATCCTCCCCCAATCCTCTCCTCCTCCTCCTCCTCCTCCTCCTCCCCCTCCTCTCCCCCCTCCTTCCTCCTCCTCCTCTCCTCCTCTCTCTCCTCCTCCCCTCCTCTCCCCCTCCTCGTCTCGTCCTCCTCCTCCTCCTCCCCTCCTCCTCCTCCTCCTCCTCCCCTCCCCTCCTCTCCCCTCCTCGCTCTCCCTCTCTCCCCTCCTCCTCCTCCCCTCCCTCCTCCCCTCCTCCTCCTCCTCCCTCGTCCTTCCTCTCGATGATGTCGCACTCAAGTCGGGGCCTGTTCCTCACAAGGGGAAAACATTCAAACAAGTCCAAAACATAAATCACGAGGGCGATAGTCAAGGGCGATCTTTGCCTGCGTCCTTTCTCCCTCCTCTCCTGCTCCTCCTCCTCTCCCTGCGTCCTTCTCCTCCTCCTCCTCTCCCTCCTCTTCCTCCTCTCCTCCTTCCTCCTCCTACTTCCCTCCTCGTCCCTCGTCTCTCGCCTCAGTCCTCCTCCTCCTCCTCCTCCTCTCCCCTCCTCCCTCCTCTCCTCCCCCCCTTCCCTCTCCCCTACCCCCTCTCCTCGCCCTCCTCCTCTCCTCCTCCTCCCGTCCTCCTCATCCCCTCCTCCCCTTCCTCCCCTCTCTCTCCCCTCTCCTCCTCCTCCTCTCCTCGTCCTCGTTCTCTCTTCCCCGTCCCCTCCTCCTACCTCCTCCTCCTCCTCCTCCTCCTCCTCCTCCTCATTATCCTCCTCCTCCTCATTATCCTCCTCCTCATCTTTATCCTCCTCCTCCCCCTCCTCCTCCTCTTCCTCCTCCGCCGATTTCTCCTCATTCGTCCCCCTGTTGGTGTACGGCGGCTTCTCCAGCTCTTTGTTCCTCTGTGTGCCCCCCTGCTTCTCTGATCAAGGTAACTCCTCTGGGCGCTGGTGGGGGTACTTTTGGTCCGCGGGCGCGCGAAGGCGCCGAGCAATCTAGGGCGAACAGGTGGGAATACTTTTTGATCACGACCGCGGCGAGGGACAGGTCGGGCGGCGTCAGGGCACTGCGAACGAGCAGCGGTCTGAATTAGCGCAAAAGAAGAAGGGCACAAGAGGACAAGAACAAACAGGGGAAGAGACAAGCAGAAGGCGAGCCTCGCTGCCGCTCAGGAGGCGCACGCCAGGAAGTACATACGGGCGAAACGCAACACCAGGTGGTAATTCAGGGAGCCCATCACGTCCCTGACGAGGAAGACAGCCGGCAAAACGAACAGCAGGCCCAGGGGAAGACGAGGGATGCGGCACCTTGGCAGCGAGCCACCGACCCAAAAGAAAGACGGGCCATGCAGGTGCTTGACGGAAGCGTTCCGGATCGCCAGACACCGAAGGTGTAGAGGGAACGACACGGGGCGGAAGGAAGCGGCCAGAGGGCCGGCGGAGGGCGGCGGGGGACGGAGAGCCGAAAGGGCGGGTGCGAGCCGCACGCGCCGCCCAGGTGGCAGGAGGCCCAGCTCAGACTGTATCAGGTGAGCAGCGCGAGGGGGGGGGGACCAGGTGTCCGTCGACCCCGTGCGGGGAAAGAAAACCGGCGGCCTGCGAGACGCGCGGACCGCCAGGACGGGCCGAGAGAAACTGGTGGGGATTTTTGTTGGTCGCGACCGCAAGCGAAGGCGCAGGCGGCGTCGAGGGTCGTCCCAGGCTACGGGCGAAACCTGATTATCCAGTGAGCGCACTCACGGCTGCCAAAGCTGCCGCCGAGGGACGCTGAGCGGCGCCGGGGGCTGAAAGCAGGCTGCAGGGGCTGCCAGGTGTGCCAGGCGGCCGAAGCGCAACCATCCCAGAGGCGAGACCACCGGGAAGACGAACGAAGCGTACCCTGTCGCGCCAGGCGCCAGAGGTAGTCGTGCCACCGAGCGTGGCAAAGCGCGGGGCTGCGCAAGCAGTTCAGCGTACCAGTGTCGCATGCCAACAGTGGCAACCTCAGATGGCTGAGCAAAAAGACTCAACCACTCCTGAGCAAACCACGTAGGGGCGCGTCCCGCCATTGCAAGCGGCAGCTGCAAACACGGCCCGGCTGTGGCGGTGTCTGAGGACACTGGTGGGGATACTTTTTAGCCAGCGGCCGCAAGCGAGCGCGCCAGCGGCGAGTCCAGCCAGAGCGTGGCGCGCAAAGACGAATTAACCTAAAGCGGTGGGCCGGAGCCTCAACTGGTGGGGATATTGTTGGTCCGCGGCTCCGAGGCGAGAGACAGGGGGCGAGCACAACGTCCAGGGCGCGGTACGTCATTAATTGGCGCGAGATTGCCGCGGATTCCAGCGGACAACACTCGCAGCGGCACATGCACATGCCAGGGACAAAATGCCCCTCATTGGGACGCATTTCAGCGTCTGCTGGTGACCGGCCCAGTCAGCCCGGCTGGTGGGGAAGCAAAAGGCGCGGCAACGAGGCGGCAAAGGAACCGGGAGGAGAAGTCGCCCTTGCGGCGCCAAGCTCCAGCCGAACCGCAACCGTAAGCGAGGCCAAGACGGACAACAAGACACTGTAACAAACCGCGGGCAGAACGCGAGTCCGAGCGGCCAATGACCAGACGGAGCCCACGTGTGTGCACACTGACCCAGGCCGTCCAAGACCTCGGAACTGGTGGGGATATATTTTTTTGGTCGGCGGCTCCCTGGCGAAGGTCACGAAGCGGGGCAACGTTCGGGGCGCGAAACGAAGATAATTGGCCGCAGTGGCGTATGCACATGCAAGGGACAAAATGACCCACATTAAACGCCAGATGGTGGGGATATGCGGAGCGTCACGAATTTCCACCGTCTTGAAATCTTCGACTCCCCTGCCCGTGCAGACACCCCATCCTCCCAGCCGCATCCTGTTGGCGAAACTCATATAGCCATGATCTGAACGAACGCACGTGCGCGTAGAACCCGACCGCGCAGACAAGTCCGTCCTCCAAGTCTCGAAATGGCAATGGCGATGGTGACGCCCGCGACGCCAACGACGATGGCGATGAGATGGGCACGATACGATGTCGACGACGGCGATGGTGATCATGATGAAGCTGGCGTCGACGACGGCGATGCGATGTCGACGACGGCGATGGGGACGATAGTCACAACGGCAATGATGACTCTGGCGATGATGATGTCGATGGTGCTGGTGATGATGGGGAAGTGCCCGCGCGCTAACATGTAAATATGGCGAAGACATCGACCCTGAAGATAGTGACGGCGATGCTAATCAGGATGACGATGGCAACGATGACGCTGAAAATGACGATGCTTGTGCAAATGAGGGTGATGATATTGCCCGCGCACGTTCCGACGTCCTGACATTTTGTCCCAACCATGCTGTGGTTTTGGGTCCTCGCTTTGACGAAATAATGCCAGCCTGTTCTCCTCTTCCTCCCCTCCTCCCCCATCTTCCCTCTGCCCTCCGCGCGCCCATTTCGGTACACCCCTCACATGCCTGGTGGCCCCATCGGAAGATCCGCCTAAAACCCCCGCGGCTGCGTTCGCGGTTCACCGCCCGTGACACGCTTCGTGGCCCCACACGTACCTGCACCTGGGGCCCCACGGACTGCACTCTGATGCGGTTCCCCGTCCGCGTCCTTCGTGGCTCCAGAATGTGCTCCACAGAAAGGTCTCAGTGACTGCGTTCGCATGCGGTTGCCCCCCCCCGTTTCGGCACACCCCTCACACGTCTCGTGGCCCCACAGAGGCTCCACCAACGGCCCAAGTGGCTGCGCTCGCACGCAGTTCACTATCCATCAATTTCGGCACACCCCTCACACGCTTCGTGGCCCCAGAATGAGCTCCAACTGAAGCCCAAATGGCTGCGCTCGCATGCGGTCCCGCCCCCCGCCGTTCCGGCGCACCGCTCACAGTTTCGTGGCCCGACAGGAAGCTCCCCCGAAGGCCCCAGTGGCTGCACTCGCACGCGGTTCCCCGCCCCTTTTGGCACATCCCTCACAGATTTCGGGGCCTCATAACGACATCCAGCGAAGGCCCAGATGGCTGCGCTCGCACGCTGTTCCCCGCCAACTTCGGCACACCCCTCGCGCGCTTCTGGGCCCAATAAGGAGTTCCACCGAAAGACCTAGTGTCTGCGCTCGCACGCGGTTCCCCGCCCTTTTCGACGCACCTCTCACGCTTTTCGTGGCCCCAAGAGGAGCTCCCCCGAAGGCCCCAGTGGCAGTTTCCATCTGCGGTTCCCAGCCCACTTCGGCACACCCCTCACACGTTCCGTGGCCACATAAGGATCTCCTCCAAAGGCCACACTGGCTGCGTTCGCATTCAGCTCCGCGCCCAGTTCGGCACGCACCCCTCATGCGCTTCGGGGCCCCATGGGGAGCTCCACCCAAGGCCCCAGTTGACCCGACACCATGACTGCGAGGATGTGGTCGCTTCGGTTCCTTAGAAACTCCGACATCGGAATCGTCTTCTTTGAACCAAACCGTTTACAGCGTGGCGTAGCACTTGCTGGTGGAATTGTGCGCTAAAGCCGAAGACCCGGCGGAACTCCACATAAAGGTACATCACCCCAGCTGTGCTTGCATTTAGGGGCTCTTACTTGTGTTGCTAAGGATTTGATGGGCCCTGTGGGGTGCCGCCACGTTGATGGCGCAATCTATGGCGCAACCTATTCGACGGGTTCGGCCAAATTCCGCCACGTTCCGGACGCAACGTATGGCACAACCGTGTATGACACATCCGAGATGCAATAACTCATTTTTTGGGGTCCACGCTGGCAAATATTTGTTCACATGTCCAGGGGAACCGCTCCACAACGGCGTCTTGACATAACGGCTTCAGTACGGCTTCGTACGGCAAGAGGCGGATGCGGGCCATCGCCGTGCAACGCGGTTTCGCATAGCAAGATGTTCTAATCACCACTGCAATCGCGGTACTTGGCATCCTTTGTCCAAAAACCTTCTCTCTCCCTCTTCGGGAAGAAGATCGCCCCCTCTTCCCCGATGTGTTGTCTTTTGCTGGGGGGGGGGGGCGCGAGGGGGGGGGGCTATTCCCCTATCCTCCTCTTCCTCCTCTTGCTTCCTCCCTACTCCCTCCTCCACATCCTCCACCTAATCCTCCCCCTCCTCCTCCTCAGCGTCCTTCTCCTGATCCACCCTTTTCCTCCTCCGCAGCCCCATCCTCCTCTTGCCTTCCCTCTCTGTCCTCCTCCTCCTCCTCCTCCTCCTCCTCCTCCTCCTCCTCCTCTGCGTCCTTCCTCCCTCCTGCTGTGTCCTCCTCGCTCCCCTGCTCGTTATTCGTTCTCGTCTTCCTCCTCGTCCTCATGCTCGTCCTCCCTCTCCTCTTCCTCATCCGCATCAGCATCCTCATCCTCATCCTCATCACCACTATCATCACCACCGTCATCATCAACACCACCATCAGCATACTCATCATCATCATCATCATCATCATCATCATCATCATCATCATCATCATCATCATCATCATCATCATCATCATCATCATCATCATCATCAGCAGCAGCAGCAGCAGCAGCATCACCCTCATCCTCATCCTCATCATCACCATCGCCAGCATCATCCTCGTCCTCGTCCTCGTCATCGTCATCGTCATCATCATCATCATCATCATCATCATCATCATCATCATCATCATCATCATCATCATCATCATCATCATCATCATCGCCTTCGACATCATCACGATCATAATCATCATCATTAGTCTGATCATTATAATGACTTTGCTTATTGTTAGTTTCTTTGTGATTCGCGTCAGTACTAGCAGTGTTACTAGTGTTAATATTAACAGCTGTTTTACCATTCGGATTTTCGATTCGTCGTACAACGTGTATAAAACGTATGGTGTAGTATTACTGATGTTGTTGTGAATATGGTTATTGGTTTTGTTGTTGTTCTCATACTTTTTGTGTTGTTATTATTACTGCAATTACTAAGCTGTATTCTTATTACTCGTATCGTCGTCCTCCTTCTCCTCCTGCCCCTTCTCTTCCACGCCCCCCGCGGAGGCCCCGAAGGTGGCACAAAGAGGCTCTTTAGGGCTTCCCCCTCGTTCTCACATGTCTCGGAATTCACTTGCCATCCCTTCTCCCAGCAGCTCTCGTAAACATCGCTTCTGAATAAGGGCTGGTGGGAATGCGCGATACGCGATGCGCCAAGTATTGCTTACAGCAGAATAGCAGAACGTTGCGTTGCCACGTGCCACTGACCTATCAAGCCACACGCGCATCAATGACCAGGACTGCACTTACGCGTGGAACTTGCAACTCCTCCTCACGCACTCTCGAAAGGCCCGGCAACTCGTCGACGCCCATCCAGAGACACAGTACCCTTGAAACAGAACCTGAGCTCAACGGTATTTACCCCAAATTGCACCCTCACGTGCTCAGGAAGGCTTCTACGAAACCCGAGGGCGGGCAGGGCGGGCAGGGCGGGCAAGACGAGCAGGGCGGGCAGGGCGGACAGGGCGCGCAGAGCGGGCAGGGCGGGCAGGGCGCGCAATGCCGGCAGCGCAGGCAAGGCCGGCAGGGCTGGCAGCATCAGCTGCGCCAGCAGCGCCGGCAACGTCAGCAGCGCCAGCAGCGCCGGCAGGGCCCGCAGCGCCAGCAGCGCCGGCAGCGCCGGCAACGAGAGCTGTGCCGGCAGCGCTGGCAGCGCCGGCAGCGCCGGCAACGCTGGTAGCGCCGGCAGCGCTGGCAGCGCCGGCAGCGCCGACAGCGTCGGAGACAGGGTCGGCAAGGGCTGGTATATAGGGCCGGCAAGCGCCAATAGGGCCGGCGCTGCTGACAGCGCTGGCAGCGCCGGCAGCGCGGGCAGCGCGGGCAGCGCGGGCAGCGCGGGCAGCGCGGGCAGCGCCGGCAGCGCCGACTGCGTCGACAGGGCCGGCATGCAGGGGCTGGTATATAGGGCCGGCAAGCGCCAGTAGGGCTGGCGCTGCCGGCAGCGCCGGCAGGGCCCGCAGCGCCAGCAGCGCGGGCAGCGCGGGCAGCGCGGGCAGCGCGGGCAGCGCTGGCAGCGCCCGCAGCGCCAACAGCGCCGGCAGGACCCTCCTTAGGTTTTTTTTTTTTTTCTCTTCCAAATCCTCCAGGAGGCTCCGCCAGGCCCTCAAAACAGCTCTCCAGACGCCCACAAATCCCCACAAAATGCACCGAAAACCCACGACGCCTTAACCGTGGACTCCACGCCTCTTCTGGGGGTCGGCGGAATGGCGTTGACGGGACTGGCTGGGATCGCATATGGGTTCGAATCTGAAATGAAAGACCGTGCGCACTCAGTGCGGTGAGTCAATGCGCGGAGGCGGGCCGGTGAGTCTGGCCTCAGCATGGGGGGGGATCTCGATATTCTGCAGAACAAGGAATCTGCAGCGGACCCCACCGCGGGCGGTCACTGGGCGAAGCCTTGGAAGACCCAGCCAACGCACAGGGCGCCCACGAGGCGTCTGTGGGCGGCCACCAGGCGAAACTTCGGCAGGCACACCCAGCGCACGGGGCGCCCACCGGGCGGTTCCTCGGCAGACCCGGCCGAGTCCGCAAGAAGCGAAGTGAACACCCCTCAGCGCAAGCACTGCTAAGGACAAACATGAACAACGAACAATGTCAACTTTCCCGCAAAAACGCGATGCATGGGACGGGGGTGCAGACGACGACGACGACGACGACGACGACGACGACGACGACGACGACGACGGCGACGGCGACGTCGCGATGCAGGGTCCTCTACAGTATGCGGACGGGCGTTTATCACACGTACCGCTCCCGACGGTCGTGGCCCCGAGCCCGCTCGCTGCTCATGCCGCCCTTGGGGGCCGAGGGTGCGCAGCAGCCATCGGCTCCGCCGACGACGACGACGACGATGACTGGCGCGTGGCCCTGACGGCCGTGGCCCCGAGCCCGGTCGTGCCTCGTGGTCCCCTCGTGAGCGCCCAGCGTGTGTGGCAATTGTCGGTTCTGACGGTCGTGGCCCGGTGGCCTCTCGTGGCTTGAGGCCCCTTCGCCCAGGCCGAAGGTGCATAACAAATGTCGGTCCTGGCGTGGCCCTCTGACCTCTCGTTTCGAAAACCTCCGGCGCTCGTAAGTTGCTTGACTGCCAGGCGTTATGACAATCTGCTTCTCCAATTATTCCGACGCTTGCGCTGGTGAGTTTCTTCGTTGTCTTCAACCATATAATTTCTGCTTGTTCGGCACGTCGCCTGACCTGGCCAAACCCTACTAACCCTTTTCGCAAATCCCGTTGGCCCTGACAAACCAATTTCGATAGCCTGCGGAAGATTTCGCTTGCATTGGCTAGCCCCTTGCACCGGGTTGCCAGCGATTTCACCTGTCCCAGCTACGCCCAGATACCCAAGGGTCTCGCCGGCCTCGTTTGCCCCAGCAAGTCCTGCCACCTGTCCTGCATTCTCACTGTTTTCGTTGGCCCCGGCTATCCAAACAACCTCTCGCGTTGGATCGTCACCGATTTCGCCTACCCCAACCAGTCCTGGATTTTCACTGGTTCCGCCTGCCCCGTGTAGACCTGTCTAGCTCCTCGCCCAGGCTTGTCGTCGATACCGCTTACTCCGATTACATACGTAGCCCCGACTTGGCTTTGTATCCCCTGTTGCCTGCAGCCCATTGCCTTGCGTGGCCAGGCAAGGTGGCGGAATGGGTCGAAGGCCAAGCAGGTTCCCAAGCAAGTACGCAAGCGAGCCTGTACATAAGCAAACAATATCGCAAGCAATTACGAGATGCGAGCTTTTCAACAAAACACATGCGAACACGACATCATGACACGGGCAGGTTCGCAAGTCTGCAAGAAGTCAGCTAGCATGCAATGTCGCAAGCAAACCACATCATGCCGAGCAAAAGATCGAGCCCCATCGTTCAATTTCGACCCGAGTCTCTTGCCACGATTTGGGCCGCACGAGGCCGAACGGCGCACTAACGCTGCGGCTTCAAGCTTCGAGCTTCTCGCCAAGCTTGAGCTGCCAGTAGGGTGCCCCGCCCCCCTCCTCTTTCTCCTCCTCCCTTGAAGGGCAAGGATGGGGGGCGGGACTGGCCCAGGGGGAAGGGGGAACCTCGAGCTTGAATCGGCGATGCATCACCGACCGATCAGCGACAGGCCCCCGATGAAGCATCCGCACGTTCCTTGGGGGGGCGGGCCATCGGGCCCCCATCGGCGATCAGTGAGCGGCTGAGGGCCGATGCACCTCCCCCCGAGCCTCTGCCCCCCCCGGCGCTGGCTCCCCGGCGGCCGCGCAGGACGATCCGGGCACCCCCAGAGCGCTCTCGGCGAGGCGCAGCCGCTGGAGGGCATCCCGAGCTTGGGAAGCTGAAGCGATGAGAACGCCCGAAAACCTCGCTCCCTGACGATGCCCCTGATCCTCCTGCCTCAAAATCCCTCCTCCTCCTCCTCCTCCTCCTCCAACTCCAACTCCAACTCCAACTCCAACTCCAACTCCTCATCCTCCTCCTGCTCCTCCTCATCCTCATCCTCGTCCTCCTCCGCACCCCACGGGGCCAGCAAGGTCCACAACACCAGACCGGGTCGACCTGCTCATGTTGACGGGCGCCCTCCTGCGGGCAAGCTGGCGAGCAACTGCCCGCTCGGCGAGCCGCTGGGTTGAAGTAGACGGAGTCCATCCCTCCCCGCCAGAAGGCAGAGCTCGGGAGGGAGAGGCAGGCCCGGGTCCAGAGCTGGAGGCAAGGGCAAGATGTGAGAGTGGAGGTGCAAGCATGCGGGTATGAGTGGATGAGGGTGGATGTGGGGATGGAGGCGCGTGATGGCCGATGACGGATGGGGATTGATGCGAGGATTGAGAGGCGGATGATGACAGGAGATAGATGCGAGGATGGATATGGGGATGTACGCAGGAAGGGCTGTCTCGTTGCTAGCGTGCCTTCTACGCTCCTCTCGCGGGTCCCGCTGGTTCAAGTTGGCCCCAGCCTTCCTCGTTCCCGTCCCGCCTTTCCCTTCACCCCTCATCCTTCCCCTCTCCCCCCTCCCTCCCCCTCATTTCCTCTCCCCTCACCCCTGCGCAGATGCCCCCGTCTCCTTCTCCCTCCTCCCTCCCTCCCCCTCCTCCCTCCCTCCCTCCCTCCCTCCCTCCCTCACTGCTCCTCCCTGCTGCTTCTGACTTGCTCCCTCTCCCTGCTTCGCTCCCGCCCCCCCCAGAAAACGACGGCGGCATAGGGGGTACGGGGGCAGTGGCACCCCTCCAGCCATAGCCGTCCCGGAGTGTATCCAGTGCAGGTTCGCGGAAGCCTGCGGTGCTAATCGTTCGTTCGGGTGCAACGTCCCCGCTTCCACAGGCGCGCTTTTTTCGACTTGAGTTCCTCAAGATCGGCGGAGAGCGAGGGGGGGAAGTGAGAAGGAGCAGGCCTTCTCAGAAGACGGCGGGGCTTCTCAGAAGCGAACTGGCTGTCTGAACTTTTTTGTCTGTGCCTTCGGGGAACGCTTAAAACTTCTCAGCAGGCCGGGGGGCTTCCGAGCCTTCCGAGAAGGCCCGCCCCCTCTCACTCCCCCCCTGGGCTCGCCGCCGATAAGACTTCCCAGCAAATGCAGATGCCACGAGCGCACCCTGGATGGACTTCTAGACCCCCGTAGGCGTGTCTTGATGGAAGGGGGGATGATGCCTCCGTGCCTCGCTTGATGGAGCGCGTAGGGGACCCAAACCCTGATCCGACGGACCTGCGCCCACCGAATTATCCCAGTACTCTTACAATTATTCTTTGTGCGACAAGCTTGCTCAATGCTCAACTTTGCATCGGCACAGCTTGCACCGTACTGCTGCCATGAATGCTCTGGGCACCCTGTGCCCGAACCTGCGCTAGCAGAGGCGACCAGACCAGCAAGTTGGGGGAAGCCGATCGGCATTGCCGCCGGCCAGGCTGTGTCATGTCAGCATTCAGGACATGCCCGACTGTGCACTGTCCAGGCCGCCACTGGTGTCAACCAAACTTACCTGCCCCGATACGCAACACGCAACACGTATCGTATTGATACGGAGCTCAACACGTAGGCTGAAAGCGTGGGTCCGACGCGATACCTTCGCCAAAACGTGGTCCAATACGTGGAGCCAACACGCAACGTATTGACACGGACGTCTTGAACACGGGACGTGTTGCGTTTCAAAACGCGCGTATCGAGGCAACTAAGGTCGTACCCGATCGTGCACTGTCCAGGCCGCCACTGGTGGCAACCAACAATTCGCTCCCGCCACCCGTCTCTTGTCTGTACACTCGCCTGCCGCAGCATGCTCCCGCGTTTGTTGACGCACCGGGGATGCCCACACATAGAGCCACATTCGGGCCAAGTCATGTCCTTGGCCGCCAGCGCCAGACTCGAGAGGTTGCGCACCCAGGTTGACTTCATCTGCTTAGCTTGGGGAATGTCCTTCTTATCGTTGCGAGCGGCCTCCGCTGCTGTGTCCTCAAGACACCTATTACACAACCAAGGACACGCTGCCGCTTTTAGTCCTGCATCCGCTTCCGAGGGCACCTGGCCTGACCCCCAGGCAGCAAGTCCATTAAACCCTGAATGGATCTCTGCTCTCAGGGTTGCTAACGTATTCCTCACACGCGCGCATGGTCGGTGACACGTCCACGAAACCTGCGGGCAGCGGACTGAGCCAGATCGTTTTGCTCCATTGACATTCCTTCCCCTCGTTTCTCACCCTCCACCTGGCTTCCCAATCCGCGCAGCCATACCCTGGGATGCCGCCCACCTGTCTCACCTTCCTGGGTACCCCGTGCGGAAAATTATTGCCGCGTCTCTCGCGCTGCTCTTCGGGTGCTACACGGAGCGCTCCGCACCGTCCTCGGAGCACATGTGCGTTATGCTTGTGCGCACACTGCCCAACTTCCTTTCACGATTCATCCCTGTCAGTGGTTTCCAGGCCCATAGTCGCAGGCGGCGCACCATCACCCAGAACGGTAGCACACACTTCTCTGGTATGTTATGCCAGTATATCAAGAGGCTATTGGGAGCTTGTTGCCCTTGTTTGGGACACTGCATAATCCACAATTGAAGCTGCCCCCCCAAGCGCTCTCTTAGAGGATCAGTGGGATCTTCTGGGATCACTTTGAAGTGTGCAGATGCTGGTGCTCCTGGGGGCTCTCTGCGAGGTCAGGCGAGAACGACCCCCCATCTATTGGGATACTCTGTGCGACGAAAATATCAGAGCGCCCTGCATACTCACTTTATGGGATACGACAACACCGCGGACAGAGTTTCTCACAGGTCATGAAGGACGTCAGGCTGTAAGGAAACGGACGAAGTGGTGACGCCGACGATGAGGATAATGACAATGATGATGAACATGACCGTCTGCCTCTGCAGCACGGCCGCATCTTGTGACCTTTCATACGCTCGGTCCGCGGAACGTGAATCTTAGGTCGGGCATGTCCCCCTAGAGGAAGATTTTGGGCGAAAAATTGAACATGTAAAACAACAAGTCAGAAATAGTCAAGAATAGTAGATAAATCGTCCCCAGACTATTTTTTTACTGTTGTTAAACATTCCTCCTGTGGAAAGAGACGCCCGATTTAACGTAAATCTGGGGGTGGGCCGGTGCGGGCGGGGGGCAATCTGAACATATGATTTACAAGGAAGCACTCGGGGCCAGGCTGCCATCTCACCAGGCCTGAGCTCCTGCCAGAGGCACCTGCCCGGGCCCCGTGCCCGTGCGCTTGCCGGAGTATTCGGGGCGGCCCCCTCGGTTCCTCACGCGGGTTTGCTGTTCCTATCCTATCGAAACCGAGCGACGTCTATCCATTTTTCGGAGCCTGCCATTCCCCATTGGCGTCATTCAAGCTCCCGAGATACCCACCCATTGCAATTGTCGCATGTCTGCCGGGACTCCCTGCCAGCAGCCTTCGCTTTTGATTTCCCGCTCCTTGGCGCAGCTCGGTCTTGGAGCAGCATCTCTTCTCCATGCGTTATAACGCCCTCTGCGGGCCTTGACCTACTGCTCCTTCTTCTGCACTGAACACCCGGCTCCACTTCCCCGAGAACTTTCCCGTCCCCTTCCCTCTGATGTCGCAGCGCATAGGAGCCCAGGCGTAGGGCTTGAGCCCCGCGCGGCTCCTCCATGTCCGCCGACATTGTGAGCGTCTTTTTATTCGGCGTTTCGACATTGGGCGGAAGGGGGGGAGGGTGGGGGGGGGGTCTGGCTCCGGACCTCTGCTTAGTGCGACTGTTTGCAGCAGTGCGTCCTACGTGGGGAAGACTCCACCCTCTCGAAACAGGCGCCCCGAATCAGCCAAGATCTGCTCCACGAGGGGGGGGGAGGTGGAGGGTGCGAGGACCCGCGCCGATCGGCAGAACAATGAATTCGCCGGCCCAACGGGCCAGAGGCCCCCAAGAGGCCCCCAAGAGGCCCAAGAGGTCCCCAAGAGGCCCCCAAGAGGCCCTAAAGAGGGCTCCAGGGCCGGCGGCATGAGCGAAGCGATTAAATGAATCACAAAAGCGATCCCCACAAGCATCCTGCCTTCCCCGGGTGCTCGTCGACGGGGGGGCAATCTGCACGTGGAGTGAAGAAGCGTGCACCCTCCGCGCACCTCTTGCGCCCGCGGTGGCAGTCCAGACGCTGCCTCGGGCCCCCTCGGGGCCTCTCTCCTGCGGCCCTCGACCCCCCCCCACGCTCGCCCCCCCCTTTCCCGCCCGTCCGAACTGCCAGGGGCGTCTTGTGGCCTCATCCTCCATGGGCGGGAGGGCGCGAAACCTGTCACCGCTGCCTGTCCTTCGGGGCTCCTCCATGGCCTTTTGTTTGTCATGGCCGGCGTGCCCCTGGCAAACATCTCGGCGCCGATGCCCCAACCGGCCGAGCGCGACTGCTGCACTGGACCTCTCCTTCCTCCTCCTAAACCGTCCTCATGCTCGGAGCATTGCATTATACTTCTGTCCACGCTCTCAGACCCACAAAGGTCCGCTGGCTGCCCCGAGGCACGGTCAGAGTGCGCCCAAGAGCTCCTGTCTTTCTCTTTCTTGTTCTGTTCTCCCTCTTTCTTTCTTTCTCTCGCTCTCTCTCTCTCTCTCTCTCTCTTTTTTTTCTCTCTCTCTCTCTCTCTCTCTTTCTCCATCACATATATATATATATATACACACCAGGATGTGATCCTCCTTCCAGCTGCCTGTGCGCGCCACGCTGCATTCGCATTGGGGTAGACGAGGCCTCGATCAAAACTAAAAGCGCCTCCCTTCCCCCCGCTCCTCCAATCACCCCTGCCGTGCCAACGATGAGAGGGCCCTTGACCGCAAGTAGGGTGTGGGGCGCGTGGGTCACTTGGAGAATCTGCTGCCACCGATCCCGCTGGGAGCCGCAGGAGGGGCCACCAGCACTGCAGAGTCCTCCCAGGGCACGCGCTTGGAGAAGGATGGCCAAGCTGGTCTGCGTGGGCTGGCTGGACTGAGCTGAGCGGGGCATCCGGCCTGGTTGAGTGGCAAGGAGGGAACCAGAGTGTGTTCGGCCCGGACCAAGATGATATCAGCGACTTGTGCGACAAGCCTGCCGACATGAAGCCAAGCTGGCCGCGGCGGAATCAAACCAAGCTGGCAGTAACGCTGACGATGCGACGTCCAACAGAGGAGGACAAGGCCATCCTCATCAGGACCCGCTTTCTCGGCCGACCCGAGCTCCCCGGAGGCTCGCTCGGCCTGCTCGGCAGACTTCCGCTCCGGCCGGCCAGCCGTCGGCCGTGGGCCGCGCCCCCCACCGCCTCCGCAGAGCACTGCTGAGCGCCTGGCGCAGAGGCCTTCCGCCGGAGATCTCCCCCCCGTCTTGACGCAGGCATTGAACGCCCGAAAGGATGGCCTTCGCTTCCGTTGCTGCGATCTCCCACGATTTCCCCATGCAGCCGACACGCTGCCAGTGCGCGCTCTGGGGCCTGAACATCCGTGCACCTCTTCTCTCTTTCACCTTGGCGAGCATCTCAAGCTCCGCTCGCCCGCCCGCGAGAAAGAAAGTTACGAACAAGATCGAGCACTCCAGGCGCCACCCGCACTGCTTTCTCGAGAAACGCCTTGCCATGATGCCGAGGGTCACCAACAATAGC
Source organism: Prorocentrum cordatum (assembly GCA_963575745.1). Lineage (NCBI taxonomy): Eukaryota > Dinophyceae > Prorocentrales > Prorocentraceae > Prorocentrum > Prorocentrum cordatum. The sequence goes on from CAUYUJ010019983.1 coordinate 16,505, forward strand.
CAGACAATTTGCAACAACTAAACACCAGGACTCGTGACAGGTTGTGCGAGGGCCGGCTTCCGTGCGTCCGTGCGTGGGGCCCTCCGACGAGAGCGTGTCTTTCGGGCGACGCTCATCTTCAGCTGTCCATGGCTTATCCTTAGCCAGGATCGCGGGGGGAGCCTCCCCAGAATGAGATACGTGCTTGACCTTAGCACGCTGCGATTTTTTGTTGGGGCAAGTCGGAGGACCCTCCGCATGCTCCTGCTTCTACTTGGCCTCCTCTTTGTTTTCTTCCGCCCTGCGCGCACGGGCAGTACGCCCGACAGAGATCATGTCTGTATGAAAGCTCAGCGTCGCAAGGGCGAGCCGCGGGGTGCACGCTCGAGCTTCCCGGGGGCACACGCTTGACTTGTTTGTCAGCGCCGCCGCGAGTGCACATGGAAGCGGCGATAGCAGCCACGCTGGCTATTGAGCCATGCCCGCCGATTCGCCCACACATACGATATCCAGTTCTTCCGGAGAAATTAAAATCGAAGCCTGCAACAAGTCCACCAAGCGGACCCGCGATGCGGCAGGTGGGGGGCGTTGAAAAACAGACGTGCGCGGAGGAGGGGAGTGACGGACGTGGCCAGTTGCTTGAAAGGGGATCAACTGAGAGGAAAGCAGTGACGGAAAGAGGACCTGGGTTAGAGGATGAAAAAAAACGGCATAAGCATACTTTGTTTGAGGTCCGCGCGGCTTTCTTGGATCCCTCCCTGGCGCGCGGAGCGCGCCAGGGGCGACGCCAGAGGCGCCGCCAGGGGGCCCCAGCGCGGATCCAAGAGATCCGCGCGGAGCGCCCACAATTTATGCTTGTGCCTTTTTTCTTCTTCGAGTGATGGAAAGGGGGACCTGGGTGGGGAACGCAGGCAGGGGCCATGTGAGGGGCAGACAGGCGAACCGACATAAGAAAGGACTGGCCAAGCGAATGGATGAGAAGGGCCACGCCGAGGTCCGGCCCCGAATTATAGCCGCCCTCACGCCGCCGCGGGCAGCCGAGCCACCAGCGTGTGCATGGCGCCCGCAAGGCACATCGCGTCGCCCGAGATGGCCGCCGCGTCGTCACGCCGCCGCGGGGAGCCGAGCCACTGCACGAATGATGGGCACGACGCCCGGCAGGGAGAGCACCAGCGTGTGCATGGTGCCCGCGAGGCACATCGAGGCGCCGGAGATGGCCGCCGCGTCGGTGTCGCCCTCGGAGATCAGCCCGGCCGTGCCGATGGAGTGCGCGGAGCATCCCATGGCGACGCCTCGCACCAGCGCGGAATCCGCGCAGAAGACCTGCGGCACGGCGCGGAGCAAGGTGTTTCCCAGGGAGGCGCCGATGCACCCGGTGATGAGGATGGAGGCGACAGCCAGCTGCGGATCGCACTCTGGGCCGATGGCCATCGAGCCTTCAATGCCCAGCGCGGACATGACCGAGCGGTGGAGCATCGGCAGCGCAAGCGGGGCGGGCACGCTCAGCGGCGAGTGCTGGGAGAGCGCGCCCGCCGTAGTGAGGAGGATGGAGAAGCAGCCCGATGCGCCACAGGTTGCCAGCACGCACTTGAAATCATCTGGGCTGTCGAGCCACTTGTCGGTGGTGTTGTACATCCTGACGCCCAGACCTGTGACGGCGGCTGGAAGCCACTGGAACAGACGATCTCCCACTCCGCGCCCGCCGTCCCGGTAGGGAGCCGCCGAGCCCGCGAAGCGCGAGGCCATGTTGGAGGACACCGCACAGATCACCAGCGGGTGGAGCACCTTCGTCACCGACCCGGGCAGCAGCTTGGACAGGGCTATGGAGCCCACCGTGGTGCTCAGCTCGCAGAGCATCCCGACCGGCCTGTGGAGGACCGGAGGCAGCAGGGGCGAGCAAGAGACCCCGAGGTAGCCGAGCGCCCCCAAGAAGACCCAGGCGCGCCGCACGGCCTCCTCCTGTCGACCGCACACGAGAGCGACCCCTGGGCAAGAGAGTGGCACCTGGTGCGCGGCTTTCGGGGGCCGCGGGCAGGCCGAACCCACGCGCGCTGGCCAGGTGCTGGGGGCCCAGACGTCCGGCGTCTCGACTTGCTTGAGGCACGGGCCCCCGACCCATTGACCACGTCCTCTCGACCCGGCTTTTCGTCCCGAGTCGTTTCTCGGCGGCCCCGAGGCCCGGCGAAGGCCCCCCGAGGCCGCAAAACTATGGAAAACTGCCGTCTCGACTGGATCGATACGCCGGATGTCTGTGGGGACTCCAGCGGGCCCGCACCAGCGGCCACCCCGGCGAAGGGCCTCTCCTACGTGCAGCCGATCCTGGGGCACCGCCTCTGCGGCCCCGACGGCTGCGCCGCCGGCGGCAGGCGCCGCCGCCGCCGCCGCTCCCGCCTTGGGAGCCGCGGGGCGCTGGGGCACCAGGCTGGAGGCCACCGCTGCGGCGGCCGAGTGGGTCGCCGCCCAGCCCGTGGAGAGCAGCGCGACGGCGTTGCCCCAGACGGCGCCTTGGTAGGGCGGCAGCGCCGCGATGGAGGCGTCCAGGGACACGAGCGGAGGCGCCAGGAAGAGCCCCATCCACTTGCCGAGGAAGTCGACGCCGGGCTTCAGCAGCGCGGAGAGCTCGTCGGAGAACTTTCTCCCCTTGGCCTTCTGGGCGCTGCGGAGGATCGAGAAGAGGCTGAGCATCGCCGCCAGCGTCGAGGGTACCTTCGTCAAGCCGAGCCTCCGAAGAATTGCTGCCACGACCTTCTCGTACCCGTAGATGCTGGCCAACCGAATGCCCAGGGGTGGCCCAGGGGGGGCCCGGGGCCTGGATGGGTCCACACGGGAGGTCGACTGCAAAGGAGACCTGTCGATCGTTGCACCCAACGCCTCCTGATTCTACGTGGCCTCCGTCTCCCCCCAGAGGAACAGAAACCGACATACACATGAACTTTCGGAGGTCCGCGCGGATTTCTTGGACCCGCGCTGGGCCCCCTTGACTGACAGGGGCAGCGCCGGAGGCGCCGTCAGGAGGGCCCAGCGCTGATCCAAGAAATTCGCGCGGAGCTCCGAAAGTTCATGGGTATGCAGTCTTTTCTCACTCGATCTCTCCTGCCTGTCCTCTTCCTCCTCGTCCCCTTTCTGTAGGCGGCGACATCCTAAAAACCTGCTCTCGCCGATCAGCGATTCAAGCAACTCGATGGGCGGCGGGATTAGGATCCGGAATTTGTCGAACACGTGGCAAAATCCGAAGCCTCTCGGCCGGTTTCGAAACCCTCTTGGGGGCCTCTTGGGCCCTCTTGGGGCGATCTTGGGGGCCTCTGGGGCCGTCTTGGACGCTGTGAAAGGTCAAGGGGCGAACGTGCTAAACATAAACCTTTTCCTACGGGGACGCAGCGACTTTTGCATCTTGGGGCCCTCTTGGGGGCCCCTTGGAGCGTCCTGGAGGTCTCTTGGGCCGTTCGGGCACCTGCTCGCCGCGGGCGGGCTTCCTGGCGCCCGGCCCGCGGCTGCGCCCCATGTGCTCCCCTGAGCTCCCCTTCCTCCTCGTCCTCCTCCTCTTCTCCCTCCTCGTCCTGCTCGTTCTCTTCCTCCTCGTCCTCCTCGCTCTCATCCTCCTCGTCCTCCTCGGGCCTCCCCTGGGGCCATCCCTCAGCTTTCGGGCGGCCGATGGCGAGAGCCGAGGTCCAAATCTTGACGGTGCCACCCACGGAGCCGTCGGGCTCCAAGATCAGCCTCGCGGCCGTGATGCTCCCGCGCCCCAAAGAGCAGCCAAACAGTCCTAGGCCAGGCCATAGAGCATTCGAAGTTCAATCGAGACTGGCGATCTTGCTCGTCTCCGGGCCTGACCGGGGCGAGACAAGGGTTATATGCATATATTACCACCTATATATAAATATTGTTATATACAGTGGTGTAGAGATGGCACACGTTTTAACAGAGTTCAAGGTGCTCTTCTTGCCCGTTCTAAGTCTGTTTGACTACTCCTAGGTCCCCTTGCCATCAAAGGCGTGGGGGCATCATGGGCCTCGGAACCAAGCGGGCGTCCTTGAGACGGGCCACCAGCACTGCGGCAGCCACGGCGCCAATAACGTTCTTCTGGTTCGCGGCAGACATGCCAGCAGTCAGACGCACTGCGCGTGTCCGCCTTAAGCACGCGCCAACTAGCTGCTAGTGCAGAAAAGTGCCAGTGCCGAAAAAGCTGCAGAACATGAGAAGATGGGCGTGCATGTCAGCGGCGATGGCGATGACGATACTCGCGGTCACAATGGCGACGCCAACGAATTAATACGAGAGTTTCGATATCCAGCCACAAGCACAGTTGCCAATGCTGTTCCCAGACAGTGGCTACATTTATGTCACCATTCGTGCGTTTTTCCAGCCCCCGCCCTCTCCTCTCACCACAGCCCCTGCTTCCAGAGGTCCCTGGATTACGCCTCATTGGGACCCTGCGGGCTTCCATCTGCCTCTAGGGGCCTCCAAAGGCCTCTAGCACCCAGGCAGGAAGGATTTGCCCAACAAGCGATGCCAAAACCTTGACGATGGTAGTGTCCTGTGTGAATTTGGCTCGCTGCGCGAATGGCACGAGTCTACTCGGCGGCGCGGGTTCAAACGACCTGTCGCAAACCCTAAAACCTTGACCGCCCTCGTGTCGTCCCGAAACATGTGGTGGCCCCAGACTCCACCCCGGGGGACGGCCGATCTCTCTGCGGGAAGCCCCAGCCTTTCAGAACCTACACGGGGGGCTCTCCTCCTCCCCCTCCTCCTCTTCCTTGTCCTCCTCCTCCTCCGCCTCCTCCTCCTCCTCCTCCTCCTCCTCCCCCTCCTCCTCCTCCCTGTCCTCCCCCGACAAGGGCAAGACTCTGCCGAGCGAAACTCGCCCAGGCTGAATTCGGCCAGGTCGAACTCGGCCCGGGCCGAACTCGGCCTGGCCGAGGTCAGCCTGGCCGAGGCCCGCCTGGCCGAGTTCAGCCCGGCCGAGGTCCGCCTGGCCGAGGCCTGCCACGCCGAAGTCTGCCTGACCGAGTGCAGCCTGACCGAGTTTTTTCTGACCCGCCTTTGCCGCTGCCCTCCTCCCCGTCTGCTCCTGGGGAAACCAAGAGGTACCGAGACCGCTACTCCCCAGACCTCTCCTGGGGTGCGTTCTGACCAGGACTTCGAGGCGAACCCAGCGGTGGCGACGACGGAGGCCCAGGAGGCCCCAAGAAGGGGAAAGCGGCCGAAGGGCAGAGGTGTGGGCACCCTTTCCTCCTGTGAGCCGCTGCCCTCCTCCCCGCCCGCTCCTGTCTTTACCTCTCCCGGGGTCGCCTCGGAAGCTCATCTGGCCGAGGCGGGAGGCATGTGGTCGCAGCGCGGCCTGTCCACTGGGCGGGCTTCGGCTGGAGGACGGGCTGCAGCGCCGGGCATGGGTGCACGAAGCTCGGCGGCAGCGCCACACGCGAAGCCCGCATGCGTGCAAGAGTAGTTCGGCGGCGAGCGAGGGGGGGAAACGAGAAGGGGAGGACCTTCTCAGAAGGCGGCGGGACTTCTCAGAAGCCCTCGCGCCTTCTGAGAAGTGATTCTGTCTTCGGGGAAGGCTTAGAAAACTTCTCAGAAGGTCGGGGGACTTCCGAACCTTCTGAGGAGGCCTTCTCCTTCTCACTTCCCCCCCATCGCGCGCAGGAGGAGAGAAGGGGGATCACGAGGAGGAGAGGCATGCAGAGGAGGAGAGGCATGCAGAGAGAAGGGGGATCACGAGGTGTGCGAGCCTGAGCGATCTCAGCACGACAAGGCAGGCTGACCTGAGCTCCTCACGAAGCTGGCCGTGCGCATGCTCGGACGGGCAACTATCCTGCCAAACAGACCCCACCCTGCAGACTTGCAGGATTGAGGGCACATTAAGTCCGTCTTTCGACTGCACGACGAACCCATCGTGCAAACACGCATGCTCCCCAAATACGTACGCATCAGCATAAAAGGGGTTCGTACTAGTCATGAAGGATTGCATTTTGGGAGGCCTCTGGAGGCCTCTGTTGGCTTTGCTGATGCGGTTGCGGCTAGCACAGCACATCTGATCTGGCCATATAGCCGACCACTGTGAAACCATTGATCGCAAATCGATTGATCCTGCACGCAGGTACCGACGCATGAGGTCACACTGCTTGGCTCGTGAAGTACGCTGCGAGCAGCGGACAGACGATCGGGTGCCTCAGACAACGGATCCCATGCGCATCGTTCGACGCGAACGCGAGTCGGCTGTGGTCCACTCCCCTTAGGACTCTGGGGAAGCGCTTAATCACACGCACTGCGCGACGCTGGCGGGCGGTGGGGATACTGGGAGCGCGTTTCTGTAGGTTCGGCGATGACGGGCGTCATGGGGGGGGGTGCGGGGGGGGTATGACGCAACGCCCCCCCCCCCGCCGTGTAGCTCCGGCACCGCAGCCGCGCCCGCGCGCACGACGCGACGAGCGAGGAGAGACGAGCGACGACGACGACGACGACGAACGACGACGACGACGACGCGAGCAGCATGTAGGTGACGATATGCCCCACTGCGCCTGTGTACACCACAACGCTCGCGTGCACCACAGCGCGCGTGTACACCACAGCGCCTGCGCACACCGCAACAATCGTGTGCAACGCAGCGCCTGTGCACACCACAATGCTTGCGTACACTACAGCGCTGGTGTACATGTGCATACCGCAGCAACCATGTGCAACACAGCGCCTGTGTACACCACAATGCTTGCGTGCACCGCAGCGCCTGTGCACGCCACGGCACCTGTCTACACCACAGCATCCACGTGCAACGCAGCGCTAGTGTACATCACAATGCCTGCGTGCAGGAAAGTGCTGGTAATCGAATGTGACGTTATTCACTCTCCCTCTTCCTCCACTTCCACCTCCTCCTCCTCCTCCTCCTCCTCCCCCTCCCCCTCCTCCTCCTCACCCCCTGTCGTGCGGGTTGGCGCTGTAGCGCACGTGCACATCTCAGCGTGCACCGCAGAAAGGTCTATTGAATCGGTCCAGTTGGTTCTCGCACGGCCAATTTAGTTGGAGCTTCCTGGGCGCAGATGGGAGGAGTTAAAGTGATTCGGGCGGACTCGGGAGGACGCGTAGATTCCAGCGGCGCTCCTTTGTCCATAAAGAACCCTTTCTATCGCTTTCTATGGAATCCACAAGCGCTCCATTTTGTCATAAGGATTCAATCAAACATTCTATGTACAACAGTGGTGCTGTGTGGCACACGGTTGCTGTGGTGCACACAGGCGCCGTGGTGTACGCAAGCACTGCAATGCACGCAAGCATTGTGGTGTACATTGGTGCTGTGTTGCGCACGGCTGATGTGGTGTACGCAGGCGCTGTGGTGTACACAACAGCTGTTGTGCCCGCAGGCGCGGTGGCACAAACTGACGCTGTGTTGTGCGCGGATGCTGTGGTGTACATAGGCAATGTGGTGTACACAGGCGCTGTGGTGCACGCAGGCACTGTGGTGTCCACAGGCGTTGAGGTGCAGATCGCCACCTACATGCTGGTGGTACCCGTCATCCGTCTTTCCTAGGAATTTCCAGACGCCGCCGGCGCGAAACGTGACGTCATCGACCCGGAATAAAAAGCATGCTCCAGCCTCGTCAGTGCGCACGACGACGACGAGCGACGAGCGACGAGCCACGAGCGATGACGACGACGACGATGACGACGACTGCGGACCAGACTCCTATGCGGATTCCTACGCGGACACCTACGCGGATCCCAACGCGCACGGCGGCAGTGCCTGGAGCGCACTGGGGGGGGAGCGTTACGTCATAGGGGGGGGGAGCGGGGGCCGTGACACCCGTCATGCCCCAAGCAATAAAGAAACGGGGTCTGGGTTGGATTGAGGACCGACCCTACTGCGGAGAAGCGAAGGATGTCAGACGAAAATCAGCACCAAGAAGAAACACCGAAGACCAATCCGATCTCGTCTGCTGCGAGAGCCTGAATCTAGAGGCAACCGTGCATGCCTGCCGCCTCCACTGCTCAATGAATACCTCGACGCATGGCCGTCCAAATGCAGTCACCCATCAAACCCGTTGCACTACTGCATGCGCAATTCTGTCCGCTCTCGATGCCTGGGAACAAAGCCCGCTCAGATTGCCCGGAAAGGTTGCTTCCATCCCGACCAGTCGATGCTCACCATCTGGCAAAATGGGTACACAATCGAAGTGTTTTTTTCCCGCAGTCGACGGAGCTCCATCACAGCCTTCTCTTCAGCCCAACCGCGATGCGCGGCCGACATCTACATGCAGCTGCTGACGCGGAAGAAAATCGCCCGACGGACGCGAGGCAACGGCGATCGGAAGAACATGTAACGTTCGTATAAACGTGCGATGTAGAAGCGAGCGCCCTCGACCGTGTGAACGATGGCTCCCGAAATAGCGCGAACTATTACGGTGACTTCCGAAGGATTTGTAGATCGCTGGCGCTACGACGAATGGCTCGTCGCACGGCGTTGCATGCAACATGCGTCGCATAGCAACGTGCCTTCGTCACAGGTCTTGTTCGATCTTCCGTCTCGTCGTCGTCCTCCCCCTGGTCAGAACCAACTGACTCACTATCGCTCAAATCTCTTGCTCCATCGAAGCCCGTGCAAGCCCACCTTCGCGCCCCACATGGTCTGAATGTTGGAAACGCAGTGGTCTAACGAAACACTCGACTGATCGAAACTTCCACTCACGTCGCGCATGCATCTGCTCGCACGCTGATGTTTCCCCATCGGGGCTGCACCAGCTTGCCTCCTTCCCGTTATGTTATTCCTCTTTCTCGCCCCGCTCTTGCTTCTTTTCTCCCCCCCCACTTGTTCTACATGGCGGCCGCTGGGCCAAACCAGCCCGCCAAACACGAGCCAACCGCCTGGCCAAGCAGCCTCGCAGAGGTATACGTCGCTCATGGCAAACTGCTTGGCCCAATCGCGCATTGAGGAGGAGGGGCAGGAAAAGGAGGAGGGGACTCCCTCACTGGGCGGAGCGGAGCTCTCCTCAGAGCATCAGCTGGCTACTCGCATCGGCTGAACTGCACGGACTGTGACGGCGGGGACCTCGCGAAATCTACTACTGACTTCGCGTCGCCCAATTTCGAGCAACCGCTTCAAATCCGCCACCGTGCTTACACAGTAGTCGAGTGTTAGAACGCTTGTTAGTCGACTAGTACGGTTCCTGTAGTTTTCGAAGCCCCCCCCAGCACTAGCAGATCAGGTTCGAGATCTCTTAACTTTACTCTCTGACACTTTCTTCGGCCTCCAAGCGGTACAAGACGGCGAAATACCGCTCCAAGACGGATATGAGATGTCCCAAGATCAGCTCAAGACGGCCCGACGACCCACAACGGCTCTGAGATGAGGCCTCAGGAAGCAGCCGCCAAGAGTCGCCCTCCGAGGCATCAAGCGATGCCCGCAGAGGCACAAACAATGAAGATCACAGAGAAACATTGTGTTCCCCACAGCCGCGTCTTTTCGGCTTCGGATCGCCCAGGGAAGGCGACAGGAAGACCCCATGCGCCCCCAAGAGAGTCCAAAAGGATCCGCACAGACATCTCCAAGATGCTTCAACTGAGCCTCCTCGGGAGAGCTACAGTAGAACCGTCGCGTGAAGACGGCCCGGGACCCGCGACGGGCTCCCAAGGAGCCCCAGGGAAGCCCCCAACAGGCCTCCAATATGCTTCCGAGAGGGACAGGCCTTCCAATAGGCCTCCAACATGCTTCCAATAGGCCACCAATAGGCCTCCAATATGCTTCCAATAGGGTGTTTCAGGCCCGCGCAAGTTCAGACAGGGCGCTGGACTGGAGCTGCTCTTAAACTCAACCTCCCCCCTGCTGCGCTGCTGCGCTGGCACGGTGGCGAGATCTGCCGCAGGCAATTTGATTACATGTCTGTTTGCTATCGCAGACGCCGTCGCAAGCCTCAAATCGCATACGTTGCATCCGCAGGCCGGTGCGCGGCAACGCGGCCAGTCAAATTACACACTCACGCACCATGCTGCGCAGTCAGGCCCAATTCTGGCGGCAGGTCCCTCTGTCACCACAGCCGAAGTCACCGCCAGTACGCCACATCGGCGCGAGTCGAAAAGCAGGACTCTTGACCTCTCCCGCCGATCTTGCTCGATCGTGGACGCCGCCCGCTGCTTTCGGGGGGATTAGGGGGGAAGACGAGATGTGAGAGCAGGAGAGGGACGGAGAAGCATTGAAGGAGAGAGAGGGAAGAGGGAAGGGAAAGGGAAGTGTCGAAGGGGGGAGGAGGGAGAGGGAGGAGGGGAGGAAAGCATCGAAGGGAGAGGGGGAGGGAAGGGAGAAGGGGAAGCATCGAAGGAGGGAGAGGGAGGAGGGAGGGGAAGCATCGAGGGAGGGAAGAGGGAAGGGGAAGCAACGAAGGATGTGGATTAGGATTCGGACTGCGCATGTATGAGAGGCAGGGACCAGTACAACGTGGTGATTCGATGGCTATCTGCATGGCAGGGCCTACGCTTCAACAACTGGACCATCATGCGCGGCGCACGAAATCAAAGCTCGATTGCGCAAGTCGCCCCACTGATCGAGCTGCAAGGGAGGAGTGACCACGTCGATGCGAGCTGCACCCTGCTAGCCCAAACACATATATGTGTTATATGAGTTTGCTCTGTGTGCGACTGCACGCGCTTGCTAGCGCTTGTGCTCGCGTGTGCGCTCACTTGTACGTACGCGCTCACGTGCGTCTCCGTACATACCCACAGATGAGCAACGCTGGTCTCACTACGCGTCAAGGCGCTAGCACAGCGTGCGTGTATATATATATATATGTACACGTATGTATGTATATGTGTACATACAAGACTGCAGCATTGGCGCTTCGCGCCGTGCACTTTGGTCCTTGAGGTTTGGCATGCAAGCAAGAAAGCAATCCAGTAAGGCGGAACATGTAACAATTAATCATTGTCTTTTACGGCATCGTCGTTGTAATGACGTTATTCGTTATCCTTCCCTCATGCTTTCTCTTCCTCTCCCTCGTTCTAGTCCTACCCTGCGAGTTCGTCCCCATCCTCAGCTCTTTTTGCCGAGGCTCATCCTAATCCAGAGAGCCCCTCGGGGGCCTCACGGAAAGATTTCAGGGCTTGTTGGGGCCTTCTGGAGGCCTCCTGGGCCTCTTGGGTTTCTTTTTCTTTTGTGGGTCTCTGGGGGCTTCCCTGGGCCACCCTGCTTCCAACCGTAGTCTCCCTGAACGACCTGGTCACAATTTTGGGTGATTCGGGGGGGCGTCTTGGGGCCATCTTGGGCCGTCATGGGGCTACTCTTGGACTGCCTGGAAGCCCTCTTGGTTAAATTTGGGGCGATTATCTGGCCTCCTGGGCGGTTTCGAACGCCCAGAAGACTGAACAGCAGAGCATCCCCCAAATCATGCAACAGCCATCGGAAATCAATGCTCTTGACGTTTCGATTGCCTCTTGGGGGGTCTTCTTTGGGTCGTCTTCGGGCGTCTGGTGGGTGTCTGGGGCCTCTGTGGGCTGCCGCGGGGCCATTCGGCTGCCCTCCTGACCGATCTGGGCCCGTTGCCGGGGCCCAGCAGGGGCTTCAGGAGCCGTGGAAAGCACAGGGGGCCGCCTGCAGGGGCGTACGGGGTGCCCCCGGGGCCGAGGATCCGGGGTGATCCCGGTTAGGGGGGGTCGCAGGGTCACAGATGGTCAGAATGCAGAATAGGGGACGTTCCTGGAAGCAACCATGAATCAACATCTTGAGCTGGCCAAACATGGCAGACACTGCAAAGTCAATGCGTGCAAGCTCCAGAAGCGCGCTCAACATGTTGTCAAATCTCGCTTTGCACTGTCAGTGCATGTACCTGCCGCTGCCTGCAACTTTACTATTCCCAATGGGCAGACCTTAACATTCAATTGCGCCGCCCACATCCGCGGCTAAACACTCCGCCACCACATCGAAAGCCTCCAAGCAGAATGCAAGTTGTGCAAATGGCCAACCACATATGCCGAGGGCAAGTAGCGGAGAAGCAAAACAGAGCTAGGGGCAGGCACTCGGTGTGCCAGTGTGTAGCCAGAGAGTGCGCGAGACATGTGCGCTGATGCGTCTACACATCGCTCCCATTGGAAGGGCCATCAGCATACCACCACCCCGCAACCAGATGGTATTGGATACCCGCCAACCTTCTCTGGCCAATCCACGTGCCGTGACCGCACACAGCCGCCACGGAAGTGCCACCAAAATTAAAACTATGGCGGTGAGTGTGTGTGTGTGTTGCGTGCGTGCGTGCGCGCGCGCGTGCGTGCGGGCGTGAGAGAGTGTGCGCCCGCATTGGCCCAACCGACCACCCATAGTCCCACCAGTCCTCTAGTCGTTGGTGGTTTAGTGCGCTTCCTCTTCCAATCCACCTCGCCCCCTTCCCTTCCTCTTACCTGCCCATCCCATGGGATCTGGATAACCCCAGATGCGGAAAGATGGCCTCCAGCATGCCATCATGAGGCCCCAAGGCGGCTCCAAGTGGCAACGCGGCCCTCCTGGACGCCAGCCGGGAATCCTAAAGCGCTCAAAAACACGAGGTGGTTAACAGCGAGAACATCTAGTGTGTACGCTCTCGCCTTTTCCCTTTCAATTATCTTTTGGGCCTCACTATGGCTCCACGATCGCCCAAGAGAGCCCAATATTGTCCCAAGAAGGTGTTCGTCGTTATCCGACGGAGGTGTTCGACTTAGTGCCGCACCTTTGTTTGATCGATGGCCTTCAGGCTGGCTCCAGCAGGCCACCCCAAGGTCCCCAAGGGAACGACAGATCTGCGAAGGCCTGTCTGGTTGACTCTTGTCGCCGTCGTTGTCGCCATTCTCCTCCCCAAACCCCTCCTCCTCCTGACTCCCCTCCTCTAACCTTGAACTTGCCTGACATTGGATGGGAACATGCTCCGTCAAATTCCTCTTCCTTCAGCTCGCCCTTATCCTTCTGCTCTTCCTCCTCCTCCTTTACTATCCTCCTCCCTCCTCCCCTCAGCCATACGCGTGTTCTCGTTCATCCTGCTCCTCCTCCTTCTCCGCCTCATCCCTCTCCCTCCTCCTTCGAAAGCGTGAAAGCGTGAAGGCATATATCATTCACTCCTGGGTCTGCTCAGGCTGACGAGCGTCGAATGAACGGCTGTCCCACCTTTCTTTGTCCCAATGCATACCCCTACAATTCCTTAATCAAGACACGTCGCCTGGGCATTTTCCTGGATGGGCCGGTGGGGATACTTTTTCTTTTACAGCCGCAGGCGGAAGCGCCAGCGGCGGGAGGTCGCGGGCGGGCCGCGGCCGCGACTAAAGCAGGTGGGGATACGCGAAGCATCAACAATTGAACCTCGCACAAAAAGCAGACAAGGGGTACAACGCACAGCGCCCAACAATTTCTTGGACCTACGTAGAGCTGCAGAACATAAAAAACCACACTCAAAACTGACACATCCGCTACTGTTCACTGGCACGTGGTGGAATGCCCTTAAGCACCGCAGAGCCTAAACTGAATATTGGACGACTCGGCCTCCGACCCTAAACTTACAAGTCTCCTGGGCGCTCTCGGAATTCGCAACGTTATTTCTTCCGAGGCCTCGGAAACGTAGTCTTGAACCTACACGCTCCGAGTCCTCAGATGCTCCCTGGAACCTAGATATCATGGAATCGTATCGAGTGTCTCTTGGCCGTCCTGGAGACCCTGGGGATCGGCCCAGGAGGCCCAAGACGTCCAAAAACCTAAGATTCTCCACCGAAGGGGCTCGTACTGGTGATGTGAAGAAGTGTGCCGAGCTGCCTCAGGTGACTGCTTGGACCCTTTTGCCCGAATCCCTGTGGAGCCCTGCGGCTTCCCGCCCCCGTGTGTTCGCGAACGGGGGGCAACGATTACAAGCGGGGTGAAGCGGCGTGCACCCTTCGTACCAAGATGGCAGCTTAGAGACCGTCCGGGGCTCCTCGAGTGCCACTTCCCTGCGCTCGCGGATGCCCACACGTTCGTTGCCCCCCCGTTGCCCTCCGCCCGACCCACACGCACCCTGCGAGGGGCTCCGCTTGGGTCCCTGCAGCTTCCCGTCCCACCGCGCTGTGTGCCACACCCTGTCCAACGCGCCTCCTCCTCCTCCTCCTCCTCCTCCTCCTCCTCCTCCTCCTCCTCCTCCTCCTCCTCCTCCCCCCCCTTCCCCTTCCCCCTCCCCCCTCCGTCGTGTCGTCCCCTCGTCTGTCGTCGTCTCTCCTCTTTGCCACTGGGCTCCTCGTGCGCTTGCGGAGTGCCACGCCCTGCCCCGGTGGCTGCTCGGGTCCCTGCGGCGTGGCTCACCACGGATCCATGCGGCTTCCCGCCCCGTGTGCCTTGGGTGCCGTACTATTTTGTGGTGGCCGGTTGGGCCCACTGCGCCGCACGTCTTTTGATGGCTGCCTGGATCCCCACGGCGTAGCGTTCCACGCGCTCGTGGGGCCCCACATGGTGAGGATATGAAGTTCCACGCATCGCGGGATCCCCACGCGCATAGAAACCCACATGCTCCACATGGTGAGGATAAGAAGTTCCACGCATCGCGGGATCCACACGCGCATAGGAACACAGATGCACGGTGCTCCACGCACATGGAGTTCCACGCAGGCGAAGCTGGATCCACACACATAGCGTTTCTCGCACATGGGGCTCCTCACGCAGCGTTTCATACGAGGAGTGCGCTTGCTGCACGAAGAATTGTGTGTGGGGGGGTCCACGCGCAGGCATCCTTGCATGTGAATGAATTTGACATGTTCGTCTTTTCACCGTGAACATGTGTCCCAGACGGCCAAGATGACCCCAAGACCGCCCCGAGGGGACCCTCAGAAGGGCCCAACAGGCCTCCCTGATGGCCTCAAAGGGGATCCAGAGAGAGCGCCAGCGCGGGACCGCTGGAAGCCTCCCCCCTAAGATTGATCCGAAACTCTCCGAGAGGCTCCGAAGAAGTCCCCCCGAAACCCCCAAAAGGCTCCCAAAGGGCCGAAGAAGCTCCCAGAGGCCCCAAGAGGCCTCTCCGGTTCACGACCCAGACGAGGTAGCGAGATGGGCAGAAGGCCGCAATAGATCAGTGGGTGCGAGAACTCGCCACGAGCGAGCACTCACCACAAGCGAGGGTGGCTCTTCGTATACGCGGTGCCGTGAGCAATGCGTATCGCCGTAGTCATGAAGCAGGTTCTGCTGCATGAAACTGACAGGAAGACATACAAAGACAACGAGCAAGTTCATACTAGGCGACGCTAGCTCCAAAATCACATAGTTGAGCGGGACATCTCTCTGGCAGGTCGCCACGAACCTAGATAGTCAGCCCGTCAGCCCTCTGAGAACAACTTCATTTTCACACCACTATGAACGACCTCGTTTTTTTCATCCGAAGGTGAGTCAACTTGGAATGGGTGGTAAGGACAAGGGGCAAGGGGCAGGGAGGCTTCCAGCCTGCTGGCTCAACGACCTGCTGGCCCTGGCCTCAAGCCAAATCAATTTTCGGAACCATCAACAGCAGATCATCAAGCCTTGGTGATATTGACGGCGTCCTTCTCGGAGATGCGCATGCCCTGTCCGCCATTCTTGGTGACTCCATCCACCTGCACCGGTGTTGTCATTAGACCGCGAGGCGGAAAACGAAAAATAGTGGGGGGAACGAGGGTTGACGGGTGCACTTCCCGGGCGCGATGGGCCATGGGATGAGGAGGAGGAGGAGGACGAGGACCAGTGTAAACCCAGGAGTCATCAACGATGTTGGAATACACCCTCACTCTAAGCTCCCTCTTCATTGGCCCCTACATGGGTTCATTTCCACTGCGGGAACCGCCTCGTAGGAAAACAACCGTTCGAAGACCTTGATGCATGCCAAGACATCGTTCGCGGGATTCCAACGCCACGGATCAACCTGACTGTTGCGTTTTGACGATCCTGAATCGCGCCAAAACGCCATTCCTGGGATTTCAACACAGCGAATCAACATTATTGTTGCACACGCATAACCCTGAACCTTTTCAAAACACCATTTCTGACACGTTGATGATGGGAACCCGTGAAACTCTTGCAATTTTGTTAGAACGAATGTCCGCCGCGCTAAGGCGAGAACCACATTTTTAAAACGGCCGCCCTCAATCCGTGAAACGCTTGCATTTTTAAAACGAAAGCGCGCCGCGCTAAAGCGAAAACCAAATTTTGAAAACCACCCGCCCTCAATATGTGAAGCTCTTGCATGTGTTTACAAACAATGTGCGCCGCGCTAAGGCGAGAACCACATCTTGAAAACCACCCGCTCTCAATCCGTGAAGCTCTCTCTTGCATGTTTTACAACGAATGTGCGCCGCGTGAAAAAACGAATGTGCGCCGTGCAAAGGCGAGAGCCACATTTTGAAAACAGCCCGCCCTCCATCTGTGAAGCTGTTGCCAAGTTTCAAGCTTCAGTGTCATGAATGGTGAGGACGTCTCAGGCGAAACGCCCGGCCCGCCCTAAAAACGAGCCTCGGTGTGCGACAAGGAAAAGTTCTGTATAAGAAAAAGGAACGGAAAGCTGCACCTATTGTGATGGAGATTATCCTGCGGGCCAGGGCCCCGGTCCCCCTCCACGAAAGCTGGTGGTGTCTCCCACCGACACGGAGCAAATCCCAGCAGCCCTCTTGGCGTAGATGGTTTAACGAACTCTTGTCATTCTCTGGCAAAACCCTTTCTTCCCCTGCTCGGGGGAGGGGTTTGCTGCTCCCCCTACCCCCCCCCCCCCCTGGGCCCCTGGGCCTGGGAGGGGGTGGGGCTCGAGGTGTTAGAGCGTCGAAGATGGCCCAAGATGGCTCCGAGAGGGCTTCTGAGCGCGCAATATGGCATCCCAAATGTCCCACGATACTCGAAGATGGGTCAAGATAGCTTCCGATGTTTCTCCAAGAGGCCTCAAGACGGCACCAAGACGGTTCCAAGTGCTCCTCGAGTTCTCCAAGGACCTCCCCAAGAGGCTAAAATGCATCCCAAACCAAAGACAAACCAATGTTGTTTTCCGTTCTCGCCTGTTGGCTTCCGATGGGCCTCGGAGGCTTCAAAATGACCCCCAAACGGCCAGGGGCCCAAGAGGGTCCCAAGACAGCCCCAAGAGCGCTCCAAAAGCGCGCCAAGAGGATCCCAAGATTTCATGTTTGAGCCTCTGAGGGGGGGGGGGACCTGAACAGAGGACCCCCCTCCTTTTGAGCCATGAGGGCCAATACGGTCTCAAAAGGCCTCCCAGACCCGTCATCCCAAAGAGCCCCAAGAGGGCATCAATACCCCTAAAAAAGAGCCCCAAAAGAGCCCTAACAGTGCCCCACGATGCTTCACGGGGACCCCGAGAGGGCCCCAAGATGGCATGTCCCCTGAAGCTCGATTTCTCATCCTTCTTGCCATCGTTCGTTCCTTCCTTCCTCCCATCCTGCCTCCTCCCTCCTCCTCCTCCTCCTCCTCCTCCTCCTCCTCATCCTTCTCGTGCCACATTCCTCCTCCTCCTCCTCCTCCTCTTCCACCCCTTTTCCTCTCTCTGTCGCACCCCAGGGCCAGGCTTTAGGGCGGGGCAGGCGTTTCGCCTGAGACTTCATCATCATGTATGACCCTGAAGCTTTAGCCGTGACAACAATTTCACATATGGAAGGCGGGTGGTTTTCACAAGGCGGCTCTCGCCTTAGCGCCGCACACATTCTGTTAAAACATTAGCAACAGTTTTTTCACGGATTGAAGGCGGTCCTTTTTCAACATGTGGCGCTTTAGCGCCGCGCAAGAGCTTCTCGAATTGAGGGCGGGCCGTTTTCAACATGTGGTTCTCGCTTCAGCGCCGCACACACTCGCTTTAAAGATACGCAAGAGTTTCACGGATTGGGGGCGGGTCGTTTTCAAACTGTGCTTCTCGCCTTGGTGCCGCAGACATTCATTTTGAACATGCACACGAGCTTCACGGATTCAGGGCGGTTCCTTTTCAAAGTGTGGCTCTCGCCTTAGCGCAGCGCATATTCATGTTTTTAATGCAAGAGTTTCATGGACCTCCATGGCCAACGTACCAGCAATTGCGTTTTAAAAGGATTCACGATTATGAAGGTGCAACACGTATGTTGATTCGCGGTGTTAAAAAGTCCCAGGAATAGCGTTCTGGCACGGCTCTGGATCGTCATGACGCAACAGTTAGGTTGATCCGTGGCGTTGGAATCCCGAGAACAATGTTTTGGCATTCTTCAGGGTATTCAAACTTTTGTCTTCCAGCGAGGCAACTCCCCCAGTGGAAATTACCCGTTGTAGGGGCCTATGAAGAGGGAGCTTGGATGGAGGGTTTATTCCAATATCGTTGATGACTCTTGGGTGTAGACTGGTCCTCCTTCTCCTCCTCCTCCTCCTCCTCCTCCTCCTCCCCCTCCTCCCCCTTTTCATCCCCCTTCTCCTCCATCTGTCACCCTCATCCTCTCCTCCTCCTCCTCCGCCTCCTCCTCCTCCTCCTCCTCCTCCTCTCCCCCCACCCCCAAGATGATCCCGGGAAGTATGTAGAAGGCTCGTAAAGCAAATGGTGGTGATACTTCTTCTGGCCGATTTTCGGTATTCCACGGATCCTTCGGGGCATTTACTGATCAGCATCTTTCCCCTTCTCCTGCTTTCCGTCCTGTTCCTGATCCAAGCCAGCCGCGGTCGACAACTCCGGGACGAGTTCGAGAGAACCACTAATGCGGCTCAAGCTGGCCGCCCTGCCATGGGAACCCGTGTCTACACCCCCCAAACAATTTTTCCCGCTTCCTACTGCCTCCCCCCGCCACGCTTCCGCCGCGGCCGTGTCGCTGCGTATCGTGTCTGCATGTTCATTCTGGTCACGAATCTGGTATCTATTTTCGATGGCACATGTTGATGCTCATGCGGAGCCCCCAAAGCCATTCCTCAGACGGCTCTCCTAGGCATTGGTTCGAGATGTCCAGTTTGCGGCGCCCAATGTCCGGACACATCTACTCGGACCACATTTGAGAGGCCTGAATCGACATCTCCAGGAGCTCCCCGTCTTGAGGGGCGTCCTCTGAGACTTGGCGCCTCTGGCCGCAGGCCCTCGAAGCAGCCCGCCTCGGGGGCCCCTGCCTTGGCCCTTTGGGCACAAGTGTTCGCCATGCCGTCAGGACAACACTGCAATCACGAGGCGGCATGCCACCCGGGGCCCAGCACAAGAGCAGGACGAAGGGGGGGGGGGGGGGGCAGACAAGGAAGACGAGGCAGACGTGGCGAGCTCGCGGTCTCCCCAGCGCTGCCCCCTGGGGGACCCTCCCCGGTCCCTGGAAGCGATCCAGACCGGGAAGGAGGAGGAGGAGGAGCAGGAGGAGGAGGAGGAGCAGCAGGAGGAGGAGGAGCAGGAGGAGGAGCAGGAGGGGGAAGAATCACCGCCTGGCCACCACGGTGTGTATTCCTGGCCCAGCGGCCGCCCTGGGGCGAGACGAGCCCGCGAACCGCGGAGGTGGCGAGCGGGCGAACCAAGCTCGTGTGCGCGGCGAAGGTGCCCGCAACTGGGCACGGCCTCTCTCTCGGAAGGGTCGCCCCTCTAAGCAGGGCGAGGGAGCGCCGTTCGAGAGCACAGGGAAGCTACCTCTCCGAGGCCCTCGTCGAGCTGTAGCCGTCTGCATCGGCCATCCTTGCGACCACTACATGCACCAACATAGCCAAGGATGTGCTTCTCGCGGTTTCACGATCGCCCACCCAAAATCTCCGAGAGGATGGCGTCACAGATAACCGGTATTCGTGTTTAAAGCACCAGGAGGCAT
The DNA here is from genome assembly GCA_963575745.1 of Prorocentrum cordatum. Classification (NCBI taxonomy): domain Eukaryota; class Dinophyceae; order Prorocentrales; family Prorocentraceae; genus Prorocentrum; species Prorocentrum cordatum. The sequence continues at coordinate 36,191 of CAUYUJ010019983.1, forward strand.
GCATGTGTATTGTCACTTCGATGCGCTGGCCTGGCAGATCATGCGGACATGACGACTGAGCTGCATATAAAAGAAACAACAGAGAGATTCAAGCGGACTCCACCCATGAGTCCATTATCCGCAGGTTTTGCTCCTGCGCGGGGGGGGGAGAGAACGTAACGCTCGGGGTAAGAAGCACCTGGCAAACGATGAGCAAAGCAATAAAGCAATGGAACAAACAATGGATCTCATTACAAAGCCACCAAGCAAGAAGAGGTGCATCCGCTCGGATGTTCCTGCCCAAAGCTCCCTTGAGCAACTCCCATGCGCATCCTCGTCCAACATCCAATGATACTTAAGGCACTGATATCTCCGAAAACCAAATGCTCGGCTGTCTGCTCAGAGAAAGCGAAGTCTTGATCTCAAGGGATGGGGTGTACAGTCGCTGAAGAATCGGCTCGGCTTCGTCCCTGGAGCATGACATTCGAACTTGATGAAACATGGAAACATAAAATGCCAGACCCTTGAGCACCTGCCTACCCTGCAGGGCTTCTTATTGCAAGGCACCAGGAAAAGAGATCGGTATACCGCCCAGAACGGTTCGGATGCCGATCTCGTTCACTTTGCTGTAGTCGTGGTGCGGATCACGCCCCACTGTCTGATCGAAGTCTCGCCCTACAGCCCAACTCATCCTCCGAACAACTGATGCCCACCAACTCCCCTTGTGTGGATGGCACGCCGCTGAACGTCGGCCATCAATTATATCTGCCGTACGTCCTTCGCATCAATGGCTCGCCTGCTTCCGTTCTCCGAGTCATCGCGCAACCTTTCCGCAAAACCACAACGATCCTGCAAACTTTCCGTGGGCACCCTCGCTTCCGGAATCTGATTTTGTGGTTACAGTCGACCATCGGGTACAGTACGATAGTATAATGAGTCTAAGCGCTCTCAGCCATCGTATCGGGCCGCATCCTCATTCTGCTTCCCTCTGGCCTCCGTAATTCAGCTGCCATCCAAACGTGTGCTCAACTTCCGACTGAACTTTCGAACGTGATGCAAAGAAGAAGAAGAAGAACGAACATAGACACACCAAATGCCAAATCGCCTTCAGTGGACCAACCGTTATCATCACCATGTTCAAGTTGGCAGGGGGGCGCGTATTCAAGATGTGGTTTACCATCTCCTGGCAACAAGGCACCCAAGAGCATACGCAACTATCTGAGGAGGCCAAACTCAAGAGCAATGGCACACGATGCCGAAATCAACAGAAGCTGTCAACCGGAACGATTGTTGCACGAAACGCATTTGCTACATATACGCAAAGTCCATATCAGGTAGCTCTGGCAAGCAAGAGTGGCCACATGTTCAATTACAATCTCGTGATCTTGCGTCATCTGCAAAAACCACAACGTCAACGCACAACATTCCGTGTTGTGAGATATTGAGCCAGCTGCATGCCGCGACAGGGAAATCAAATTGATTGGAAATCAGGTTTCGAAATTCAGGGAGATACTCCGAGGAATGCCAGCTGGACAGATATAGAAGCAGCGTGTGCACAATAAGGTGTGTACAAATAGGAGGGTCGCGGGTTGCAGCGATCCCCGTTCTGGTTGCCCCGTTGGCTGCCAAGATCGTCACCTTCACCAAGTAGCAATCCTCCTCCTCCTCCTCTTCTTCGCTCGTCCTCCTCCTCCTCGTCCTCTTTCTGATTCTCCACCGACATGCTGCAAGGAGAGGCTGATCAGAAACGGAGTGGAATGACGAGGAGAATGAGTAGGTCCTGGCGACTTAGCGGGCGGCTCAGCCAGCGAAGCAAAATAGACTGAGAGGACGCGCATGTTGAACAGTGAGGGCAGGTTATCGACCGTGGTTTTCAGATGTACCACCATGGGGACGACCACCTCCTCTAACCTTCCGCAAGCCAGCCCTACGCCCTGCACGAGGGACTGGAGCACAACGCACGATGTATTCTGAATGGGCGGTTGTTGTTAGCCGCCTGACCAAGCCAGCTCACACTGGTACCTAGAAGAAGAGAAAACGTCATAACCATAAACTTTCGATGCTCTGCGCGGATTTCTTTTCTTGGATCTGCGCTAGACTCCCCTCCCTGGCGCGGAGCGCGCCAGGGGCGGCGCCAGAGGCGCCGCCGGGGGGGTCCAGCGCGGATCCAAGAAATCCAGCGCGGAGCGCAAAACAAATATGTTAATGTGTGTCTTCTTCTTCGAATATCTGAACGATCGCCCTGAAATTCGGATTCGATGTGCCTCGTGCGAAGGTCGGCAAGCATGCTGGAATTCTGGCTGGTGGTACTTGGCCCCTCCCGCCGGGACCAAGAGAGATCCGCCGACCCCCGCTTGCCTGGGGAGAGAGACGCCGTGTGAGATGGTTGGCCGTCCCCCTCCCCCTTTCCCCCTCCCCAGGGGTCCAACCTCCTCCTCCTCCTCCTCCTCCTCCTCCTCCCTCCTCCTCCTCCTCCTCCTCCTCCTCCTCCTCCTCCTCCTCCTCCTCCCTCCTCCTCCTCCTCCTCCTCCTCCTCCCTCTCCTCCTCCTCCTCCCCCTCCTCCTCCTCCTCCTCATCCTCCTCCTCCGTGCCCCTCCCCCTTCCCCCTCCCCAGGGGGCCAAAATGCCAGAGAACGTGTGTGGGGGAGGGGGAAGGGGCGAGCTCCCCGGCGCACCTCCGAAGCCTTCCGAACTTTCAAGTCTACTCGAGCTGAACTCCGACGCTGGCACCCGTCACGATATTCTATCAGTCCCACTGCTGCGACACTAGAGCTGTGCCGCGAGTTGCAAAGGCGCCCCCCAATGCCATGATATGGACATGCATGTTCGCCCCGTCCATAGCTTGCCGCCTCCCCGGGACATAATCGGGCATTGAACTCTTACCACGTAGCGAGTGGCTAATGCGTCTGTCTTCCCAAGTCAACGAATGGAGAACCCAGGAATCCGCCGCAACTGGCCTGTAACGATCCTGGCGTTCGCCTCGCTTCAGTCTCCTCCTCCTGCTCATTCTCCTCCTCACCCTTCCTCTTTTAAGCCCCCTCCTATTCTATTGCCCCTTCTCCCTCTTCCCTGATCCCTCGTTCCTCCTCGCGCTTCCCTCCTCCCTCGTCCTTGTCCCCTTCTCCCTTCTCACTTATCCTCGCACTCCTCCTCTTCCTCATCTTTCTCGGCCCCCGCATGCCCCCCCCCCTGGGAGGGGGAACGAAGGGAGAGGAGATTATCGTCATAGTCAGCTTGGGGCGGTGGCAAGTGGGCGCTGAGCTCCGATGGCACTGTGCAGGACGTAGTGCCCATCCCGCGACTTTTCCGACGACTCGTGTGGCTGCCGTTGCTGCTCGAACATCTCGTGCCGACAGCGCATGGCCCGCTCACAGCAGCAGCAGCAGACGAAGACGAATCTGCCGACAGCAGCAAGCACCTCGCACCGCTCGCTGTGGAAACCAGGCCTGGCCTGTTCAAAATTGGGAGGGGGTGCTGGCGAGCAGCGCCCCCAATCGCACTGCTCCCTCGCTGGGCGCCTCGCCCTTGGGGGAGGCCTCCTCGGACCTCGGAAGCCTCGCGGAGTGGCTCCAACGCGCCGGGGCAGAGTGGGCGCGAGGGCCTTGGGGGCACCACGACCCGGACTGCCACAAGCCATCCATCACAGGATGCGTAGGGCGGGAGGGCAGGGGTGGAGCAAGAGAGGGATAGAGAGAGAGGGGGGAGGGGGGATAGAAGAGAAGCCGGGGGAGACAGCGGGGAAAAGGAGCGAGGGAACGGCCGAGAGAGGGAGGAGGAGCCGAGAGAGGAGAGGGCAGGGCAGGGGAGGCGGGGGGAGAGAGCGGGGGCGCCGTGGGGGGAGAGGGGGGGAAGGCAAGAGCGCGGACGACGCTGGCCGCACCGGCACGACGCTGCAGGGAGAACCCTTGGGCGCGAGCGACGGGCCAGCTCACCGTCCGTCAGGCAGATGAGCCAGCGCATGCCCTGCGGCGGCGGAGCGGGGTGCGCGCTCGGTGGCCACTCGCGGGAGCCTCCCACGGCACCTGGCTGGGCGCTGTTGCGAAGGGAGCGCGAGTCGACGCCGGCCGACGCCAGATCGGCGCGGCTCGAAGCCGAGTCGGCGCTGTCGCACCGAGCAACAGAACTCCGCGCGAGCAAATGCGGTCCCCAGACCGGGACTTCGAGGACACACCGGGCGAATCGACGCGAATCGACGCTAGATCGGCGCTGATCGAGGCTAAGTCGGCGCTGCCTCATCGATTCCCACCCAAAAAAACGAACAAATGCAACCCCAAACCGGAACTTCGAGGACACATCGGGCGAATCGACACGAATCGACGCTAATCGACGCTATACCGGCGCTGATCGAGGCCAAGTCGGCGCTGTCTCATCGATTCCAGCCAAAGAACCAACCCGAGCAAATGCGGTCCCAAATTCGGAACTTCGAGGACACACCGGGCGAATCGACGCGAGTCGACGCTAGATCGGCGCCGATCGAGGCTATAAGTCGGCGCTCTGTCATCGATTCAAAAAAGAACAACCCGAGCAAATGCAGTCCCAAACTGGATCTTCGAGGACATACCGGAAGAATCGACGCGAATCGACGCTAGTCGGCGCCAGATCAGCGCTGATCGAGGCTAAGTCGGCGCCGTCTCATCGATTCAACCAAAAAATCCAGAGATCCGATGTCGTGAATTCTTCAATACGGGGCCCACGTAAGTCTCGACCCGTTCCCGAGGACCGGTTTTTCATCCTGAGCCGTTTTCTGGCGGTCCTGGGGCCTGGCGAGGGCCCCTAGAGGCCGAACAATGGAGACAAGCATCTGTCTTCCCTTTTTCATACCTTGGATCTCTGGGAGCCAGCGCGAGCAAGTGCAGCCCCAAACCGGAGCTTCGAGCACACATCGGGCTCCCCTTCTCTGCCGCCGGGGAGCGCGCGGGGGGGGGGGGGGCGGAAGAGCGCCGAGGGGCGAGGAGCCCAGAGGATGGAGATCGGCGCCTCCGCATGGCGTGGCCTGCAGAGGGCGTGGCCTTGCAAACGCGCGCCCAGGGGGGGCGGGCGAGCTCAGAGTCAAACCGACAAGTCGGAGCGGTTGCCGAACCGAATCGGCTCGGCCGAACTCGGCACCTGGGTCGGGACGAGTCGAATCGGCGGAGCTCGGCAGGCTAGTTCTGTGTCTCCAGCGAGAAATCGGAGCCCGCAGCGGAATCCCAGGTCGAATCGAATCGGGATCGGAACCATCGAAGCCGAATCGAGTCGGAATCGGAGGAACCGAGTCGAGCCCCGTGGGGGACAGGCGAGGACCTCGACGGAGAGCTCCGCCGCGCCCCGAGGAGGCCCGGCGACGGTGATGTGGTGCCCTCCGAGCGCCAGCCGACGCACATCGCGAGCCGCACCCCAGCGTAACCACGGCGCTTCTTGCCGTCGCTCGGGCGCCCATTCTCCGCGCACTCGTCGGCATCGTGCGTTCCCTTCTCTTTCTCGCAAGATGGGCCAAGACGCTCCTCGAGGGTCCTCGCCGGGGGGAAGATACGCACACGTCCGGGCGATTTTGGTGGCAACTCATGGGAGCCTCCCACACAATCTTGTCGGCTCTTGCGAATCGACGAGAATTGGCGCTACATCGACGCTGAATCGACGCTAATCGACGCTGGCCGACGCTGAATCGGCGCCATCTCATTGCGCAAAGCATGGCTGGCGGCCAGTGCGCTGCCCAGGGGGGGGGCCGGGGACGCATTGAAACCAGGAGGGGCGCCGTGAAGTCTGGGGAGAGACCCCGGCCCTCGCCATGCTGTCCCCCCCCCCCCCCTGGTCATCACCCACCCCCCCCCCTCTTGGCCGCCCCCGGAAGGTCTGCAGTCGGCGAGCGGAGCAGCTGCGGCAGGGCGCCAGCGAGGCGCGGGGCCGGGCGGGGCAGACGGGGCGAGCGCGCGCGGGAGGGGAGGGGGCGGCGGCGTGCGATCCGGGGCCGGCACGCGCGGGCAGCCAGGCGGGGAGGCGGCAGTCTGGAGATGATGATGAGGCTGCTGATGATGGTGATGATGGTGATGCTCATGTTAATGTTGTTGTTCATGATGATGGTGGTGATGGTGATGATGATAGTCATCATCATCCCCCCCCCCACCACTACCACCACTACCACCACTACCACCATCACTATCACTATCACTATCACTATCACTATCATCATCATCATCATCATCATCATCATCATCATCATCATCATCATCATCATCATCATCATCATCATCATCATTATCATCATCATCCTCATCCTCATCAGTCACATCATCATCATCCTCATCATCATGAGCATCAGTCACATCATCATCAACATCAACATCATCATCATCATCAGCATCAGCATCAACATCATCATCATCAGTCACATCATCATCATCATCACCATCATCATCAGCAGCAATAAGTAGCAGCACCATTGCCACCATCATCATCACCATCATCACCACCACCATCACCATCATCATCAGCATCATCATCACCATGAGCATCATCATCATCGTCATCATTATCATCATTATCATCATCAGCAGCAGCACCAGCATCATTATCATCATCAACATCATCATCACCATCACCATCACCATCATCATCATCATCATCATCATCATCATCATCATCATCATCATCACCATGACCGTGACCATGACCATGACCATGACCATGACCATCAGCACCATCATCACCATCAGCATCAACATCAGCATCAGCATCGTCATCATCATCCGCTCGACGATTCGAACGCCTGTCTGCACCTCTGAAAATTAGCGCAGGTCTTCCGACCAGGTTACATTATCCTCACCGTCCGCCTTCTGGGACACGCGTGTTTTTATATCTGGCCCGATGCAGCCTCTCATATTAGGTACCACCAGCGTCATCGCCGTCATTGCCACACCAGCGGGCAGGGTCACGCCGAATGCCGTACGCCCCCTCTGTCGCCATCAACCCTAGGGATGGGGTCGTGAAGGTGGCCCTAGCCGGTGCCAACAACGAGGCGAATATGGAATATGAGCCAGGGACGCGCGCACTCGGAATAGACGGTGACTCGGTCAGCGAGCACGTCGAAAATCTGTGCCCTGAGCCTTGTGAGGCGAGCCCTCAGGAAGTGGCTCATGACCAATCGGAAAGTTTGTTTGCCCACCTCGACCATCATCACCATCGTCACTACCATCACGTTTTACCGAATGCCCCATTGCCTCACCACTGGAAGCACCATGGCCATACCGCCATCATCGACATCGAAATCAGCACCCGTGCCGTCTCAACATAAACCGATGCGTTATCATCATATTCACCGCCGACGCCACTGTCGACGCAACTGCTCGCCTGAATCGTCGTCGCACAGGTCATCATCGTCGACGTCGTTGCTGTAATCGTGACGCCACCCCTGCCTTCCGCCAGCCACGCCACGCGCCCAGCTTTTCGACCCATACTGAACCTCTCCCAGCCAAGCTTTAGGAGGCAACTACTGGGAGGTTCTCGTCGGAGGATGAAAGAGGATTAAGCCCCATTGGGGGGCTGTTACGCCGGAGTGGGCCTCGGATTAAGCCGGATTGCGCGGGATTAAGCGGGATCAAGCCGGATAAAGCAGGATTAAGCGGGATTAAGCCGGATTTCGGACCAGGGCAAAATCAGAATTTCACCTCCCAGGAGTTGAATCCGAACAAGCTGTTCCACCCTGGTAGCACAAACGTCTGTGCGACCCGCTGCGGCCCCTCCCCAACGCACTTTTGTGACCCAGCCCGCCCTCCTGGCAGAACCACTGTTTCGAGGCCGACACAGCCTGTCCGCCACTCCCCCTCCTCCCTCGCGACGGGTGCAGAAAAGCGGGGGGGGGGGGCGGAAGAAAAGGGAGTGGGTTGGAAGGGGGTGCGCGGGGGGTGTGGGGGAAAGGGGAGGAGAATTAGAGGAGAAGAGGAGGCAAAGCGAGGGGGGAGGGAATAGGAATCGGATTGTGACCAACGACGAAGTCATAAAAAGATTGTAGGATCCACGCGCTTGCCTGCCCCTGCTTCCAGCGTGTGGACAGGCGGTCCTGGCCCAAACCAACAGCTGCTGGAATTCGAAGTCGCCTTGGCCTCCCCCTCGTCGTCGTTGGCGGGGTGACTGGGATCCTCCCCCGAAGCTTGACGTGACAAGGGCGAGTAAGAGGAACAGATGCATCATGCCCCACCTACGGGCCCCTGGCATAGACGCCGTGCATGATCTACGCCCACTTTGGCCACCGCCTGCGAGCTTGCCACCAGCTCGCAGACGACGACGCGTCGAGGCGAAGCCCCTCGGCACCGCCTCCCGACGGCGGCAGTCTAGGCCCGCGCGCGGCGCGGGCCCCCTCGAGCACCACGCGCCCTTCATGGGCGCGGCCCGAGTGCCCGACGCGGGAGGCGGACCTCGAGCCGCGGTGGCTTGAGAAGCGAGGGGGGAGGGGAGGAGAGGAGGGGAGGGGGGAGGAGTAGGAGGGAAGCGGGCGGGGGGAGGGAAGGAGGAGGAGGGGAGTGGAGGACGGGAAGGGAACGCTCCCTCCGCCGAGTCGCCTCCGCGGGGGCCAGGCCGGGCTGATTGAGCAGCTGCAGGGAGGTGACCTTCCGGCCCGCTCATCGCTCCATGCCTCCTTCTGAACCTTCACTCCGCCGTCCTCCCTCTGCTCCTCTCCTCCTCCTCCTCCTCGCTTCATTATCCTCCTCCTCCTCCTCCTCGCACGTAACCAGCTCCTCCTCAACCTCATCCATGCTTCCTCCTCCTCCTCCTCCTCCTCCTCCTCTTCCTCCTCATTCTCCTCCTCCTCCTCCTCGGGGAGGAGAGGAGGGGAGGGGGGAGGAGTAGGAGGGAAGCGGGCGGGGGGAGGGAAGGAGGAGGAGGGGAGTGGAGGACGGGAAGGGAACGCTCCCTCCGCCGAGTCGCCTCCGCGGGGGCCAGGCCGGGCTGATTGAGCAGCTGCAGGGAGGTGACCTTCCGGCCCGCTCATCGCTCCATGCCTCCTTCTGAACCTTCACTCCGCCGTCCTCCCTCTGCTCCTCTCCTCCTCCTCCTCCTCGCTTCATTATCCTCCTCCTCCTCCTCCTCGCACGTAACCAGCTCCTCCTCAACCTCATCCATGCTTCCTCCTCCTCCTCCTCCTCCTCCTCCTCTTCCTCCTCATCCTCCTCCTCCTCCTCCTCCTCCTCCTTTCCTCCCTCCGCCTCCTTCTCCTCCTCTCCTCCTCCTCCTCCTCCTTTCCATCCTCCTCCTTCTCCTCCTCCTCCCCCTCCTCCTCCTCCTCCTTATTCTCATCCTCATCCTCATCCTCATCCTCATCCTCATCCTCATCATCATCATCATCACCACCACCACCATCATCATCATCATCATCATCAGCAGCAGCAGCATCATCATCAGCAGCAGCAGCATCATCATTATTATTATTATCATCCTCCTCCGTCCTCCTCCTCCTCCTCCTCCTCCTCCTCCGTCCTCCTTCTCCCTCTCCTCCTCCCTCCTCCTCCTCCTCCTCCTCCTCTCCTCCTCACAAGATGACTCCTCCCTCCTCCTCCTCCTCCTCCTTCTCCTCCTCACAAGATCCTTCCTCCTCTTCCTCCCTCCTCCTCCTCCTCCTCCTCCTCCTCACAAGATGCTTCCTCCTACTTCTCCTCCTGCCCTGACAGCCTCCGCCGGCCGAGCCTCCCCATACCCGCTCCGAGGACACGAGACCGAGGCGCGACATTGGCAGACGCAGACTTCCAAGACAAGCGAGGACAACCGCGTGAGCACGAGAGGGGGGGAAGCCTCCATGCTTCATCCTCCTCCTCCTCCTCCTCCTCCTCCTCCTCCTCCTCCTCCTCCTCCTCCTCCTCCTCCTCTCTCTCCTCCTCCACCTCCTCTCTCTCTCCTCCTCTCCTCTCCTCCTCCTCCTCTCCTCCTCCTCCTCCTCCTCCTCCCTCCTCCTCCTCTCCTCCTCCTCCCTCCTCCTCCCTCCTCCTCCCTCCTCCTCCCCTCCTCCTCCTCCGCCTCCTCCTCCTCCTCCTCCTCCTCCTCCTCCTCCTCCCCCTCCCGCCTCCTCCTCCTCCTCCTTCCTCGTCCCCCCTCCCTTCAAACGAGACGAGCGCGGCCCCACACGTGTTTATCCGCTACCGTGCCCCCTGGCACGCTGAGGTGTGGACGAATGCCAAATGCTGTCTGGTAAGGCCTCTGTATTCTGCTACGGCCGCCCCCCCTGCTTCCCTTCTAGCGGACTCCTGCATGCATCGACCCCCACTCCCGAGGCCACGATCCCTCGACATCACAACTCTGCGACAACAGCGTCTACCAGCCGCCCGCCTACATCCACTTATTGAAGCAACTGTATCCTGATCAAGCGGCAATTGTCAGAAAGGATACCACCAGCAGAGCATTCATGATCCAGCTAGGCGTAGAACGTGGAGGCCCAATAAGCTCCTTCCCATTCAGTGAAGTCCTTGAACATGTATTCAAACAGGTGATACACCTTCGTGGTTTCACAAGAGGTTTGGGACCCCACTCGGCTTCGCACTGCGTTCGCGGATACATCTGCATTTCGCTGGCGATGTGTCGTTCTACCCCCGCACTTACGATAGTTGTTTCTCCTGTCTGCCCTGAGACGTACAGGCCCAAGCAACACAATGCAGTGGTCTGTCACTACATCTAAACAAGACCAACATGTAGACGAATGTCGGCTGGAAGAAAGGAACACATTACCCACGTCGGCCACATCGACGACATGTTCGAAATCTTGCGCTCCAGCCGGAACGCAAAATATCTCGAAAATGAGCTCATTTTTCAGGACGCCCACAGAGCAGAACCGCACAACAGGACTGCTGCAGGGTGGGGCCGCGTCATTGAAGTTCGTCGCGAAAGGGCAAACAAGCGCCTCCCACTTCAGTCAACTGAGGCTCCTCAACGGCACAATCACACAATCGGTGATGTACGGGTGCACCTCGTGGACCCTCACCAGGGGCATGATCATCTCTTTACGGCGTGCCCAGCGAAGTGTACTCAGGCGTATAGCAGGGGGGGCCACGCTGTCACGACATGCGAGACCACGCCAGCGACGACTGCGACGACATCGGACCGGCGGCCATCGCCAGAGCCACAGGAAGCACAATCCGGCACGACGGCACAGACGAGAGACAGGAGGACGTGCTGGAACCGTGGAAAGAATTCTACGAAGGTCCATGCACGCTGCCCTGGAGGGCGCCAGGCGTGCACGAGTGGAGGACTGGCCCACGGTAATAATTCAAACGCGCAGAGGGATAGGCATGACGCGTCGCAGCCTACGGCCCACGACAAGTAGACACGGATTTCTGCTCAATGGGCGCCCCCAAACTCACGACCCATGCCCCAAACCCCCAGGCCTTCTGAGATTGTTTTGCGTCTTCGGGGAAGGCCTCGGGAACTTCTAAGAAGGCCGGGGAACTTCCGGGCCTTCTAAGAAGGCCCACCCCCGCTCAGTTCCCCCTCTGGGGCTCGCCTCCGACGTTTTTTTTTTTTTTTTTTTTTTTTTTTTTTTTTTTTTTTTTTTTTTTTTTTTTTTTTTTTTTTTTGTTTTTTTTTTTTATTTCTCTCTCTCTCTCTTTCTCTCTCTCTCTCTCTCTCCTCTTTGTCTCTCTCTCTCTCTCTCTCTTTCTCTCTCTCTCTCTCTTTCTCTCTCTCTCTCTCCCTCTCTCTCTCTCTCTCTCTCATCTCTCTCTATCTCTATCTCTATCTCCCCCCTGCGAGCGCGAGCGCCGCCGAGTCGCGCGAGGATGTTGCCCGGCGCCGCGCGCCGACCCCAACGTGACGTCGCAGCGGCCGCTGCCGACGCGACGCCGCGGCGCCGCCGCGCAGGGCGCGGCGCGCGCGCCGCGCACTCAAATCGAGCGCCGCCCGCGCGGCGTTCCAAACGTGGAGCGAGATCCCAACGCCCGCGGTCGCTCGGCGAAACGCCCGCGGGGATGCGACGCGCGCCGCCTGCCCCGTTCCAAAAAAGGGGCTGCGAGGGGGCGGGTTCGAGGAGGGAGCTGGCCCTGGGCTGGGGGCGCGAGCGTCGAGAGCGCGCGCAGGAGCACCCCACCCACCAGTCCTGTCGAGGGGGTGGGATGCGCGCGCGCGTTCCTAGCCAGCTCTCTCTCTCTCTCTCTCTCCCTCTCTCTCCAGTCTCGGCTCGAGAGTGCTCTGCACTCAGACCGCAGCCACGACGCGAAGCGCCCCGCCTCGGAGTCAGACTCCCAGGCCTCGCGAGACCGGAGGGGTCCCAGCAGGACCCCACTGATTCGCGTCACCTCCCCGCACCAGAGTGCCCGCAGCAATGGCCCCCAAGAAGCCGGAGCGCCGTCACTCTTCAAAGCAGCCTCCGAGCTCCCGTCCCACGCGCCCTGCTGCTGAAGGGTCCCTCCTTCAACGCAAGCAGGACTGCGTCGCAGCGTTCAGGCAAGCGGGGTCTGACCGCCCCACGGCCGCCTATAACGGGCTAGCCGAACTGAACGCGGACGAGCTCCAGGCAAAGTACGACATGCACAAGTCCAACACGAAGAAGCTTGGCAGCGCCCTTATCCGCATGTGCGCCGCCAACCAGATCAGCTACACGCTCGACCACTACCAGCGCAGCAAGCCTAAGCGCACTGGCGGTGACACATCGCACCCACCATCGGGCTCCGCACGTCTTCAGGCTGCGGACACCCAATTCATCGCCTTGGACCCTGCCTTTTGGAAGGTCCCTGTTCTTGCCGAACCCACCTCGCCTGACGACGGCAAGACGTACAAGCCCAGCATCAGCCTCCACGACTTCGAGAGTGGCGAACGGCTGCTGCAACACCACCTCGGGCAGGGCAAGCGAGCCACGGGCCAGCTCGCGATTGCTGTCATGGGCCCGAAAAACGACAACTACGTCGGTACCGAGCTCGCCGTCCCCGTCCTGAAGCGCCACCCCAAGGCGCCCAAAGTGGTCCACACGCACGTCCCCGTGATCGTGTACCAGCTGGGCACCAAGGAGGTCGCCTGCACGGAAAAGGTAGCCGTCGCCACCATCGACCCCGCCGACCACGTCTGCTGGATTCGGGCGACCATACACGAGACCGAGGCCATTGCCACAGTCCCCTCCATGCACCAGGCCTTCGAGGACCAGTTCTCGGGAGGTGCCCCCGTGAACGGTGGTCCACGCGCCAAGGGCCCTTTTCGAGGCGACTCCGCTCCACAGGACAAGGCGCGCCAAAAGCACAAGGAGTCCAAGAAAGACGCTCGCCGCCAGGAGCTCGATGGCCAGCTCCAGGACACCTTCAAGGCCCTCTTCCACGGCAACTTTAAAGCCGTCACCATCCTCGAACCCTGCAAAAGCCTAGGCAGGTTTGGATCGGGCGTCGGAAAGAGGTCCCTGGCTGCCACCTTCGGCGTCAGTCTCCAAGCGGTCGACAAGGTCCTGGCGGGATCAGGGCAACTCGGTGCCACCTACGACCTCAGCAACGTAGGTGCAGACGAGCCCACCGCCGACAAGTATCAGACCGTGTGGTTCCCTGAGGACCAGCCCATCACGATGGCAGACGCGTTCCAGAAGTCGGTGGAGCTCAAGGCCCTGGGAGTCGTCAGGCACGGCAAGTCAGGCCTGCTGGGGATCCGTGTTCCGCGGGGGTCTGACGTCGCCAAGGCCGCTGCTGTCAGCATCCGCGGCTGCGAGGCCACCCTCGCCAAGACGCGCTACCGCATCACTGGCATTGCGTCACGCCACGCCACGCTGACCCAGCTCGCCAAGACTCTCACGGGCCCGTCCGTCAAATGGGACTGTGAGGTCTACCACACCGCCTGGGGCCCAGCCACTGCGGCCCAGTTTGCCCTAGTGCGCGCCCATCGGCCCCCACTCACCTATACGGTGCAGGTCGCGGGGTGCTCCATCCCGTGGAGCATCGCCGAGGCCCCGCTGGCTGAGGTGGCGCCGAAGCGGGACAACGTTACCATCGTCACGCCTACCACCATCACAGAGCCTGCGACGCCGCCAGCCGGTGGTGGCGGCTTCAGCCCCGCCACCGGCACACTCCTCACCAAAGCGGCCCAGAGCCCCTACCTCCACGACCTCATGACTGCCACGCCCAAAGGCAAGGGCGTCGCACCGCTCCTGACCCCCAAGGAGGAGCCTTTAGCCAAGCGCCACCGCTCCTCCAGCGGGAAACGTGACGCCACGCCGCCCGCAAGGCCACCCCACGCCCCAGGCCGCAGCTCTTCTGCGCCCCCTCACGGCACGGACGGAGCCGCTGAACCGACGGCCGCCCCAGGACCAGGTGGCCACGACCCCTGGCTTGGCACGGCGGCGGCGGAAGGAGGGGGCCACACCGAAGGCGCCGCTGCCACAGCCGCCGAAGTACCAGGTGACGTCGTTGACGTCGAGATCCTCTCATCAGGCGATGAATACAGCGAGGCCTCCCACGAACTCAACACCTTCGGCGAGCGCTTCGCATCGGCCTCTAAACCGCCCGATGCTGCCACGACCCGCATCCAGCACATGGAACAGCAGCACGAGCTACTAGCCACCACGGTGGATAACATGCAGATGCAGCTTGCGGGCGTTCTCTCCTCCCAGGCCACACTCACGGAGCACGTTTCAGGGCTGGAACGGGGGCTTGCCACCGTCGTCACCCAGCAACAGACGGCAACCGCCGACGCCGCTGCACTGCGCGGCGACATCCAGACCCTCCTCGGGCACCTCACGGGAGGCACCATCCACCTGCCACAAGCGGCCACCCTGGAAGCTAAGAAGGAGGAAGCCGCAGCGGCCGCCGAGCCCGCGGCAGCCTGCAATGCGACCGACCAGCCAGGCCAGGCCACCCCAGGGACGGGGCCCCCAGGGGCCGACAAAGGCAAGGACAAGGGTCGGGCCACCCAGGACCCGTATTGAAGGTGCCTCAGAGAGCCCGCCTCAGCCCTCCGAGGAAGCGCCTTCAGAGGCACCGCTCCCCTCTTCGCGTCGTATCTCTTTCTTGTTACCTCATGTCTGTTTTGGCAGCAGCACGCGCAAGCTCTCTGGTGTAGGGACACCCGTAGTCTTGCAGGGGGCGTGATTGTAGCGATGTACATGAGCATTCAGGGGTGTATGAGGACGTGTGCTGCCACGCAGCTTTCGGCTCATCGCTCGCGCCGCCCGCCAGGCCTCGCCATCATGCGGCGCCTCGCCTGCGGCCTGGCCCTCCCCTCGCTGGCTGGAGCACACCCGTCTTCAGGCGGTGCGCCCCAGCACGGAGGAGAGGCTTTCCTGCGACATGCGGAGCGTAGGACGTTCTTCTACCTTTACGATGACAGCATCTACAAATACGATCACAGCGCCATTTTGGACCCGATCGTGAACAGCACCGCCGCCGCTGGTCCGTGCGGCACCGGGCTGCTGGGCGCCCCCGCGAGCGCCTGGCCTGAACAGCACCAGGGGCCCTGCCCCACGCGCTGCCCCCCTGGGACTTCGACGGCTACTACTATGCCTACGCCGAGTACCAGCACGTCTCCTACGAGCACGCCCTCGTCAACTACGACACATGCAGCGCAGTCGACCGCCGATTTTGCCGCAGCTGAGCTGACTCCTGCGTCCTCCGGCCACGCCTCGCACCGCATGCAAGTTCAGCTACGAGGGCTACCATCACTCAATACGACGCCTGCGGTCGACCGTCGTACAGCATATCCTCGATGGCACCCTGTCTTCAGCTTGTCCTCGACCGTCGTGCAGCATATCCTCGACAGGGCCGCTGGCAAGGCCCAGGCACGCAGTGGCGGCTTCAGCCCCGCTGCAGTGCCCTGGCTGCCACCGCCCCCGCATGAGGCAACGCACGCCGCGCACGACCACCTGCGAGAGTTACCACCGACCACGACGCCTGCCGCCGTACGTCGCACCGTGTACCCTCCAGAGTGTCGCACCCCCACAGCGCGCCGACCTGACAGCTTCGACATTACTGACAGCGGTGGGCCGTGCCACGCTGGAAACCACGCCGCTGAGCCAGCGCCGCAGACGGCTCCACCGTGGCCCCCACAGACCACAGGCGCCTCGCTGCGAGCCATCTGGCTCCTCGTGCCCTACCTGTGCATCACCGTGGAGCCCAACACGCTATGTGGGCTGCTAATTATGGCCGTGCTTAGCACCCACGCACACGGCCTGACTACCAGCAACACAGCGAGTCCCGCTTCCCCTCTGTGCGCCAGGGGTGAACCTGATGAGGACCCCGCCTTCTGGCACCTGATGAACATCCGAGCACGGCTCATCCCGTGCGCCGCGGCGTGGGCACCAGGTGAGGACCATCAGGACGTTTACTGGGCATGGCTCGAGGACTGCGTCCCGCACGTCCTGGCGACGCTCCATCTGCCACAGTACGACCACCTTTTCCAGGAGGACTCCGCGGAGAAAAACGACGCCCTGCGCCACCGCACCGCGGTCGACATGTGCGAGGATATCTGGCACAGAGCGGGCCCCGACAGACAGCGCACCAACCGCAACCTCACTCGTATTCAGGGCAGCCACGAGTACCCCACCCGCTACCTTGGCCTCCTTCTGGAATACCAGTGCGCTCGTGCCCAGCTCGTCGGCCCTGAGGCTTTCGCGGCACCACTGCCGCCATACCTCTCACGGGCCCACGCCTTGCTGCCAAGAGGCCTCCCTCCGCCCGACCAAGACGCCCTGGCGTATCTCGTGGATGCGATCCCGCACCACCCGCCAGACCTGCAGCCGCTTGTCGAGGCGGAGCTCGCCGCGGCACCGATGGAACCGCTAAACCTACCACCGCCCGCTGGCCCCCCCGCCCAAAACGCCACGTGTGACCAGCCCGCGGCCGACGCTGAACCGCTTCTGCTCCAGCACGCAGCTGCCAGCGATATCAGCAACATATCCCTGGACTCGTTCCACGTGTCGGACGATAGCCAGAACGACTCCATCCACGACACGGAAACCCAGGACCCCGACGGCACGCCACCGCCAAGTGACGCTGCCCAGCGCGACCGTGACAGCGATCCCCACACAGGGCGCCCCCGGTCGCGCAGCAGTGCGCCCAACAACTCGGCCCAGGCCGACCCCAGCGCACAGCTCAGCGACGCCGAAGGTGCCACCGCCGCCGACGAGCCAGGCCATGCCACCGCACCGCCAGCTCCCACCAGCCCGCGCAGTGGCGGCTTCAGCCCCGCTGCAGCACTGGCTGGACCTGGGCGTCTTCAGACCTCAGGTGGCAGGACCCCGTCCCGCGCCCTTGTCCGCCGAGCAAACTCGACTGACTCCAACTCCAGCCCCGTCGACCACTGGCAGGCTGGCCTCGACAACGATCCCATCGAGGACGCGGACCCCGACGCCAGCGGCTCCCATGAGGCCCCGCACAGCGCAGCGGCCTCTCGACGCTGCGGCTGTCTCATCTGCCTCTTCGTGGTCACGTACGCCATCTTGGTAGCCATGCCGTACCAGGACCAGATCGACGGGTACCTGCCGACACCGAGCCGAGACCCCAGCTACCGGCAGCGACGACGCCGTGAAGCTGCGGCACCAGGCCCATCCGTGTCCACTACGCCCCGACGCACAATAGCATACGACGCCGCGCCCGCCTTGTGGGGTCTTCTCAAGTGGACCAGCGCCAAACTCAGAGACATTGTCTCGGGCGGAGCCAGCGCAGTCGGGTCTGGCCTCTGGGGCGCCCTGAAATGGGCCAGCGGCAAACTCGGAGCTATCGCCACAGGCGGAGTGGTTTGCGGTCTCCTCCTGGTCGGCGCCAAACTTCTCGCTCAAGGAGCCGTCGGACACGTAGGAGCCCGCATCTGTGCGCGCGTCCTGGACTCACCCACGGCCCAGTGGTGCCTCCGCTGTTGCCAACCGATCAGGAGCCCGCGCGATGAGGCCCCACACACGCTTCCGCGCACGCATCCCGACGACCCCGAGAGCCAGCACGTGCATCCCCTTCGACACCCGCTGCTACAGGAACACTACGCCGCTGCAGTTGCCGCCGCAGTCGCCGATGTCACCACCGCCACCACCGCCGCCATCGTTGAAGTCACTGCCGCGGTATCGCGAGCCTCGTCTGTCACGCCACGGTCGACCAGCCCGTCCCCGCGAGACGGCCCCACAAGCGGCGCGGCCTCTGGCAACCCGCCGACTCACGAAGCCGCCGCAGCTCAGGCCACCGACGCCGAGGCAAGTGAAGCACGTGAGCGCACCCTCGACGGCGACGGCGTGCACGGAGCGCCCGACGACGAAGCGGATGCAAGCAACGCCCGTGGTTCCTCTTCCGACATGGACACCCAACCACCACGACGGCGAGCACGCCACGCATCACCCGCCAGGCCCCAGGCGCCTTCAGGCCCTGGTACGCCCCACCCAGCCCTCTGGCCACCGACGCGCAACTTACGCAGCACCATCCAGCGCGACCCAGCGGTCCCCGTGCCGCCGACGAGCATCCTCACCTCCCTGTACCAGAACGGCTTTGCGCTTGGTAACAGTGGCGTGACTACGGAGGACATCGAAGACGCCCTGCGACTCTACGACCATCCTCGATTCACCCATGACCCAACGCTCCAAGCGTTGGCGCCGTGGACTGACATCATGCAGAGGCCCCCGAACCGACTCATTTGGGTGCTGGAAGACTCGGGCGGGAACTCAGGCGAGACGATCTTCCCCTACCTCACGTGGGACCTCCGTGCTCCTACCACTGACACGCCCACGGTCTTCTGGCACGGGACCCGCGGCGACCTTGCGGCCCGTCTCGCTTTCAACGGAGGTCACCTCCTGCCGGGCCCCCGCCGTGAAGCGAAGGGCCGAACCGCCACAAATGTCGGCCGCACGTACGTGGGTGTGCACCCGTCGCTGGCCGCGTGGTACGCGGCCTCGAAGACGACACCCTCGCCTGGGGACCCATCGCGCTCTGGATGTGCGAGGCTACCAAACCGCCGCGCGGTGAGAACTGGCACAACTTCGTGAACGGGGAGGCCCACGGAGCGCGCCTCATCTACCCACGGGTCCTAGGCCTCCTCATCCGCATGGACTGGTGTGCCCCCACCGAAGCTGCCTCCAGGTGCCGTGCCCTCCCGCACACCTGCGGCATGGGCGACTGCACGCACGCCCTCCACATTGCCGGCTTCGATCACCCAGACCTCCGCGAGGCGGCTGAAGCCCGCGGCCAGGAGGCAAAGATCTGGCGCCGGCTGGACACCGCGGCAGCGTGGCCACCGCCGCAGGCACTATACCCGCCAGAGGCAGCGCGAGCATGGGCGACACAGCACTACGACACCGAAGCAGCCACCAGGGCCGACCCCAACCAGCCCCGTCCGCGTGCCTCGCTTCGCAAGCTCCAGCTGGACCCGCAGCCACTGATCGACCTGGTGTACACTGCCACGGCGCAGGCTGTACCCGAGCGGTGGCAGTCTGACGTACGAGCGCCGCGCCCCAGCGGCTCCAGCCCTGGGGCCGCGTCTGGCCCATCGCACACCTCTCAGCCAGGTGCCGCCTCGGGACACAGTCCAGACCGCTCACCGACGGCATCGGGAGCCGACGACCGCCGTACGCCGTCCCTTATCAGCGCGGCCGCCGCCCTCGCCCGAGGCCATGCTCGCTCACGGCGCTCCGCCTCACGTTCGTCACGGCAGAGCGGCGGCAACTCCGCCTCTGACAGCAGCGACATCGACACGTGGGAGCACATCGAGACGGAAGAGGAGCCGACCGCCTACCACGTCCTCGCCTTCCACGTCCGCGATGTGCGGCCCCGTGTGAACGCCCCTGGCGTCGAGGTCTGGCTCGACCCAGGCGAGCATCACGATGGCGCCTACCTACCGTGGGGGACGACCGTTGTGGGCCACCGCGTCACTGACCCTGCGGTTGCGGGTCGCGATGGCTGGGTCATCCTTCACCACGACCAGGCGACACCACCACCAGGCTCTGGGCACCGACCCAAGTCCACGTCAAGGCGGACGACACTTGGCGCACGGTCATGATCGCAGCGGACCTGGGGCCCCAGCGGATCGAGCGCCATGCTGACGACGCTCGCCTCCCCGCGGAGGCGGTCCGCACTACAGGCCAGTCCTGGTTCGCCGACGTCTGGCCTTTGTGGGATCGACCCCGACCCCACCCAGACGACGCAGTCACCGACGAGCAAGCGTTCCCGCCCCTACCAGGACGCTTGATTTGCCTACAGTGCCGATTCCAATGCTGCCAGTATTGTGCTGCCCGCCGCAACACGCAGCTCGGCACCTCGGGCCAACCGACGTGCCCGGACTGCTCCCTCAGCGGACTACGTGCACCTATGGACTGGTCCACGGACTACTCTTGCAACAGCTGGACGTGCGCGTACAGCACCGACGACAGGGCCGCCGACACATGCTGCCTCTCCAGCAGATGCCCGCATCCGCCTCGTCCGCACAGCCTGTTCGACGTCCGTGCCACAGGGGTGCCTCCGCACATCCTCGCCCGCCAATACGGCAACGCGCCAGCCCAGCACGACCTCATGGAGCCCCCCCGAGCGCCTTCAGGCCCCGGGGGGGAGCCTCCGCAACCAGGCCAAGCAGGATACCAGGGCCAATGGTATCTACCACCGAGGCAGCGTCGCGTCCCCAAGCAGGGATTGCCCGACGGCACGAGGCGGCCACCAGGGTTCACAGGGACGGGGATGCCTGAAGACCCGTCTCCCGACCAACCGCAGTGGAAGGAAGGCTACGTGCTCTTCGGCCCGCACCAGGCCCTCAAGGAGGATTTCATCTTCAACAAAGCGGTGCGCCGACCTTACTCCCTAGCCATCACCAACATGTTCAGGGATCGTGTCACAGTCAGGACCGTCTGCGAGTCTATCGCCGAGCGCATCCACACTACCCGCACGCGCTGGCGGGATGTGGTACTGTACTGGGATGCCGAGGGCGGCCCTGGGCCTCAAGCTCTCGACTACGACATGCGCCTCTGTGACGCCATGGTGAGTCGTGCCACGACCGAAGCCGAATTGAACCACGACCGCAGCAACCGTGGTAGCTTCTGTCTCTATGGACCAGCGCACCAGCGGGCTGTGAACATCACGGTGCTTTCTGAGCCGCAGAACATTGACTTCGTGGAGCATGTACGGCGCTACTCACCTGACGGGGAGACTTACCCAGACCATGCCTTCGAGCACGTCTACCAGGGCTGGCGGCGGCCCGACGTGCCGCCCATCCTCCCCGACACCCGCCCGCTCTCGAGAGCCGACCAACAGCGCTGCCAGCAGCACCAGCAGAGCGCCCAGCAGCGCGACCAACGCGACGCAGGTCAGCCGAGCACGCCACGCAACCGCTCTCCCGCGCGCGTCCCGACAGGCGACAGAGCGGTGTACGGCGGGGGCGCCGCCTACCACCGTGGCCCCATTGGTGCCAGGCCCGCGGCGGCAGGGGCAGCCGCCTCCAGCTACGGCCACGTCCCCCACGCCGGGGTGCACCCAGCGATCGTCGGCTACCCGCGCGCACTCGAGCAGGCTCCCCCACGGGCCACCTCGCCCGCGCCAGGGTCCACGCGTGCCTGGGGCCATTACCCAGGCCGCCACGACAGCACCGCCAGCAACCAGTCCGCAGCGGCACCCCCTGCGGCTTCAGCCCAGGGGGCTGCACCAAGCCGCGGCAGGACAGGGCGCCCCGCAGGATGGCGCGAGGCGAACGTGCGCGCCTGGCACCCGCGCCAACACACGCCCCCGCCAAACGTGGCCGCAGCGCAGCGCCCTGCCCAGGCAAAGCCCGCCCCCCCTGAGCGCGAGCGGCAGCCGCTCGTCCCGCTCGTCCTCACGCACACCCAGGCACCCCACAGCGCCTCCCCGCGGCACAGCGAGGGTAGTGCCCACCGCGTCAGCCCCCGGCCTGACGCCGCCGACCCTGACCAGGCTGCAGCCTCGGCGGCGGGCGGCACAGGCGG
>CAUYUJ010019983.1:58090-70590 GCA_963575745.1 Prorocentrum cordatum
CGTTACTGTCCGCCGAAATTTCTACAGACACCACAAACGCTACATCCGCATGAACGGAGCGTACTCCAGGGACCTGCCAGGACAAACGGTCACCTCCAGGGCAGCTCGTGGTCCCTGGATGACATCAAGCTGCTCATGTGCGTGTGGACAAAGAGGCAGCACCGATACGTTCCTCGATCACTCAGCACAACCTTCGTTGACGACAGCAACTCCACTACCCACACCGCTCCTGAGCTGCAGAAATCTCTCGACGAAACCGCCAAGTTTGACCGATTCTCCGGTCAACGCATTCACCCTGGTAAAGTGCAGGGTGGGCGCTCACCGATGAGCTGCACGCCGCCGTCACCCAGCTCACACTGGCGGATCGCCCCCTCCGAGTGGTCGATTCCTTCAAGCTCGTCGGGAGTTACATCAACGCCGAGGCAGCACCGGCTCCAGCCGCGCTTAACCTCACGGCCACCGCAGACGCCCGTGTGCGGAGGGCGACTATCCGCCTGCCGCGCATTGGCAAGCTCCCGTCGCCGATGCTTATCAAGGCGCGGCACGCCCGATCCCTGGCCGCCAGCGTCTGCACCACGGGCACCGACATCCAAGCAACATCAGGCCCAGCCAAGACTGCCTACAACCACGCCCTCAAGGCGGCTATCCGCCCCAAGGGGAACAAGTGGGTCGAGTTCTGGACTCTCATGGCCGCGTGCGTCCCAGGACACGCCCTGGAGATCGACGCCATCACGCAGCGTGAAGCATTCCTGTGCCTGCGGCGTCAGGTTAACCGCGACGTCACACTCTGCGGGCTCGCCAGAGACCTCCAACACCACGTCCAGACCCTGTTTGGTGGAGGACCCGTCGGGCGACTCGTCCAGTCGCTCCAGCAGCTCCGATGGACCTGGCCCACATTTGGCATCAAGTACGATGACTGGGGCTGCCCGATCAGCTGGCTGAATCTACCCCAAAACGCCTTCCTGCACATGCTGCGGGCCTCACAACGCAGGGCATTTCTGCGGAAGATCAAGCCACGGCGACACGACCTTGGCTACCTCGCCTCGGTCAGACAGGGCCTTGACCTCTTCGCCAGCACGTGGCTCGCGCGAACCAAAGGAGCAGCCAAATGCACTGCCTGGCAGCTGGCGCTCCTCCTGAACTACCTGGCGGGCGGGGACCACACCCAACAGCGACGATCCCGATCCAACACTTCGGCAGACCCCAGCCCCATGTGCCGCTACTGCGACGAGGAAGAGGAAACTCAGGAGCACACTGTCCGCGACTGTAAGTGCTGGGCCCGAGAAAGAGTTCCTCTCACCACCCTCATCAGTGACGACCAGTGGGCCCGTCTTCCGCCGCACGCAAGACACTGCGGGCTCTTCGACGAAGACCCAGCCCTCCTCGACCTGCAGGCCGACCTCGCGAGGGACCCGCTGCCACAGCCCATCCCGCGGCCTCCCCCTGAGGGTGATCCTGCGGCTTCAGCCCAGGACACCTACACCGCCTACCTTGACAACGACACTGGATGGACATGGGTCTATGCTGCCACGGACGGTGCGTGCACCAACCAAGCCATCCCACTCCTAGCACGAGCGGGCTACGGCGTCTACTACGGCATCGACCACCGCATGAACTACAGTGCACGCGTTCACGGCCTAACGCAGAACGCCCAGGTTGCGGAGACCCTTGCCATCGTCCACCTTACGGCGTGTGCCGAACGGCCCGTGCACGTCTTCGTGGACAACCAGGCGGTGGTCGATGGGTTCCAAAGCATCATCGACGGACATCCAGCGCCGCAGGGCACGCACGCGGAGCTCTGGGCAATGATTCACCGATGTGTCATGGCCAAGCCCGACATGTTTCGCGTCGAAAAAGTCGCCAGCCACCTGGGAGACCTGGGCATCGACCTTGGGCTCATCGGGCCCATCGCGGAGGAGTTCAACCGTCAGGCCGACGCCCTTGCCACAGCGGCGGCACGCACGCACAACCTCCCCGACGACATCGTTGAAGCTGCCAAAACACGACATCGCCAAGCGACCGTGCTTCACGGGGTCGCTGTCGCCATCTACGAGCGCAGACACCGTACTCTGCCGCTCCCACACCGCAGGGCTGGGTTTACAGCGGCTGAACTCAGCAAAATGGAACCGAACCCCCTGCTGTCGGACCAGGCACCACCCGCGGCTGGACCAGACATCCCGCAGAACCCGGACGAGCTCTGGGCCGAGGCCCAACGGGCGATGTACGACGAACAGGAGGACGACCCGTTCGGCTTCGGCGGGGGACTAGACTTCCTGGACGACGGGCCAGCCAGCGCCAACCTTGCCCCGTCGGGCATCCGCACGACGCCCACCTCGACTCCGCCACCGAGAGCGGCACCGCACCCACATGATGACGTCGCTCACCTCCAAGACGCCGACGAGGACTTTTATGATCCCCTCGGATTGGGTGGCAGCATAGACGACGTCCCGCCGACACCCCACGCTGCCGACGATGCCGCTTCATCGAGTCGCCACCCGGTCACGCGGCCGACCTCTGAGCCCTCGCACGGCATCATGATTGGTCCCTCCGTGCCACCAACCCCGCCCCCCCACCAGCGCCAGCCCGTGGGGGCGGCTTCAGCCCCCCCGCAGGGCACTGAGCCAGTCAGGCCGTCGCGCCCCGTCCACGCTCCTACTGTTGCAGGCTGCGAGGCTGCGGCTCCTCCGTCCTCATGGGGCGTGGCCCCAGCGGCTTCAGCCCTGGGACCGCGCGACACCCTCCAGTCGCCTCGCCACGGCGACGGCCGCCAGCGCACGGACCGCCGCACCGCGCTGGTCCACCACCTGGCCAGGCGCACCGATGACCTCGCCCCCGCCGCGAGGCCCGCGGCCGCGGGCACAGTGCAGCCGCCCCGCGCCGACCGCGAAGCCGAGCTGTCCCAGTCTACGGCCGCTCTCCAGCAGAGGTGCGCAGCTCTCGCCGCCGACCTTGCCGCTGCCCAAGCCCGTCAAGGCCCTTTGCTCCAGCGCCTCCACCGCGCCGGTCGTGCCTTCGCCGAGCTGCTTACACCCCCGCCCGATGGTGCTGCGCCGCCACTCACCCTCCGTGCTATGCTGTCATCGCTCCGCGGCGCTCCGCCTGGAGCCCCGCGCTAATCTCCGCCATTCTGCCTGCCCGTGTGCACGCGTGGCCCCGCGTCCACGGTGTCAGGGCGCGGGGGCGGGGGGTGCCCCGTCCCTGCGCGCCGCGCTGCGGCCAAGCGCCCAACTGGCGGTCTGCCAAGCCGCCTAGCCACGTGTCCGCACGTCGCCTTTCTTGTTGGGGCCTTCTTCGTCACGCGGTCTGACACGTGAGATCTTCACAGTCTGTCCGCCGTCCGTAGCTTCAGACGCAATGCGCCGGGGGAGGGGGTCTGTTGCCCGCCCTCGTATCTTAAGGCTGCACCGCCGCTAATAGTGTTTTGCGGGCTGTCGCACCGCAGTGCGCCTCGCGGACGGACCCTGGTCCGCCTACTTGTCCGGTCTCTCTCCCTCTCTCTCCCTCTCTCTCTCCCTCTCTCTCCCTCTCTCTCTCTCTCTCTCTCTCTTGTCTCGTGCAGGCGCGCCCCTGACGCGTCGAAGCTCATGTTGCGCAGTGCCAGGTGGGCAAGAGCAGCCGCGGTTCTCGAGCGGAGGAACAGGCGCAAGAGCACGAGCGGGGGGGCGGCGGGGTAGAGAAACACCTCGGGCGAGGCGAGTGCAGACGCACGGCGGGCCAGCTATCGCGCATTTGGTGGTCGCGAGTGGGCCCCTCTTCTCTCCCTCTCTGTCTCTCTCTTTCGGTCCCTCTCTCTCTCTCTCTCCTTCTTTTCCTCTCTCTCTATTCCTATTTCTCTTTCTCTGAATGTAACATCTCTCTTTCTATCTCTCTCTCTATCTATGTATAGTTATTGTTGTTATTGTTTGTGTGTTCTCTCGCTCTCTCTCTCTCTCTACATACACGGCAGTGGGAAGGAGGAAGTACGGGGCGGCCCAGAGGCGCGGCACCCCCCCGCCGGCCAGGCCCCAGAAGAGCTGACGCGGAGGGGAGGGCGCGCCAACAACACCACCACCTCGCTGGCCCCTGCGGCCTGCTCCAATGCGCTCTCTCTCTTTCGTTCTCTCGCTCTCTCTCTCTCTCTTTTCTCTCCCTTTCTCTCTCTCTCTCTCCCTATGTTTTATATTTCTCTCGCCCTCCCTTGCCCTTCCTTCTGAAGCCACCTGGGCTCGAGCCCCCTGAGCCCGAGGCCTGTCGCTGGACCCAGCGGCGCACGGCGCTGGCTTGAGGGCATCCGGCGGCGACGCGGGCGGGGCTCATCTGGCATGGCGCTGCCGGAGGTGAAGTGCAGGCCCCAACGACTTCGACTTCTTGTCGGTCGAGCGCTTCTTTGTTGGTGCTGTTGAGCATGCGCACATTTGCTCCTGTGACTTGGGTCTCGGGCAAGCTCCAACAGAAACTGGAGGGCCGTGGCGACATCTTCAATGCCGTCGACTCCCGCGTCGACATGCTGCTTGCAAGGCCGGGGGACTTTCCTCGTGCACTCCCCGCAGGGCGCGCGCGGGGTGCCGCGTCCGCTTTCGCCGGCAATGTTACGCCAAGTATCGTGGGAGCAGCCTGGTTCCGTGCCCCAGGCTGTCAAGATGGCGCCACCTCCTTCTTCGCCTCTGTCGTCGGCCACTACAGCGATGGCCGCCAGGCCCAGCCAGCCGCGGGGGGAGAAACCAGGTCGGCGCAGCAACCCTTCCGCGTCAAGAGGACAAACCGCAACCAGCAGAAAAAAATCAACACGGGCAAAATGAGCTCCCGCTCGCGCCGCACCGCGCGCCGGGGACGACGAGGCCGCCTACCGTCCCACCGCCCCCCTGGCACGCTCGTGCGGCACCCGGCCCAGACCGCGCCGCCCGCTCTCGTTGCGCGTGCTCGCCCCCCTTCGCTCTGCCTCCGCTCCGCCCCTTGCTGCCAAGCGAAAACCAAGACGCACGCGGTCCGCGAAATCGCCCGGATCCCGCTTCAAGCCGAGCCCCGTGGTCGTTTCTGCTGGAGCGCCCCGCCCCAGGCCTCCACGCCCCCGGGCAGGAAACCGCGCTCGCCGCTGCGGGGGGGTGAAGCGGCGAGCAAGCGCCGACTCCTCGATCGGGGCCGTCAGCCCTGCCGTCGTTGCCCGCGGGCCCGCGCGCGAGCCTGGCGGCCCAGGGCGCGCGCGCCCCTCCTGGGAGGGGGCGAGCGCGCCGACGTCAGACTCAAGACACGGATCCCCGCTGCGCAGGCCAACAGCGGTGAATGAGAAAACTAACGGCAGCGTGCGGCTACCACATGGAATCGTAAACATCCTCTTCATCACTTCCAAACCTCGGCTCGCCAAGAGCCAGAAAAAGGGTCTCAAAATCCAGCCCAAGATCTGACCTTGCCTCTGGGCCTGGAAATAAAATCACAACTCAAGGGGTCTCTCCAGCCCTTAGCCCTGCAGAGCGCCCCACGGGTGGACTCAGAAAGCCTCCTAGAGTGCACAAGCTTCAAGTCTTTCTTAAGCGACTGAGGGCGCCCCAAGTTCGCAAAGTGCCGCGAGTTCTCGGCCACCCTTCCCTTCGAACGAAGCCTGTCCCAGCACGCAGAAGGCCCAGCCCATGATGGCTTTGGCTTCCCGTGCCCGTGTACTTGCAGAACGAGGCGCAGAACACCAGCGAATACCCTTGTCTATCCACGGGGTGCTCCTGCAGGGTGTGTCCGTTGATAAGCCAGGGCCACGGTACGTCGAGCTCTCCCGCGGCCGCACCCTGCTCAGGAGTAACAGTGTTACCTTCTTGTACTTCGGGAGTGCGAGAATCACGAGAGCACTCGTCTTGGCTGCGGCACCACACTTCAAACTGCGCAATGTACCTCAACAGGTCCGCATGAAATCTGTGCGCACCTCTCGCCAGCTTCGCCTGGACGTCAGGGGCTCGGTGATGTGCAGCTCCAGCCTTGGCCAACTCGTCCGCCTCCGCATTGCCGCCCCTGTGGAGCATCCAGATCAAGAAGAGGAGGAGAAGGAGGAGGAGGAGGAGGCAGAGACAGAGAGGATCAAGAGAACGTTGGGGGTGCAGGAACACGAGCAGGTGAAGGAGCTAAATGAAGCTGGGCGATATCTGCCTGCGTCGTCTCTCGATGCCGGCAGGGCCGATGAATTTTCTGGTGAAGTTGGGCAAATTGACGATGCTGCTGATGAGAATGCTGGTGGTCTTATAATCATGGGGGCGATCGTCCCTGAACTCGCTATTGAATGCGTCGGCTTCGACGATGGCGAGAACTCGACGGATCATGGTGTTGATGAAGATGGTCCCATGGGTGTTCTGAAAGGCTGTGGAGACCGATAAAACGGAGAACGTTCTCGGTTCCGGGCTGATGGCGGAGAGCAGGGTCTCACCCGCGAGCCCGACAGGAGGATGCGGTCGATGACGCTGGCCGTCGGACGCGCGAACGCTAGCTCGCGACTTCAAGCTCATGCTAAGATTCACAGATCTGGCAGGAGGAGGAGGAGGAGGATGAGGAGGAGGAGGAGGAGGAGGAGGAGGAGCGAACCAAGGGCCATCCCAGGGTGGCGCACACCCAGCGGCCCACGTCTCCCGGGCTCGCACGGGGTTAGCGGCCGTAGCGGCGGCAGTTCGGCAGGGCGGAGGAGGGCCAGAGGCGGGGCGGCGCCTGACGCCGCCAGCGTCGCAGGAGGAGCAGCACGGGGAGCGTCAGGGAGCGGGGGAGGAGCAGGAGCAGGAGCAGGAGGAGGAGGAGCAGGAGGAGGAGGAGGAGGAGGAGAAGAAAGAGGAGGAGGAGGAGGAGGAGGAGGAGGAGGAGGAGGAGGAGGAGGAGGAGGAGAGGGAGGAGGAGGAGGAGGGCACGAAGCTCGGCGAGCAGTTCGATCTGCAGCCTCGCCTATGCTTGCATGCGGTGCAGAGCGGCCAGTCTCACACCAGCCCGTTGGTCCGCTCCAGCGTCCAAGCCCACGTCCATGCGGTGCTTCTGGATGTGGTAGCACTGGCACATTAGGCCGACCGAGTAGATGCAGTCCGTGATGGGTCTCTTTGCGTGGTACTGCTCGTCGCCGAAGCCGAGGAGCTCGGCGCCGTTGCCGAGGGAGTCCGCACCAGCGTCGCCCGCAGTCATCGCCCTGAGGATCGGGCAGACGACGTAGTGCTCGAGCGCGTCCTCCGCGCCGCAGCCGAAGAGGCATGGACGCGCGTCGATGACGGCGCTCATGCGGCGAGATGTCGTCCAGCCGTTGACCGCGGTGCGGATCCACGACCACATCCAAGCAGGGCGGACCTCCGTCAGCTTGCCACGAAGCGGAGGCCACCTCTCGCGCAGCTCGGGCAGCGAGCACTCGACACCCCACCTGCGCAGCCGACGGTGGATGGTGGCCACCAGGTCCTCGGGGTAGAGCGAGCCACGGAGCGAAGCGGCGGCCGTGGCCTGGCGCTTGGGCTTCCTGGTGGGGGTGGCCGCTGCCGCCGTCTTCGTCTCCAGGGTCATCGCCGACTTCGCGATCTCGATGTACCTGCTCGGGATCGGAACCGAGAGCACGTCGAGCGTCGGTCGGGGTATGTCCAGCTGGCCGTAGGTGTCCGTGATCATGGCGAAGTTCTGTACGATCGCCCTCCGCGTCTGCCACCACGGTGGCGACCAGTTGCCCTTGATCACGTCAATCAGTGGGACGTGCTCCACGGCAGCTTCATGAAGATGGTGAAAGTGGGCTTCCCATCCGCGAACCGTGTTCTCCGCCGAGCGCATCATCGCCGCGAGCGTGTATGGGAAGAGGCCAATCGGCGACGGGGAACCGCACCACGCGCTCATCGACAGGATGTCAGCCTTGCGCATGGACGAGGGCGGCAGCCGCAGCAGGCGGTGCAGGGAGGTGAACTCGACCTTCCAGATGGCAGGGACAATGAAGTAGAACTGCGCAAGGTACGACAAGCACGGAAGCGCGTTGATGTTGCACGCGCGGGCCGCGAGGCTGGTGGCCATGCCAGTGCGCGCCAGCTCCCAGCAGCGGGTCCACCATTTCCCCGCAGCCGCCTTCCAGATGCCGAAGTCCGTGACGCCTGGTCCCAGGTAAGTCCCCAGGTACTTGGCCGTGGAGTCGACGCGGAAGCCCAGCCAGCGGGGGACCTCCTTAGCGAGGAAAGACTTAACGTTCAGCAGTGTGTCCTCCGAGAGCTCCTCCCACAGCGGAACCAGCACGCACGTGTGCAGCGCCAGCTGTAGGTTGAAGGCAAACTCTATGGAGACGAAGGTGTAGTCGATGCTAGGGAGGGCAACAGCGTTCTTGATCAGCATCCCGAGATCGTCGGCGCAAGCCGTGAGGAACCCATGCTCTGCAATCGCAGCCAGCAGCGCGCGGATGGGCGCATCCATTGCCAAGCACCAGACCGTGCCAGAGAGCGGGCATCCTTGCATGATGCCGCACAGGAGCGCGAACAGCGGCTCGAGCTCCGCGCTGGTGCCCTCGGCGCGGAAGGAGCTAAAGGCGAGGCAGTTGCTGTAGAGCGCCGCGACCACGTTGCGGAAGCCCAGCGGGACCCCGAAGCGCGGGAGGACCTTCTCGATGACTTCCCTGAAGAGTGAGGGGAAGGCCTGACGGAAGTCGGACGACAGGAACATGGGGCGGCGGGTCGCCGCGTCAGGAAGAAGGCCCTCCCTACGGCATTCCGCGTCCAAGTACGGGATGTGGTCGACGAAGCGCCGCCCAGCAGTGAAGCCCTTCTGCTCGGGTGAGGTGGATGATGTGGCGATGGGCTGGAGCCCGCGATCTGCGCAGGCCGCAATCAGCTTGGCGTCGCAATTCTTCAGAGAGAGGGTGCGCACCGTGGAGGCCGTGCGCGTGCAAGAGTCGGGGGCGTCGTCCTCCTCCGTGCCCTTCGGCACGCAGATGAAGATCGACCAGTTGAGGTCGAGCGGGGCCACGCCGTCGTTGAAGAGGACTTCCATGAGTCCCTGGAGATGCTGCAAGGCTCCAGGGCTGCGGCGCCATGCTGCATATGTCAGCTGATCTGGTCCCGCAGCGCTCGGCGGGGCCCTACTGGCCGCGCGTTCCAAGTCATGTAGAGCTGGTTGAGGTAGTTCCACCGCAGGGTTCCTTGGTGCGTGCTTGTCCAGGAAGGCGCCCAATGCCTTGAGCTGTTCAGAATTCGGCACCTTCGCGAAGATCTCACCCCAGTAGTTCGCCACAGTCGCCTTCATGCCCGCGGGGTCGGAGACCACGTGCTGGGCCACCTGCGAGTCCTTGGCGGCACACGGTGCGGAATCCACGCGCAAGCCCGAAAGGATCATGCGTCGCCGCCACGGGACCCAGAGCTGCGCATGCCTGGCGGCCTTGCGTTCAACCCTCCGCCAGGCTGCGCTGTCGCGCACGTTGGCCGTCCGAGCTGCTGCCTCCGCCGCCTGCCTGCGCAGGGAGTGCACCCGCTCGGCGATGGCGTCGAAGTTGGTGGCGAAGCTGTGGGGGTCCACGAGGCGCACGGTGCCGTCGGTAATGTGGAGGTGGGCGGCCAGCGCAGGGCAGGAGTCGAGAAGCCTACCTGCCAGGACAGCGTCCTGTCGCCAGACTGCTCGCGCCGCCGACTTGAAACCCATGTACGAGGTCTCGACCGTGGAGTCCTTGACGCGTAGGGAGAAGTTGGTCCGCAGCTGTTCATCACGAACGCGTCGCGCTGCAAGCTTCATGCACTGCTTCGCTGCTCTCCAGCGGCCTTCCGCCGTTTCCCCAGCCAGGGCGCAGTGGTCCAGCATGAGCGCGTAGGTCTCAGGGTACTTCTTGTGGTTGAAGAGGTGCGTCGGGATTGGCTGCTCGTCTCGTGGGACATGGCGTGCGGCAGTGATCTGCAGGACGAGGGGCGCGTGGTCGCTGATGCCCTCCTCGGAAAGCTCCATCGCGTCCCTCGCAGTGGTAAGGATCGTCGAGACCGAGAGCATGGCGTGCGCGTCGACGCCCAAGAAGATGCGGTCGATCGTGGACAGCTGCTTGCAGGACTTGTCGTAGTGGGTCGGCCACAGAGACTCAACCACCATAGCTGCAGCGAGTAGGCGGCGCCACGCAGGTTGCCGAAGTTGGCAACGGTGATCAGGTCGGAGGCGCCAAGCAGTGGTGTCTGAGGGTGCTCGTTGACTGACTGGCGGGCGGGCAGCTATGTTGAAGTCACCGACGCCCAGGAAGATGCGGTGTAACGAGTCGCGGCGCGCCCACGCCAGGCCACTGGACCAAGTGCGCTGTACTGCAGTGAACTCGTGCGGCTTGAGGTCGTAGTTGTGAATGTTGAAGATCTGCATGCTGTACTTGCCCGTGCAGTCGGTGATCGTGAGGAGCGCCGCGCGGCCGGCCGCCACTATGTCGAAGCGGTAGGCCGGCAGAGCAGGTGGGGAGTTTCGTGAACTTGACCAGGTGTAGTTCGGTAGTGA
Source organism: Prorocentrum cordatum (assembly GCA_963575745.1). Taxonomy (NCBI): domain Eukaryota; class Dinophyceae; order Prorocentrales; family Prorocentraceae; genus Prorocentrum; species Prorocentrum cordatum. The sequence goes on from CAUYUJ010019983.1 coordinate 68,495, forward strand.
CGTGGATGTCGAGGGAGAACGTCGTGTACTTGACCAGGTGTCGGAGCAACTTGCTGTCGTAGGTGAAGAGGAGGTTCGCGTACTTGACCAGGTGTCTTGAGTCGGTAAGAATGCAGAAGGGGGCGAGGAACACTCAGGAGGTCTTACACGCCTCGCCTCGCCCCCGCCTCCCAGAGATTCGGCCCTGGGTCCATCCGCCCTTGGACTTTCGTCGACGTATCGAGGGACGAGGAAGGCGACTCCGCCCGCGGCAGCGGAAGAGCCAGGCGAAAGGAAGCTCAAGTACTTCTGCGGCTGCGACTGGAGAAAAATCCTGAGGGCGCCCTCGGAGCCGTGGACCTCCTGCACGGCGATGATGGCGCTGACCTTCATGTATGTGGCGAGCAGTGCCAACTTGCGTCTGCGCAGCCTCGCGTCCGAGTGGAGCAGGCCACGGGCATTCCACACGACCAGGTGAAGTCCACGGAAGCCATGCCGTGCGCCAGGAGGACGCCATGGCGCCCACAGTGGGCTGCTAAATCCACTCGGTGTTGTCCTCCGTGGAGAAGGCCTTCTTGAACAGCGCGTTGATGGACTCCCTGTCGATGTGCAGCCTGGCGACCATGTCTGGGTTCCACCTGATGATAGTGTCGGTGTAGCGGGATTCTCCCATCTCGAGCTTGGCAACCTTGACGCCCTGAGAGGTGACGATGCCACGGGCCCGCTGAGCACTGAAAGACTGATCAGGAAGAGCTTCTGCCAGCAAAGCCGAGAGCTTCCTCGACTGGATCTCCATCCGTACTTGCTGCGGTGACTTGTCAGGCGAGAGGTACAGCGGGACGACGCCTCCGCCGACGCTCTGCGCGCTGAAGGAGCGCCACCCGTTCCTGCCAGCTGGGTCACGTAGATGCCGTGCAAGTGCTTGGGCCCGAGGGAGAGCGACACCGTCGCCGCCCTGTACCAAGACGTTGAAGCGCTTGGAGGGGACCGCAGGGTCGATGCGGACCATGTCGTTGGTGAGGCCAGCCGCGCGAATCCACTCCTCCAATCCTTGAAGAGCTTGGGCGGGTCCAACCAACTGCGGCGCCCCAATCGAGAAGATCCGCGGGTTGGGTTGACGAGACCACGCCTCCAGCTCCTGAAAGTCCATGATGGGCAGCTCCTTCTCGGCGAGGGCCAGGGCCTTGTTGATGTCACCGATCTGCTTGCGCATGGCGGCCTGCTCCGCCTCCAACGCGTCGGCTCGCTGACCGATGGATGCGATGTCGCGCGTCTGCACGGCGAGGGACCTGTTGACAGCCTCCTGCTGGGTCTGGAACATGCGCACCAGCTGCGTCTGGCAGGAGGTGACCTGGGCCATGGAGGTCGCGGCGATGGCATCGGTGGCCTGGCGAATGCAGCTCTGCAGCATGGCCTGCATGTCGATGCCGCCAGCGTCCACAGGAGTGGCCATCCCACCGATAGGAGTGCCAGCAGCAGGTGGTTCATTGTGTCCAGCAGCGGGGACAGCGCGATCATGCCAAGGGTCCCCGCCAGGGCGTTGCCGAGGATCATGTTGAGGTCCAGCTTGCTGGGTACCAGCGGGCGCTTGATCCACTTGCATGGCCTGGCGCTCCTGCGAGGAGAAGGTGGCCGCCGCCTCGATAGCAGCCGCGATCTCATCCTGGGCGGCGCGATCGAGTCCTCCAAGCCCAGGGCGCACACGATCACTGGCCGGCGAGCCCGAGGCATCCGCCTCGCCGTCGGAGCGCGGGTGGCCCCGCCGAGCCCGACGCCGCGCAGGGGCACGCTCGTTCGTGCTGCGGGAGGCCGAACGCAGGTCCTCGGCTGGAGGCTGCTCCTTGCCCTTGTCGCAGCGCCTCCGACCGTCAGCAGCACCAGGGCCACGATGGCCGCCGCCAGCACGACCCGCCCTGCGCCGCTCCTCATCGGCCGCCATGCACTGCTGGGGAGAGCCCTCGCGGGCGCAAAACTGTGGGTCCTCGCGGACCAGGCTTTGGCGGCAGCTCGCCCTGGGTGTGGCTGCAAAGAAATCCCCACTCCTGGCCGCGGCACAGCGGTATCCATTTGGACGCCGCTGCGCACCAGGACATCTTGAGCCAAAATGGCTACGGGGG
>CAUYUJ010019983.1:75590-95792 GCA_963575745.1 Prorocentrum cordatum
AGTCCTCTGACCTACACCCCAGGCGCGGTGGCGAGATGGGCCGAAGGCGTTTCGACAGTTGTATATTTGTACACAATGTTTCGCGTGCTTGTTTCTCTATGGCTTCCTCTCTTTCTCTCTCGCTCTCTCCTTATTTATGTCTTTCTTTCTCTCTCCGCACACACGTTTGTTTGTTTGTTCCCCAACACTCCTGCGTTGGGTTCTCGTCTTGGATAAAGCACTGTGGTCTCCGCCCTTTTCCTCCTGCCCGCCTCCCTTCTCCTTTGGTTTCCTGTCCACCTGGTGGCTTGCCTCTGGAGCCTGCGAGATGTGAGTATGATATGCCTTGGGAGCTGCGATTTGCGAAACTGTCGCCACTTTCGAAAGCTGATGGGGGGACCAGCATAGTGGGTACCCGCCGCGGACTCAGACTAGACCTCGCCATCCCTGGGGGGCTGCGGTCTGCGAAACTGTCGCCACTTTTGAAGGCTGCCGGGGGGACCAACATGGTGGGTACCCGCCGCGGACTCAGTTTAGACCTCGCCATCCCTGGGGGGCTGCGATCTGCGAAACTGTCGCCACTTTTGAAGGCTGCCGGGGGGACCAACATAGTGGGTACCCGCCGCGGACTCAGTTTAGACCTCGCCATCCCTGGGGGGCTGCGATCTGCGAAACTCTCGCCACTTTTGTGGGCTGCTGGGGGGGCCAACATAGTGGGCACCGACCGCGGACTCACACTACACGTCGCCATCCCTGAAGGGCTGCGATCTGCGACACTGTCGCCACTTTTGTAGGCTGCTGGGGGGGCAGCGTGATGGGCACCTGCCGCAGATTCATACTAAACCTCGCCATCCCTGGGGGGTTGCGATCTGCGACACTGTCGCCACGTTCGAGGGTTGCTGGGGGGGGCCAGTCGATTGGGGCCCCACCCAGACTCAGAATAAACCTCGCCATCCCTGGGGGGCTGCGATCTGCGCAACGGCCGTTCCTTTCGAGGGGTGTTGGGGGGGAAGTGGGGTGCGGAACCACCCAGCTTCATGTTAGACGTCGCCATCCCTGGGGGGGGCTGCGATCTGCGAAGCCGTCGCCACTTTGTGGGCTGCTGGGGGGTCCAGCGGAATGGGGCCCCACCCAGAGTCAGAGAAGACCTCACCATCGCTAGGGGGGCTGCGCTCTGCGAAACTGTCGCCATTTTCGAAGGCTGTTTGGGGGGCCAACGAGTGACGCCCTACGCAGATTCATACTTGACCTCGCCATCCCTGGGGGGCTGCGATCTGAGAAAGTGTTGCCAATTTCGAAGGGCTGCTGGGGGTTCAGCGGAGCGAGGCACCACCCAGACCCAGGCTAGACCTCGCCATCCCTGGGGGGCTGCGATCTGCGAAACTGTCGCCACTTTCGGGGGCTGCTGGGGGGTCCAGCGGGGCGCTGTCGCGGGCCGCCCGCAGACCTGGCGGCGCGCCTTCGAATGTTTAGCTCCCGCACTGAAAAGTGCAGGACGGAAGCATGGAAGCTGGCGGGAAAGCTAGACCTCCCTCGCTTCTTGCACGAACTATGAGCAATTCTGATCATTTCATCGAGCGTTGCAGCGCCATGGCGCAGGCAGCGCTGCATGTTTTACGTACTACTGGCGAAAGCAACGCTCTTCGGTCTCCTCCCATCACTTTCGTCGTCGTTTTCTGCCCCCTGCCACCTTCCCTCTGCTGCTGCCACGCTGACGGTTCGCCCCCCCGCGCGCCCTTTGTGCTGCCCTCCGTTCCCGCCCTCATGTTTTCCGGCCCTCTGTCCTCGTCCTTTTGTTGTTGTCCTGTGAATCGTGCCACGTGAGCGCACCCCTGGCAACTTGCACAACATAGAACGGCGCCTGCACTGTCATTGTCCTGGCAAGTTTGGGCCAACTCCTCTTGTCACTTGATGCAAATGGGTTGGGTACGTCGCAGGGTAGTTCCTTTCTGTCTCTCTCTTTCTCTTTTTCCTTTCATACGTACAGACAGCGTATCTACAAGTCTGTGCCATGCCCTTCCCACACTCTGCATCTCCGTCTTCTGGCCAGACTCGTCCTTGCGTGGCTACCCTTGCAGCGCCCTGGCGAGAGAAGCAGCGAAGCCACAAGCACGATGCCGCCTTCCCTTGGCCGTGGGCGGGATCACCGTCTGCACGTTCGGCCTGGGATGGGTGGCGGCGGGAGCTCTGTAAACAAATTGCGCCTTTCCGCAACCGACGACAGCGAGAATATAATCACTGCGGCGCGTCATGTGAAGCGTTTTGTCAAGATGTGGCCACGGTGTGGGGCAAATTGCATGTGATGCATCGGGTTGGCATCCAAGAAACACGAAACTGTAACCACGTCATACGCCCGCTATTCAGAAACGGCGCGTTCTACATAAGAAAACAATCGGCTGATGACCCGTGGAACACGCATGAATCGTGACAACACACAAACAAAAACGTACGTGCCGCAACAAAGGCGCACGGATAAGCTGAGCGTGCGCTGCGCACACTCAGTGAGTCAGCCGTGTGCTAATCATTGTCCTGGTGCCGCACGCGTGGAGCAAAGTGTTTGTGGGCCACTCGTCGATCCCATAGCCCCTCCCCAATCATACACTACTTGGTCGAGGATCTGGCGGCAGAATTTGGAAGCTGGGGGGTGACTGGTCTGGCTCCACAGCTACCAGCTACTTCAACCAACACATCTTTGGTGGGGGCTCGGCGCCCGAAGCCAACAACGCTCACGAAGTCGCAGTCACGCACCTGCGGTGGTCCGTGATGACTCTCGCCCCCAGATCAACATCAAGCACGCACTTGCTTCTGATCTCATTTTGTGCCCGGCGCTCCCGACTTCGCTTCCCGCCACTTGAACTATCGTGTGACTGACTGGCGTCTTGCTCTTCGACGCTCCCCCTCATACTCGCTTCTGCTTGCTGCCTGCGCTTCGCTTCCCATTCCTTCACTTTCTGGTGAAACACTTGAAACAATGCTGTCATGCAACATCCGTGCAATCGCCCCTCCTGGAACATTAATTTCGCTGCGTCCCCTGGTCCTTCATCTAAATCCTTACACACACTACCTTCCAAAGCTGGCATTGCCGAAGCAAAGCAAATTCTCATCGAGGAATTACTGTGCATGTATGTCTCCCAGTGTCGAGGTGTTGTTTTAGGCAAGCTGAGACCAAAGTTTAATAATCATTCAGCTCATGCCAGGCCCAATTGGCAGATATGCGCTGAACGTGTGCATTTATCACGGGCGGGAAATGGTAGAGCCACTAGCGCGAATACACGAGGTTACGGCGCATGTGCGGATTTCATTGCATGAACGGCGGTGAAAACAGAAACTGCACAGGAGCGACCAGTAAGTAAGCCTTCGTACCGGTACGATGATTTGTTTCTAAGGCGTTAGTCAACAGCGGGTGAGATATCAACGGCCAGGCGCAGCACGCAGAGGCTTGGGCGTAACATGCGCATAGAACCAAACCAAGTCTGCCAGGGCATGGCTCAATTATGCAAGTGGGACGAGAGGACAGCTGACTTGCGTGTGCCTCAGCTACGGGTGGGTTCATGGAAGCGCGACTAAGTTACGAGGCAAGTCAACCAAGCTAAGCTTGAAGCAAGCCGCATGGAAACTAGCTGTCAGTTCGCCATGGGTGTGCTCTTTAAGAGACATGATATTCGCATAGTAGACTAAGCAGAAGGGAGTAGCAAGCCAAGCAACGCTTCAACGATGACAACATCATGCTGATGCAATGCCAAGCCAAGTGTCAAGTCAGAGAGCGGAGGGACAACGCAGAGCAACTCAGACATACTGATTGTCCGAGGTGCGGGTTTTTGTCCTCTCAGCGCCCACCAGTCCTCCTACTTCATTCTGTATACTCATATGCCCTGATACTCCAAACCCTGCCTGCCTGTTGTCATTCCTGTGGTCGCCATTCCTGCCGCCTGGTTCACACCTTGGGTCTCACTGCTGACGGCGCTGCTGCTAACGGCGATTACGTTACTCAATTGAGCAAGCACGCGATAAGCATGAAGCTGATCAGTCCGGGGTGAACAAGGAACCATTGCGATTCATCCCTTCCCTTTTCTAACACGGTAAGAGGCCATATGTGCTTCCTCTTCATGTCAAGGTTCCGGGCGCACCTGGTCATTCAAGATCCTTTGTACGCTCTGCTGGCACATCTCGAAGCGCGACAGGGGAGTTCTGCGTCGCAAGAGAGATCAACGAGCAACTTAACCTGTCTCTTCCTCCTTGCAGAACAACGGACACATGATTGCAACAATGCGAGCCAATGTCCTTCTGCAACCCCTCTACGTGAAACATTCGCGAGGCCTGGGCTAGGAAGTGTCGCGGGTGGTAGAATATCAAGGGTGCAGATGCACAGCCGCCATATTGCAGGCGCCCGTCTTGACTTTCAGGTACAAGCTGGAGGCAACATGGATCTGCACCGCTCTGACTCGCACTCCTCTCGAAAAAGGGAAGTACAAACGGAGGAGAGGAAAACTCCTTCCTCCGCGATCTGGCTTCGCCCGAAGGGTACTTATTGTCTGTTTGGCGCAAGCGACCTGGTGACGATCGGCTCTCCAGGGCGGGTGCCTTTGAGGACGGCCTCCTATTCCCCCAGGAGCCTCCTTCACGGTTCAATTGAACCCCCGCTCTCCTCGAGGATGCTCAGTCACTCCACTGCATGTCGTATCAGGACGCACATAGCATTGCATGACAAATCATGACACAACATTCGCAGCATTGTTGCGCAGAGCTGCAATACAATGCATTGATACGCAATCCAAAGAAACGCAGACAGATGCAATTCGAAACAAATCAACGCAGAAAAATGCAGTGACACTTCTTTCCCATCTGGGCTTCGCCTAGAAGATCACACTTTCTTTTGTGTAAACGGCCTGAGGACATCTGTCATTTGAGATCCCAATGTTTTCTCGGAGTACCCTCAGCCCGATCTTCGAGGACGGCTCCTCTGAGAAGCAACGCAATCCAAATGCAACACCATGCAGCGCAAAACATGCATTGGCCATGCAAAGCCACTCAAAGCAACTCAAAACAAATGTTAATGAACCCAGCGCGACCCCAATTAGGGGAAAGCTTCCTATTGCATGGGCGCAATGCTTGGCATTGCTTGGCATTGTTTCGAATTGCTTGGCATTGCTTCGCATTGCTTGGCGTTGTTTCGCATTCGGTTCCGGGGATGGGAAACCGAAGGAACACAGGGGCTTGGCATCGCTTGACGTTACTTGGCTCCAACAAAAGTTTCCTTGGAAACTCGCAAGCGGAAGAATATGTATGTATACCCGTCAGCAAGATGAAAAGTCGCGCGCGCGCGTGCTCAGCGCTCCCACGCATGCGATCCCAAGACGCCCCATGGCCACCACATGCTTCCAGGAGGGCCTCAGGCCACGGACGATAACGTCCAGACGACCCCAGGGTGATGCCACCCCAACACGATCCCGCCATGGATCCTGGACCGTCTCAGGCCGACTCGCAGATGACGAAACACATGAGCAACGTGTGACGCCGAGATGGCCCGATGGCAACAAGATGGATCCAAGCGCGCCCAAGGTGGCCCCAGAATGACCATGCGACGACTGCGTGATCCAAACGCGACTGGGAGTTGATCTCAAGATGACCTCAAGACGGCCCAAACACGTCAAACATACTGCAACTTATGACCCCCACTTTACTTCGAGCCGATCCCAGCACGGCGGGATCCGTGAAGGACCCGGGATTTTACTCTACCCCACTTTTAATGGGTGGGATTTTAATCGTCCTGAACTAAGCTTCTAATATTAAAGCGGAATACGCCAGGCGGGATCCCGCCCGGCCCACGGAAGAAGCCTACGTTGCTCGGCTTCTACGGGGGTAGGGGGGTTCGAAAGGGGCGTCGTTTACTTCCGCTGACATCCGCAAGCCTTCCGACGGCCTTCCCCCGTCTTTCGCCTCGTTTTACTTCCGTCGACTTCCGCCGGCCAGCGTCATTATGAAAATTCAAGGAACCTTCATTGGGCCGATGTAAAGGCATTGCTTGGCATTGCCCGGCATGAAGCACCGGGGGCGGGGAACCCGGGGACCCCCGGGGAACGGGCAACGTAACAACAGGAGGCACCAGGGGCAGGGAACCAAGAAGAACCCGTGGAACCCGCGGGCAACGGGCAGAGTAACAGTAGGAGGCGCCAACATTTAACCAAGTAAGAGCCCCTTAGACAAGCCTACTCGGGGAATAACGTAATGTGCAAAGTGCGCTGTGACGCTCCGCGCAGCAATGCAAGACAACCCCGAGTAAAACAAACCGCGTCGCGTTCCACAACAACAAAGCAAACCAACGCTCTACGACACGTAACAGTGGGGGGAGTCTCCTCCTCCTCCTCCTCCCATCATCAGCAGCATCAGCATCATCATCATCATCGTCATCACCATCATCACCATCATCATCATCATCATCATCATCATCATCATCATCATCATCATCATCATCATCATCATCATCATCCTCGTCGTCGTCGTCATCGTCGTCGTCGTCGTCGTCGTCAACATCATCAGCATCATCATCAGTATTATCATCGCCCTCTTTCCATCGCGTTCTCCTTCAAAAGCTCTTATCATCGATTGTCTGGAGCTTGCGCAAGGGTGAAACCACTCCGAGCATATCAAACTAGATGGTGCAATGCATTGAGGTGACGCGCTGAGGCAACGCATCTACAAAGCGGCGCTTAGACATCAGGAAATGCACTCAACTGGTGTGCTTCTACTCGCGCCGAAGCCAAGTGCTGGGCCTCGTATCCCGCGACATCATGGAGGCGCTCCAGTCCTCGCTCTCCAGTCTCTCTCGTCTCTCTCTTTCTCTCTTTCTCTTTTTTCTCCTGTCTCCCAAGCTACTGGTCAAAAACGAACAGCACTATGTTCTTCAACATGCCACCAATCAACACTGGAACCATTCAATCATGACCCCTCAAACCCGCCAATGGCTCACACTGACAGATGGTAAGACGACCAGAACTGATGGATGGCACGAGTAATCACCTTATTGCAGTCCTAAGGCGAACAACCACCATTCGTAGATAAAGCAAATGAAACAAGATATAGCAACAACTAATGCAACAACGAATGAGAGACACATAACATATCATATGTTCGAGGCGCGTAGGCTGTGTAGGTTTAGCCTGCTCTTGAATCTTGGTCTCTCCAATTGGTCTCAAAACACTGGCTGCGGGATCCAGAACCGCGATGCCCGCATGCGCGCACGCACGACCTGCTGGAGACACATTACCAAGTGGGCCAGAAGTCCCAGAAGCAACGCTTCCTGCCTCTCTGCTCCTCCTCTCGGGGCGCGTTTCGGCAAACCCACCAGGGCTTGGGCCGTGTCACAGCCATCCGCAGACATCAGCCCTCGGACGCTCGTCAACTAATAGGCGTCGTCGTCGTCGTCGACGATGACGGCGACCGACGACGACGACGACGACGACGACGACGACGACGACGACGACGACGGACGACGGACGACGACGACGACGACGACGACGACGACGACGACGACGACGACGACGACGACGACGACGACCGACGACGCCGACAGTGCGTGCCAAGAGGCCCTCGATGCCAGCGACAACGGCGTGGGCAGCGGCACGGCACGGGCAGACCATGCAGAGCAGCGCGCGGCCACCGCCCGCGCTCAGCCGGAGGCGTTCAGAGGGTCGGGGAGGTGCAGGGGGTGGGGGGCGAGCTGCCCGAGCCCAAGGGGGGGAGGTCGCCAGCGCGCGGCCCAGAGGATCAGCGAGGTGCAGAGGGGGGGATGGGGGCGAGCTGCCCGAGCCACAATGCGGGGGAGGTCGCCAGCGCCCCATCACCCCCCCCTTGCACTGCTTCCCCTCCTGAACTCCCCTTCTCCGCTCTTGCGCCTTTCTTCTACCTTTATCATCTCCCCCCTGTCACTCCTCCCATCCCTCATTGGTTCTTCGCGTCGTTCCTTCCCGCCTTCCTTCCTTTTGCCCGCTGCTTTATCCTGCACCCATCGCTGCAAGCGTCGGCGATACCCTCCTTTCGCCCTACCGTGCTTCCCCTTACTTGCCCTCCTTCCGCACCCTCTTTCCCCCCTGGAGCACGGAGCTGTCCAAGCAGAAGACCACAACTTTCGGCGCAGCCTGTGCTGTCTGCGAGCGAAAAGCAACGCGGCGCACTGCTTACGCATCAAGTTGCACACCGATGACGTCATACAATCATTTCTCTTGCCCTACACATACGAGTTGCACCTCTGTATTCGCATCGCGTTGCCGCCAACCATGTAGCTTCATGTGTCGAAGTACATATGTTCCACGATGCCTTGTAATCTGTCCAACGTTGGAGGAGGAGGGGGAGGAGGAGAAGGAGGAGGAGGAGAGGGAGCAGGGGTAGGAAGAGGAGGAGGAGGAGGAGGAGGAGGAGCAGAAATATACAGAACGCTACGTGCCACAGCGTCCTCACGCACACGCTTGAGTCGGTGCGCGCACTTCACGGCTGCCATGCGTGCGCATATCATGCAGTTGACACACGCACGATCGAGTGCCAGACTTCCACGCTTCACGAATATGCCAGACAAGGAGGGTGGGGCCGCCCAACAGGCCGCCGAACAACGGTCGGACGAACACCAGAGGCGCGTAGGAATGCTGCTTGACGGCTGTGTTTTTGGTTCGCGGCCCAACGATGTCGATCTTCCCCACCTGCGGTTTCCGCTCTCGGACGCCCCGATGTTTCTTTATGGGGCTACAGGAGAGCGTGGAGAGCGCTGATGTCCGAATGTGTTCCCGTATGGTTGTCCACACTGCCACTTGTTGCTTATGTCATACATGTTATTGCGATCCAAATTTGTTTTAAAGGGGGGCGGGGAACGTCATCGTTGGTGCTCTTTGGACGTACAAGTGAAGTCACGAGAAGTCGCACACCGGGACACAATACGTATTGTTATCTGCCTGTCGATCGATCTGTCTACATTCCCATGCCTATATATATATGTATATAGAGATATGTCTGTATATGTATGCATATCTACAAACACAATATTTTAGCAGCTCACTGCGTTTCGCCTGAGAAATCTTGATCGCATGTCGCCAGAGAGGCCCGCCGCGACCTGTACACGCCAATACCGCGACGCGCTTCGGCCATAGGGTCCATGGGTCACGCGAGGCTGACAAGACCCATGTGCTCTACCGGGTCAGAGGGTTCAAAGGCCTCTCCGCTGTCGTTGGGGCTCAGAGGCTCGGAGCCTTAATTGGGAAGAGGAGTAATTCAGCCAGCGCGACGTGTGGGGATCATGAGATTCCGAGGGCACGCAAGCGTGATTGGGTGCGTGGGGTGCCTAGGGCTGATGGGCTCAGTAGGGTTCTAAGGCTCGTAGGAACCTTGGTCAAACAGAAGATACGGGCTCTTGGGCCCAATAGCGGGCGGGCTCATCGGGATTGTGAGGCTCATGGGGCTCATAGGTGTCATTGTGTACACCTGCTCATGAGGTTCATAAGGTTAATCAAGGGTCGTCGGGGCCATAGGGCTTATGTGGCCCATGGGGATCATACGGCTCACAGGGCTGAAGGCTCCTTGGGGCCATGCGGCTCGTGGGACTCGTGGGGCTGATAGAGCTCGAAGGGCTCGCAGGGCTCATGAGGCTCATAGGCGACATAGGGCTTACAGGGCTCACTGGGCTCGTAGGGCTCATGAGGCTCGTCGGGCTCACATTGCTCAGAGGGTCCATAAGGTCATAGGCTAACCGGCAACACAGGGCTCAGAGGGTCCATGAAGCTCACAGGGCCCATCGGGGTCATGCGGCTCGCACGGCTCATAGGGGTCATAGGGTTTACGGGGTTCGGAGGGGCCATACGGCGCAGAGGGCTTATAGGGCTCATCGGGGCCATAGGGCTCATGGGTATCATGATGGTGATTGGGGCCCATAGGGGCCATAGGGCTCGCGGCACTGAGGACATCGATGTGCTCGCAAGGCTCAACGGGCCCATCGAGCTCATGTGGGCTGATGGTGCCACGTCCACTGGACGCTTGGGAGCAAGGTCGCTAGTGAGCTCCTAGTTAAGGTGCCTGGGGGGCCCCTTGGAGGGCACACAGGGCTCATGGGGCTCAGAGGGTTCGTAGGAGTGATAGGGCTCGGAGGGGTCGAAGGGCTCGTGAGTTCATCAGGATCATGAGGCTCGTCGGGGTTAGAGCATGAGGTTGTGAGGAGTTCGGGGTCATAGTGCGCATTGGGTTCGTGAGCTTTTGTGGTACATAGAGGTCGTAGGGCTTATAGGGCAAATGGGGCTGCTGGGGCTCAGAGGGCTCGCAGCGCAGAAAGAGGTCATAGGATTCGTAGGACTCGAGAGTCTTGTAAGGGTCGTCGGGCTCATATGTTTCGTAGGGCTCAAGAGCTCATTGGGCTCATGGGCTCGTGGGGATGATAAGGCTCATAGGGCTCACAGGGGAGGGTCTCGGGGGCCTCTTGGAGGGCGCGTGAGGCTCATAGGCCTCATAGGGTTCATGGGGCTCGTATGGCTCATAAGATTCGGTAAGGGTCGTATGACTCAGAGGGGTCATCAGGATCATGAGGTTTGTACGGACTGTGAGGTTCACGAGGCCGATCGAAATACAAGGTCATATGGCGCATCAAACTTATAAGGGTGATAGAGCTTGTGGGGTTTCTGGGAGGGGGCTCTTGAGAGGGTTTTGGGAGCTTCGGGGGCGTCATGAGGGCCTCTTGGGGGCCTCTGATAGCGTCTTGGAGGCTCCGCGGCAGTATCCAGGACCATCTTTGGGCTGAGGGCTCGACATGTCAATTCGGTTTGTCTTTCTTGGGCCATCTTGAAGCGTCTTGCGGAGCCTTTTGGGCAGTCTGGCGGCCTTCTTGGGCCGTTTGGGGACATCCTGAGGACCCACTTCGTCATGGAATAAGCGAACACGTTGAAATGTATCAAACAACTATACGAGCATCGATTAGTTTTGACATCTGGAGCCCTCTTGGGGGGCATCTTGGGGCTCTCCTGGGGCCGAATATCCAAACCCGAACGCCCGAACCCTAACACCGTAGCATACACATGAACCCTGGCATCACGGCCCGAACTCAACCACCGAAGCCCGAACACCCCAACCCGAGCACCCTGCACTGACCCAGACACCCCGAGTCCTGGCACCCACACCTGAGCACCAGAACTCCAACGCACGAGCACCCGAACATGGCAGCAGCGGCCCGCGAACCCCGCGCGGCTTCTTCGCCGGTGCCCGGCTCCTGGGCCATCCCAGCCTCTTCCTGAGAGTGCCCCAGCCGCTGCCACTATGGCCCTCAAAAGCGCGGCCCGCCCCATCGCCAGGAGAGCAGAGCGGGGGGCTGTGAGAACGTACCCCTCCTCGTGGTTGCCGTCACTTCAGATGGGCCCATGAGCCCGTCCGCCACGGATCTCACAACATCTGTTCAAAACCAAACGCCGTCGGCGGGAGCAAAGTCGAGTTCCAAGGGATCCTAGCATCATATGTCTTCCATCCATTCCCTCCTCTTCGGGCGCACGCATGGCGACGTGCTACGACCCTCCTCTCCTTCCTCGAGCAGTGTCGCGTGCGAGATGGGCGAATGATAAGGGCAAAGCACCTCAACCATTTCGGCTCAAGCGCCCGATCGCAATTGCAAAGATGAAGCAGCACACGATCAACATCCCTCAGACCAGTACGCGCCATACCCGATCTGACAACTGCGCGGAACACGAGCGCTACCCAAAACGGGTCCGCGCGAGCGTGGACTCCCACCTCCGGCGCACCCTGGTCTGCCGTTGAACCCGCACCTGCAGAATCCGTGCCCGGCCATCTTCGGCCAGGCGTGGGATTACTTGCGAAAGACTGCAGATACCCAGACCCCCGACTTCGTGATTTTTTCGCAACGTCGACCCCGAGGGGTCAGGACCCTTTCCCAGAGATCCAACGTATGGAAAAAAACAAGACGGAGATTTCTCGCAAAGTTCGGCCCTTAGGGGCTCTCGCCGGGCCTCGAGACCGTCAAAAAACGACTCAGGGTAAAAAAAACGGGCCTGGGAATTGGTCGAGACTTCCTGGGATCCAGAATTTTAAAAAGTCACGACATCGGATCTCTGGGTTTCCCAGGACCAGCTTTTCATCCTGAGTCGTTTTTGACGGTCCCGAGGCCCGGTAAGGGCCCTCGGAAGCCAGATATAGCGAACACCTCCCGTCGTGGTTTTTGCACAACGCGAGGGGGTCTGGGCCAGGGAGGATTCGACACCAGAGCTTCGCGAGGACGATCACTAGACACGTCTGGTCTCACAAAGGGGGCGTCGCCGCTGGGACTCTACGGCGGAGCGGGGCAGCTCCCCCTGACATCGCCACGGGCGGCACGGGCCAGAGCACCACATCGGCATTGCCGCTGGACTCGCGCGCCTGGACGGCGGATTTGGGCGGGCCGCCTGCGTCGTGCACCGACTGCATCCCGCCGCGGCGGCCCTGGCTGCTCGCTGCCCCGACGCGCTCTCCAGGAGGGGCAGCGACCCGAGGCATGAAATGATGTGGGTCCAGGGCCGCGCTACTAGCCGCCGCTGCCAGCCGCCTGGAAGCTTGCGCCGGGCGCGGCGGCGCTCTGGCTGGCTGGGCGCCTCGCAAGAGCATCGACTCTGGCGCCCACCCCCCGCTGCCCCCATCTTTCTGCCTCATTGCTCGAGCCCGATCGGTATGTCAGGGTCCACGGGCCCGAACTTGAGCGAGCACGCCCGTTGCGAACAAAACTGCAACGCCAGGATCTCAGGGACTCTGGCGCCCACCCCCCGCTGCCTCGCCGACCGCGCGCGCGTGCGCTCTAGAACCATCCTCGTCCGCTTGTTTGCAGCCGCCAGCCGCGCTCTCCGACGGGCGCTTGAAGAATCACCCGTGCTCGGAAAAAGAGTAGTCAGCTTCTACGTTGGAGGCCAGTCCACAAGAAACCTGCCACAAGAAACCCAACCCTGAGACCCCAGGACGTCTTTTTGGTGTGGGCACGTCACGCTTTCCATGGCAAAACCATCGAAACCTCAGAAACCCTGGAGGCAAGCAGCGTGTTCTCTTGGCATGAGTCTCCACTGTACTTTTTGGGGTCGCGCGGCCGCGAGTGCCTGATACATGGCCCACCCGTCCCCGTGGTGCTCTTTCCATCGGGCTTCAGCACCATCGAGCGTCGCGAGGGCATCGTCCAAGTCCGTGTCATCTGGCGCGGGCTTGTGCTCACCATCAGCGCCACGCTCGCCAATCCCGCTGCTCGCCGTGCCACGACCTTTTGAGCTCGCAATTGTGTTTGAATAGCTGGGCGAACTCTTTGAAGGGCGCGGTGTCGGGCACACCCAGCTCCACTTCGCTCGAATGTTCATTGCCAGGAACTGAAAGAGGCACCCCGCCAGGTAGAGATTCGGCCAGTTGCTTCTGCAGCTGCTTCGATCTCGTTTGACTTTGTCTCGCTGCCAGCTCGGTCGTCTTGGCCTGCGCAGCTGTGATGGCCTTGTCCGACTCCGCGATCTGCCCGCTGATCCTGCTGAGCTTCGCAGCTGCCTTGCCGAACTTGTGCCCGCCCTTGGCGTGCTGCGCGATGCTAAACCTTTTGCCTCGACATGGCTGCGCACTCCCCTCACCTTCGGCGCCAGAGTGCTTTGGGCTTCCGCCGCTGCGTCACCCTTGTACGCACGGATGACTGCCTCCAACTCCGCAGCCAGACCTCGGAGCAGGTCTTCCTCTCCACTCGAATCATCGCCGCCACCCTCTGAGCCGTGCCGCACATGGGCGACGGGAGAGGCGGGCGCGCACTCGGCGCAGAGGGCGCCCATCTGCCTGCGGAAGACGCGCAACTGCTTCTCCTCTCGCCTTCCGATCGGACCCTCCCGCTGGCGGTCGCCCGCGAGTGCCCGGCAGGACGAGAGAGGGGGGCCGCTGCAGGGCGTGGGCGGGCGCCCTCGCCCCGCAGCGGCAGCGAAGTCTGCACGCCCAGCTCCATCGGCCCGCGGACCACGTCTTTGATCCCTGGAAGCCCGACGGCCACGCACGCGGTGCTGGTCTCCAAGCGGTCGGACCTGCGCACCTGCTGGCGAAGGCAGGTGGCAGGCTGGAGCTCCGCGGCGAATAGGGCCCTGCGCCAGAAAAACGTGATGTGTAGCCGCGGACCCGCGGTATCCACCTGATCCCGCGGGAACCTCAGATACTTGAGTCAAATGGCGACGGGGAGAAATGACGAGGAAGAGGATGAGGAGAAGAGGGGAGGAGAAGGAGGAGGAGGCTGATCCCCTACCGAGGCTCGAGACTCACAACGGTGCCCCCGATCGGGCAAAGGAACTTCGAAAACCCTCATTCCCTCGTCCCTTCCTCCTCGTCCTCTTCCTCCCTTGATCTAGTGGCTAGTTCGTATCATTCTGACCTGCTGGCTGAAGTTGCGTCTGGTGTACGCGAACGCCAGTGGCGAGGTGCTAGTGAGCAAGAGTGCGGAGACAATTCAAAAAGGTGGAGCCGACCTCCTTCCGCTCCGGCAGGAGCTGCGGCGTTTCGAGACCAGGGGGGGAGGCGGACCATTGGGGCTTGGATTTGCGCGTTGCCGCAGGAGGTCAGTGGCCGCGTCAGCGTCAAGCTGACGCAAGCTACACCATCGACGTGACCTGTCCGAGGTGCAAGGCCGTGCCTGAGACACTGGTTCACAGAATCTCGCAGTGCCAGACATACAGAGACCGTCCTGACTTCGACACCACTCAGGAGCTGGTTGCTCAGGCAGCGGCTCAGTGGGAGTCGGACCCGTCCCTGTGGCTCAGAGGAGTGCCGTCGAGAGACCCCACCCGCCCCTCCTTCGAGGACCCTGGTTCGACCCCTCCCCACACGTATCATGGCACCTCTCGACTTTTAGAGTTGTGCGTCCTTCCTGGGCAGGAACCGCTATATCTGTTCGGAGACGGCTCGGGGGGGAGGTACAGTAGTGACCCCAGGAGACGCAAATTGTAGGATTTCCTTGCACACCTGATCCAACGCCGTGCGCAGGCAGGCCAAGTTGAGAGCGGCCCCACCTAGCAAGAGGAAGAGAGCGCTGACGGAGACAGCTCACCGTTGTGAGCAGGTCGGCAACAGGTGGCGGTGTACAGAGTGCTGCCAGATGTTTCCAGCCTCATTTCTCAAGTTTTGTGCCCAGCAGTGCCCAGGCACGTCCCCCGAAACCTCCTCCAAGACCTCGGACTGGTCCCAGTGTGTTCGTCCGACGGGGGAGGTGCTTGTCGGTACGGCTGTGGCGCATTCCTCGCACACCCTGCTATTCTGGCCTGAGTGTTCCTTGCATTTCTGTGCGACCTGCGGGTCCACGGCCCCCGTCGACGGCAGATGGCTGGCTTTAGCTTGCAGGGCCCCCACCCCCAAAGGCACCCACCCCCAAGCGTGGCCCGTTCCCTTCCCGCCGAGGACCCCCCCGCGTGCTGCCGTCCAGGTCGGCACCGCTCAGACGGCAGCGGCAGTGGCTTTGGGAGTGGGGAGGGACGTGGGGGTGGCGGAGCCGAATGTGGTGAGGGACGGCGGTGGAGCGGCGTCATCATCGGTGTCGGGAGGGGGGGCGTGGTGGTTCCGCGCGCGGCCGCGCGCGTGCCCTCGTGCGCGCCGCCCGTCTCGACGGCGACCCCGCGCGCGCGCCCGCCCTCGCGCGTGCCTCATCGCGGGGGCTCGCCCTCGGACTAGCCCCGCTCCAGCTTGTTTTGCTTATGTCTTTGTTGGACGCTCGTCCCCTAATGGGTACTTCTGGATACTCCTCCGCCTCCTCCTCCTCCTCCTCCTCCTCCTCCTCCTCCTCCTTCTGCTCTCCCTGCTCTTCCTCGCCTCTACTTCGTTCGCCTGCTCTGCCTCTGCCCGCCCCCGCAGGGGGGCGCCACCGGCACCATCGAGGGGACCCCAGCATCGGCCAGCGCCTGACGGGCGCGGGACCAGCCCGCGTGAAGCGAAGAGCGGGGCAGAGTGGGAAAGCGAGAATGCCGAGGGGGGGGGGAGAGGGGGGGAAGGACGGAGCTGGCGCCCTCCTCCACTCCGTGGGAGCGCTCAGGGAATGCCACGGCACCTGCATGCGCAGACGGAATGTCCAGGTGTACCCGTGGAGCACTTCTGTCCACTGGAGATCGGCGCAGGGACAGGAGGAGAGAGGAGGAGCAGCAGGATGAGGAGACGCTGTGGGCACACGCGCAGGCTGTGCGTGGCCTTCAGCAGGTCATTGACCCACCACGGGACTTATTGTACCCCTGTCGCAGGCTTACTGTAGGCATACCACGGGCCTACCATACGCCTAAACGCAGACTGTGCGCATCCTATAGTTAGCATGCGCACTGGCTAAGCATAGGCCTACAATAGGCCGTAGGCCAACAGTACTGAGAGCTGACCGAAGGCCTGATGTAGGCTCGCCGCTGTCGCGCTCGTCGTCTTCACCTTCGTCGTCCTCGCCCCCGTCGTCACCGTCGCCCTCGTCGTAGTCGTCGTCGTCCTCGCCCTCGTAGTCGTGGTCGCTGGCGTTGTCGCCCTCAACGTTGTCGCCGTCGTATTCGTCGCCTGCGTCTGTCTCGCAGCCAGGGACAGTCACGACACTGAAATATCGGGGACAGTTGTCGGCCTCGCCGTCGTCGCCGTCGCCGTCGCCGTCGCCGTCGCCGTCGCCGTCGCCGTCGTCGTCGTCGTCGTCGTCGTCGTCGTCGTCGTCGTCGTCGTCGTGTCTGCGTCGTCCCCGCCGTCACCTTCGTAGAGCACTTGCTGGATACTGCGCCCTACTTCCGTTGTCCCGCCCGGCCCGACCTGCCCGCCCAATAGGGCCCGCACGGCCCACCCTGCACCCGCTAGGGTCCGCTCGCCGACCCACACTGAGCTTTGGGGTCAGGAAGCCCTGCCCGCCCGTTATGGTCGACGTCGCCGTCGTCGCCATCCTCGACGTTCGATGTCGTCGGCGGCCTCATCGCCGTCGTCGCCGTGGCCGTCGTCGTCGTCGTCGTCGTCGCCATCGTCGTCATCGTCATCGCCGCCGCCATCGTCGTCCGCTCAGTCCTCGTCGGCTCAGTCGTCGTCGTCGTCGTCGTGGGCGTCGTCGTCGTCGTCGTCGTCGTCGTGGGCGTCGTCGTCGTCATCGTGGTCATTGTGGTCGTCCTCATCGTCATCGACCTCGTCGCCGTCGTCGCCGCCGTCGTCGCCCTCGTCGTCGTCGTCGTCGCCAACGCCGTCGTCGTCCGCGTCGTCATCGTAAGTCAGTCGCCGTCGTCGTCGTCGTCGTCCCCGTCGTCGTCGACTTCGTTCTCGTCGTCCTCGTCGTAGTCGTCGTCGTCGTCTTCGTCGTCGTCTTCGTCGTCGTCCCTCGTCGTCGCCCGCGTCATCATCGACTTCGTCGTCGTCGTCGACGCCGTCGTCGTCGTCGTCGGCGCCGTCGCCGTCCTCGTCGTCATGGTCGTCCTCGTCGTCGTAGTCGTCGTCGTGGTGGTCGTCGTCGTCGTCCCCGTCGACGTCGTTATCGTCGACGTCGTCGTCGTCGTCGTCGTCATCGTCGTTGTCGTCATCGTCGTCCTCGTCGTCGTCGTTCTCGTCGTCGTCGTCCTCGTCGTCGTCGCCATCGTACTCGTCGTCTTGGTCGTCGTCGTCGTCTTCGTCGTCGTCATCCTCGACGTCCTCGTCATCGTCGACTCCATCATTCTCCACGTCGTCATCGACGTCGCCGTCGTCGACTTCAACGACCTCGTCGTCCTCGTCGTCGTCGTCGTCGTCGCCCGCGTCGTCGTCAACGTCGTCCTTGTCGTCGTCGTCGACATCGTCGTCTTCCTCGTCGCCCTCGTCCTCGTCGTCGTCGTCGTCGCCGTCGTGATCGTCGTCATCGTCGTCGTCGCCTTCGTCGTCGTGGTCGTCAATGTCGTCGTCGTCGACATCGTCGTCCTCGTCGTTGTCCTCGTCGTCGTCGTCGTCCTCGTCGTCGTCGTCGTTGTCCTTGGCGACTTCGTCGTCCTCGTCGTCGTCGTCGTCGTCGTCGAATTCATCTGCCACGTCGTCGTGGTCGTCCTCGTCGTCGTCGCCCTCGTCCTCGTCGTCGTCGTCGATGTCGTCGACGGCGTCGGCGTCGGCGTCTTCGTCGTCGTCCTCGTCGTCGTCGTCGTCGTCGACGCCGTCGTCATCGTCGTCGTCTCGTCTCGTCGTCGTCGTCGTTGTCGTCGTCGTTGTCGTCCTCGTCGTCGTCGTCCTCGTCGGCGTCTTCCTCGTCGTCGTCGTCATCCTCGTCGTCCTCGTCGTCATGGTCGTCGTCGACGTCCTCGTCGTCGTCGTCGCGGTCGTCGTCGGCGTCCTCGTCGTCGTCGTCGTTGTCGTCGTCTTCGTCGTCGTCGACTTCGTCGTCCTCGTCGTCGTCGACTTCGCCGTCGTCGTCGTCGTCGTCGTCGTCGTCGTCCTCGCCATCCTCGTCGTCGTCGTCGTCGAGGTCGTCGTTCTCGTCGTCGTCGTCGCCGTCGGCTTCGTCGTCCTCGTCGTCGTCGTCGTTGACATCGTCGTCATCGTTGTCGTCGTCCTCGTCCTCGACGTCGTCCTCGTTCTCGTCGTCGTGGTCGTCGTCTTCGTCGACGCCGTCGTCCCCGTCGTCGTCGTCGTCGGTGTCGTCGTCCGCGGCGTCGTCGTCGTAGTGATCAGCGTCGTCGTCGTCATCCTTGTCCTCCTCGTCGTCGTCGTCGCCTTCGTTGTGCTCGTCGTCGTCCTCGTCGTCCTCGTCGTCGTCGTCGTCGTCCTCGTCGTCGTCGTCGTCCTCGTCGACTTCGTCGTCCTCGTCGTCGTCGTCGTCGTCTTCGTCGTCCTTGTCCTCGTCGTCGTCGTCCCCGTCCTCGTCGTCGTCCTCGTCGTCGTCATCGTCGTCGTCGTCCTCGACATCGTCGTCGTCCCCGTCGTCGTCGTCCTCGTCGTCCTCCTCGTCGTCGTCGTCGTCGTCGTCCGCGTCGTCGTCGTCGTCGTCCTCCTCGTCGTCGTCGACGTCGACTTCGTCATCGTCGTCCTCGTCATCGTCATCGTGCTCGTCGTCGTCGTCCTCATCGTCCTTGTCGTCGTCGTCGTGGTCGACAAGGGGGGAGGAGGGGGGGGACGCCATTCACGACGCCATTCAGTGCTTGGGAGCTGGGGGGGGAGTTCGCTCTGCAAGGGAGGGGGGGGGGACGCCATTCCCGACGCCATTCAGTGCTCGGGAGCAGGGGGGGAGTTCGCTCTGCAAGGGGGGGGGGGGACGCCATTCCCGACGCCATTCAGTGCTCGGGAGCCGTAGGCTTGAGCTCTCTGCAGGGAGCGGGTGTGTGTGTGTGTGTGTGTTTCGCAACCGATTTCCACATGTTCATCTTATGAGGATGTCTCGAACAAGAGCTGTATCTTCAGCATACACGGTCATCCATTCCCATCAGCATCGGCTCCACGGATCGGCGGCACTGGCGGAGGCCACTACAATAAGGAGAGGTGGCCATGCAATCCAGGAAGATAGATGGCCCTGTCCATGATATCCCCACCCCTACCCTGACTTCGTATCCGTCGTACTTTGGGCGATTTCGCAAGTAGGGCAATCATTTCCGCCCTACTCTTTTGAAGCTCCTTTGATGGCGAGTTCCGGTCAACTTTGCCGTCGCTGCTTCCGTCACACAGTTGCGGGAACATCCGCTCTAGTTCTCCGAGGCGGGAATCTCCGCCCTACTCTTTCGCACCGCCTGGGGGTCCATGTCCGACACACCCCAGAAAGTACGGTGGATCCAGACTCAGTGCAGGGCGAGGGGCATCACGAATCCATCCCCGCCTTTTTCTGAGAACAAAGCGCGCATCTCTCAGTACCAGAACCCATGCGATCATTACAACATGGCGCGCCACATTGCACGCAATTGTCCTGCACCTCTCAGGTGGAACACCGCTCCTCCCCCCGGACGCTTGCAACGACCGCGGGCGCTCTAACCGATCCCCGATCCGAAGCGATCCCCTCTCACCTCTGGGAAGGGGTCTGGGTGCTGGAGGTCGTTGGGGGCCAAGGGGAGGGCAACGGGGTTTGGGGCTTGGGCGCTGGTTTAGGGCATGGGCGCTGGGTGGGAGGTCAAGGGCTGGAGACGTGTCAGGACCCCCCTCGGCCCCCCCCCCGACTGCGGAGAAGCGAGGGCAGCACGAGTGCACCCGCGCAGCAGAGGGGGCGCGGAGACGACGACGGCGACGGCGACGACGACGACGACGACGACGACGACGACGACGACGGCGACGGCGACGACGACGACGACG
>CAUYUJ010019983.1:95892-150892 GCA_963575745.1 Prorocentrum cordatum
GACGGAGAGGCGACGACGACGACGACGACGACGACGACGACGACGACGACGACGACGACGACGACGACGACGACGACGACGACGACGACGACGACGACGGCGACGACGACGACGACGACGACGACGACGACGACGACGACGACGACGACACGACGAAGACGACGGCGACGACGACGACGACGACGACGACGACGACGACGACGACGACGACGACACGACGAAGACGACGGCGACGACGACGACGACGACGGGCGCGCGAGATGGATCGCGGCAGCCCCCCTTGGCCGACTACGCGCAAGAGTGGCCCTGGACAAGAGCGACCTCCGGTGCGGGGCTTTTCGGGGGCCGCGGGGGGGGACCGAACACAAGCGCGCAAGGCGCTGCTGCCGCACCACGCCCGGCCATCGGGGGACCCCAGTGGGCCCGCACCAGCGGCCACTCCGGCGAAAGGCCTCGCTCGGGAGGCGGCGCGCCCCGCAGGAGGGGGGGGGGGCGAGCGGGCTTCGGGGAGTGGTGGAGGGGAGAGGGGTGGGGGCAAGCTAGGTGCGCTCGCGTCATGTCTGACGTCCTTCCCCTTCCCTCCCACCCCTTCCCATGGCGCAGATCTCGTCACTTATTCGCACGATCGGACGTCGTAGCATGGCGTAGCATTACATGGCATAGCATGGTGTTGACTGTTCACGCGTAGCATGACATAGCACGGCGTGGCGACGCCCCAAATCGGGGGGGGGGCTTCTGCGGAGCAGAAAATCAACGAATCGGCACCGAATGTGGAATCATTTCCAGAAGGTTTCTTTGGGGGGGGCGGGGGGGGCATTTTCTACATTTGCGGGCCATTTGGGAGGACCGAAAACAATGCCGTGGCATGGCGCTGAAAATAATAACGCCAACGCTGCAGCGGGAGCACGATTCGGAACGAGCGGAAGCGCGGAAATGAGGCCAGCCCTGCAGCGGGAACACGATTCGGAACGAGCGGTCGCCCGAAAATGAGGGCAGCGCTTCAGCGAGAGCAACATTTTGAAAATCAACCATAAAAACTCAAGCGCGGACGCGCGGAAATGAGGACGCATAGCATGGCGTGGCGACGCCGCGAAGTGGGGGGGCCTCTGCGGCGCAAAAAATCAACGAATCGAGACCGAATGTGTAATCACTTCCGATGGTTTTTTCGGGGGGGGGCATTTTCTAGATTGCGGGGCCGATTTGAAGGATCGAAAACCATGCCGTGGCATGGCGCTCGAAATACTGACGCCAGCGCTGCAGCGGGAGCTCGATTCGGAACGAGCGGAAGCGCGGAAATGACGCCAGCGCTGCAGCGGGATCACGATTCGGAACGAGCGGTAGCCCGAAAATGAAGCCAGCGCTTCAGCGAGAGCAGCATCTTGAAACAAAAATCAGCGAAAATCTTTTCTCGGGAATCCTGTTTGTAAAGAACCAGTACGCAGAGGGGGGCCGGCCATTTCCTGTACGCCACCAAGGGAGAGAGGAGAATAGTATTCATATTGTTTAATTGTTGATCGGGGGGGGTGGGGGGCAGGGGGGTTGTCTGGCAGGGGGGGGGGGTATCCGACGAGGGGACGGGGGGGGGGCGCGAGGAGGGTCGTCGTGGGACGCGGGCGTGACGCTGGGTGTGCTCCGCCTGCACTCTGACTGGGCAGAGAACGACGACGACGACGACGACGACGACGACGACGACGACGACGACGACGACGACGACGACGACGACGACGAGGAGGGCGCGAAGGCGGGGCGCGCGGCTCCCCCCCGAGGGCGGTGCGGCGGCCTGCGCAGACCGAGGTCCTCCCGGGACCGCCACCGCCCGGGCAACGGGCGGCTCCTGCGGCCGCCCCATGTCTCGCGCCTGCGTCGGGGCGGGCGGGCGCGGGCGCCACCGGGAGGGGGCGCGGCGGCACCGCGGATCGAGGGCACGCCGCGCTGCCGCGCGCGGTGCCCCGGAACTGGAAGGATCGTCGTCGCCGTCGTCGTCGCCGTCGTCGCCGTCGGCGTCGTCGCCGCCGCCGCCGCCGTCGTCGTCGTCGTCGTCGTCGTCGTCGTCGTCGTCGTAGTCGTCGTCGTCGTCGTCGTCGTCGTCGTCCTCGTCGTCGAGGTGTTGTTTCTGTTCGTCCTCGTCGGCAATCCGGACCACCCACGCACCCAGCACATCACATCTGACATGCTCAAGGCGTCTCTCTCGAGCCCGCGGCTCGGCGTTCGCCGTGGGCTGCTTGTGCCCCCGGCGAGGCCCCGACTGCATCCACGGGCGTTCGGGAAAACATGTGCAAATTGTCCTGGCGGTCGTGGGGGTGGGTTGTTGTCTCTTGGGGGAAGGGGGAGGCAGCACCGCGGATCGATGGCAAGACGCGGCCACACGCGGTCCCCCAGAACTGGAAGGGTCGTCGTCGTCGTCGTCGTCGTCGTGCTGCTCCTGCTTGTCATCCTCGTCCTCCTTCTTCTGTTGTTGTCTCGCTCCCCTCCTCCCCCTCCTCCATCCGCCGTCGGGAGCACCTAAGTGAAACTGGACCTGCTGGAACGAGCCCCGGGGCCTGGTGCCCAGTTCCCTTTCATTATTTGTATGCTTATTCCACATCATCCTGTGGCGTTGACAAGACAAGTCGCCGCACCGATTTCAGCACACCCCTCACCAGCTAAGGCCCACATGCCAAAGCCCGCATAGCGCACCCGCCCCCAACTCGGCGCACCCCTGACACGCTTCGTGGACCCATACTGAACTCCAGCGAAGGCCCAACTGCCAGGGTCCGCATGGCGTGCCCGCCCCCATCGTCGGCGCACCCCTCACCCGTTTCGTGGCCCATGGGGAACCCCCAGCGAAACCCCAAATGCTAGAGACCACATGGCGCACCCGCCGCAAATTCGGCGCACCCTCGCAATATTCGTGGCCCATCACATGTTTCGTGGCCCCGTGGGGAGCTCCGTCGAAGGCCCAAATGCCAGTGTCCGAATGGCGCAGCCAACCCCAATTCGGCGCACCTCTCACATGCTGAGCGGCACCATTGGGAGTTCCAACGAATGCCAAGTTTCGGCGCACCCCCATGCGGAGCTCCAGCGAAGGCCCAAATGCCAGGGTCCACACGGCGCACCCGTCTCCAACCACGAGTCGTGGCCTCACTGGGAGCTCCAACCGAAGCCGAAATGCCAGGCTCTGCATGGGGCACCCGCCTCCCACTTCCGGCGCACCCCTCAAACGCTTCGTGGCCCCATCAGGAGCCCCAGCGAAGGCCATACTGCCAAGGCCCGCATGGTGCAACCGCTCCAATTCGGCGCACCCTCCCCATGTTCGTGACCTCGTAGGGAGCCCCGTCGAAAGCCTAGAATATTCCAGGGCCCGCATGGCGCACCTGCGCCACTTCGGCGCACCTTTGACACCCTTCTTGGCCCAATAAGGAGCTCGAACTAAAACTTAAATGTCAAGACCCGTATAGCGCATCCTGCACGGTGCCCGTGTGGCGTCGCTGTACCTATTTCAGCACACCCCTCCCACGCTTCGTGGTCCCAGATGGGAAAACCAAGAGTTACCGATACCGCCGTTCCCCATGGGGTGCGTTTTAGCCAGAATTTCGAAGCGATCCCCGCGGTGGCGACAAGGGCGGACAACGAGGGAAGGGTAGCGGTGGGGCTACCTGAGGAGGAGGAGGAGGAGGAGGAGGAGGAGGAGGAGGAGGAGGACGAGGAGGAGGAGGAGGAGGAGGAGGAGGAGGAGGAGGGGGAGGAGTTTAACACGAGTGCTTTGGCGTGCGCAAGCGTGCCAGGGGTCTCGGCACCATGGGCGGGCGCGCGCCGCGCGCGCCCGCGGGAGGGTGGGCCCGCGGCCTCAATGCGCACTTTTCTCTTTGCCTCGCCGCCCGTCGCTGCGGACTTCCGCGAGTCGCAGCTCCCATCGGGCGGCAACGTCACTGTCGCTGCTGCTCGCCCTGGGCCCAGAGCTCGAGGAGCAGCCTGATGGACGGCCGCCGCCGCTCCTCGGCCCTTCGCTCCTCCAGGAAGCGCTCTGGCGGCGGCACCCCCTCGCCACGCTGGGGCCTTCTGCGGCCTAACCCCTCGCCGCGCTGGGGATCGCTGTAGCCTAACCCCTCGCCGCGCTGGGTGCCTCTGCGGCCTAAACTCTCTCCGCGCTGGGTTCCGTTGTGGCCTATCCCCTCGCCGCGCTGGGGTTCGTTGCGGCCGCCGCGCTGGGGCCCGCTGTGGCCTAACCCCTCGCCGTGCTGGGGTCTGCTGCGGCCTAACCCCTCGCCGCGCTGGGGTTCGCTGTGGCCTGATTTTTCGCCCCGCTGGGGATCTCTGCGGTCTAACCCCTCGCCGCGCTGGGGTCCTGTGCGGCCTAGCCCCTCGCCGCGCTGGGGTCTGCCGTGGCCTAACCCCTCCCTCGCCGGGCCGGGGCCCGCCGCGGCCTAACCCCTCGCCGCGCTGGGGCCCACTATGGCCTGACCTGTCGCCGCGCTGGTGACCGTTGCGGCCTAACCCCTCGCCGCGCAGCCCCTCGCCGCGCTGGGGTCCCGTTGCTCCTGCTTGTGCCTCTGCTGGCGCCAGGCTAACTTCTCCTGCGTCCTGGTAGGTGCCCCTCTGCCGGGAGTGCCCGATGCAGACCTCCTCGTCTTCGCCGGGGTCGTGGTTTTTGAAATCCTCTGTGCTGCGTCCTGTTGGTGAGGGAACGGCGCCCCTCTGCATCTGCTGGCGCCCCTCTGCGCCATCATCACGAGCTGTGGCAGCACCAACTCCAGGTGCTCTCGTCGAGGCGGGCCCGCCCCACGAGCTGTTTACCTCGTGAGTGCACCAGGGGGCAGGCTCCAACAAAAAACCCGGCGACTGAGCCCAGCCCCTCGCGCTGTTGACCTCGCGGGTGCACCTGGGGGCTGGGACTTGCGCTCTCGCCGCCGACGGTGTCAGAAGCCCCTGCTCACCTGCGCCCTGGTGGGGGCCCCCCTGCTGGTGGTGCCCGATGCAATCCTCCTCATCTTCGCAAGGGTCTTGCTCGTCTTTGCCCCTGGCGCTGCGATCTGCTGGCGGGGGGGGGGAGGGCCCTGCATTCCTTATGCGCTACCTCCTTGGCAGCTGTGGGGCTGGCCCATGTCACTGCGGCCTAACCCTTCGCCGCGCTGGGGCCCGCTGTGGCCTGACCCCGCGCAGCGCTGGGGATCGCTGTGGCCTGGTCCCTCGTCGCACTGGGGGGCCCTGCCGTCGTGGTCCACCTGCTGGTCCACGCCGAGCACCATCTCCGCAGTCTTCCTGCGTCTGGCCGCTTCCTCAGGGCCCTGCAGCTGGATGGCTCGCCGCACCTCCCCGCTGTTCAGCCATGCGAGGCGGCGTATCTCCTCCGCCGCTGTGCGCTGGCTGCGTTGGCGTGCCTGGCCTGGGTCGTCGCTGGAGAGGCGCCGGTAGGGGCCCGTCTGCAGGGCCCTGGGGACGTCACGCTCGCTGCCCGCCACGTCCTCCATCCTTGTTCCCCAGCCCCATGGGTCCAACACCCTGCCGGAGACTAAATGAGCTGCTCCAGTCGGTTCCGCTCTTGCCACGCGAGCTCCCTCTCTGGGTCCTGATCTCCTTCGCCTCGATGCTGGCGGAGCCTGGGGTGCTGCATGCCCGCGTCCTTCGCCTGCTGCACATGCTTCATGGGGTCTGACATGGGCCACTTGGCTAGCTGAGCCAATTGCACCGTGGCACCCTCTTGGACCATGGACGCGTCGTCATTGAGCGGCTCTGTCCCTGGGATGATGTCCATGTCCTGCTGGTCATTTCTGCCCAGTCCAGTTCTGGAATTTCGCTGTCTGGGACTGATAAGACGTCGTCCAGGTTCTCTAGCGCCCAGGCCTGGTACCCGTCCGTGGTGCTGGGAAGCGGCCTCCTATCTCTGCTTAGGATGCTGTGCGCCAGGATGTTGTCCCTCCTCCCCAAGAAGGCTTCCATGTGCACCCTGGCTGTTGGCTGCCTGGTCCCGTGCGGGAGGGTGAGCATCTGCGCCATGAGCCTCCTGCGCGCTCTGTGGGTGCTCCTCCAGATGTCCTCGCAGAAATCCTTCAGCTGCTGGTACTCCCTTGGCGTCGCAGCCCTCGCCTGGGCTTCGCTGGCCGTCCTGCCGCCTACGTTGGTGACCGACATGAGGTAGGGCATGCAGTGCTCCATCCAGTCGCCCATGTCGCCCCAGACCTCCTGGTCCACCATGTTCATCCACTGCTCCGCGTACCCTTCCATGTGGTCCACGAGCCTCCAGCTGGCCTGGACAACTGACTGGGGATGATGCGTGTGTCCCTGAGGCTCTGGCTGGGCTACGTCGGGCTCGGAGCTCTCTGCTTCTAGGTCTATCACCTCCTCGCTGCCCATCCCCTGCCTGGAGGCGCTAGGGCTCTAGGGCTCGTTGCCTCGGGAGCTGCTCTTTCGGTGTACTCATCATCAGGTGTGACCTTGCGTCCTCTGTTGGGCAGCCGTCCCTTCTGCGCGTCATCGATAGTTATCCTGTCTGCGGCCGCGGGCGGCAAGCAAGGCTTGGCCAGCTTACGACCGCGCCGCACTTCTCACGCGACAGCCAGCCATGCGTGAGCTGCGTCTTGTGCGTGTCGCGGACCACCTGGGTGCCAATCTTGGCCGCCTTGAAATGGAGCCGCTGGTTGCCGTGAAAGTTCAGGTGGCTGCGTTCTCTCCCTTGGCACGTACCGTTCTCTGCTAGCCATGCTCGTGCACTCTGCCCCTTGCCTGGCCCGATGCGGCAGAACTTCCGCGCGGTGTGTCCAAGCTGGGCTGCTTGTTCTTGGGCTGTCGGCGGCTTCCTCGTCTTCGCACTCCCCTGCTTGTGGGCCTCGCTTGGGTCCTCGACCGCAATGGCCATGTTGATCCCGAGCAACCTGTTCTGGGCGGCCGCCGTGATCTGGTCGCACATCTGCTCCTTGGTGATGGTTGCTGGGTCGAGCGCTCCATGCGCTGCGCCCCAGCCTGCACATTTGTCGGCCATCTCGTTGCCGATCACCCACCAGGACGGCCCCGTCCACCTTTCCAGCTCAGTGGGGTGCTCTATCATGTGGCCCGGGATGTGGTGGCCCATGATGGCATCCGTGCTGTGCTGCAACTGCTGCTAGGTCATGAGCCAGATGCCGTAGTTCACGCTCCTGTAGTCGAGGTCCTCTGGGTCTTGGATCTGCTTCAGCGCGTCGAGGGCGTACTTGCAGTCGCTGACTATGTTAAGGCCCTGGGCTGTGGCCGCCGTGGTGTACCCGATGGCCTTGCTCATGGCTGTGGGCTCTGCCCTGGGCACCGCGTGCGGCGCCCTGATGGTTCCGCACCAGGCTGCCGCCTCCTGCGGTAGGCCTCCTTCGACGAGCTTGAAGACCACGACTGCCCAGCCGCACCTTCGAAGCCTGGGGCCCTTGGCCGTGATGCCTACACCTCCCGAGCCGTCCGTAAATACATAGTCGGCTCTGACCTTGCGCTCCATCTGGGCTGCCGCTTGTGCCTCCGCGCTGGTGCAGGAGATTTGCGCTGCCTTGGCGGCGCCCTCGTCCGGGTCGACCCTTGTCGACCATGTCATCGGCGGGATGCCTTGGAGCCAGAAGTTCGC
Source organism: Prorocentrum cordatum (assembly GCA_963575745.1). Classification (NCBI taxonomy): domain Eukaryota; class Dinophyceae; order Prorocentrales; family Prorocentraceae; genus Prorocentrum; species Prorocentrum cordatum. Next base: position 103,451 of record CAUYUJ010019983.1, read on the forward strand.
GTCCTGTTGCTGGTTGAGCGCGCCCTTGGCTTTCTCGGCCAGCTCCGTGCTGTTGCTGTGGCCGATCTCGTTATTTGTAGGCATTCGTAGTAGCGATGTTCTTCTGTTCCCACCGCTTCTCCACATCGCGCGCAGACCTCTTCCCCTGCTTGGGTGAGGTTGGCCGCCCTGCGTCTCCCCCTCGCCCAGATTCCTGCCGCTGCGATCGTTTCCAGCATCGCTGCCTCTGCGCGCTGCTCTTTGCGCCGTCGCCCGCGCAGGTGGCTCTGCAGCTGGTGGAGGCCTCCTCCTTCACGCAGGCCTTCTCCATGTCGGTGGGCTGCTGCCTGTTGCCATAGCTGGCGCTGCGCGCTGGTCTGAATCGCCTGCAGCAGCGCGCCGAAGTGGGGGGTGTCTTCTGGCTTGTAGGCCCACTCGTCTCCTGACGGGCTGATCCAGCTGTCCAGCTGGCGCGGCGTCCAGCCCAAGCCCATCAGCTGCACGATGACGCCTGCCATCGGACCCTGGCGCGGTACCACCCCCTGTTGGGGTCCAGCTCCTGGAGCTCGGCATAAGGCTCTTGCCGCCCTCTCTGATGCCAATTGAGCTCCGTAGGGTGGTCCACCATATTGGGCCAGCACTGCTTGGCTTGGTCCACGATGGCTCGGGTGACTGCTTCCTGCGTGCCTCGCTGGATCAAGAGAATAGTGGGCGTGCAGCGCCCAGCTTTGTGCCCTCCTCTGAGGAGAGCCGCCTCCGCGGCCCTGACCTTGGTCGCCTCCGTTGGCGCGATGCCGTCCGTGCGCGGGGAGGTCTCAGGCCTGCTGGCAGTGGGCGCCTGCCGCGCACGCCTTCGCCGCGCCCATGGCGTCCGTCTTGGCCGGGTCTATGAGCTTGCCAAAGCGATGCCTGGCCGTCGCCCGACCAGCCGCGCGCGTTGGGCGTCTGAGCTGCTTGCCGAGCCCGGCGTCCACACCGAAGTCGCGGACCGCCCCTGGCTGCTTGTTCGGGGTGCCCAGGCTGTCTAGTATGCTGGCGATCTTTTTCTGGAGGTCCTGGTCCGGGACCACCACTGCCGTCTTGCTGGAGATTGGGATGGAGAGCCTCGCGAAGCCTTGGTGCACCAGTCTTGCGACGTGCTCGACCCAGGCCATCACCTGCTTCCTGGCGCCCTCTAGCTGCAAGGCTAGATCGTCCAGGTACTGTTGACTGCGAAGATACAGTGCCTGTGCGCCGCGTCCGATATGCCATGGAGGAGCGGTCGCGTGAGGTCCACTGCTTGCCCGCAGCCAGCAACCATGCTGTTGGCTGGCTTAAAAGTGTCGGATAAGAGGCTGTGTGCCATGACCGCCCTCGGGGCGAGGTACATCTGGATGGCCATGGTCAACGGCAGCCGAGGGTAGTGCAGGTCGCTGGCCTTCTCGAGCAACTGGTCGAGGCCTATGTTGTCGTAGAAGTTGGCTGCGTTGCCGAAGATCCCTGCCACGTGGAAGCCCATCTGCGCTGCCGCCACTGCTCTCATCAGCCTGTGCATCGCCGCGCGGAGGGTCGATGGTCCTGCCACCGCCGTGTCCCAGAAACCTGCGGCCGCTTTGCTCCAGGTGGAAATGATGGGCCTCCTGGCGGCGCTCAAGATACGGTAGGGCATGGGCATATGGCCCATCGGGCGCTCTCCTCCGATCCCCGGCTTCTTTCCTAGCAGGAGCTCCAAAACTACGTAGAACTGCCAGTGCCAAGCGGCTCGAGCCTCGCAATTCTGCAAGCACTGCACGGACTCCGTGAGCCCCTGCTCCCCCATGGCCCGTCCTGCATGCCGCTTGCGGTGCTGGATGATGGAGCCGGTGATGTGCTGGTTGAGCGGCTCCTGGTTGTGTTATTGTGCCCTCGCTGCCTTTCGGAGCTTCTGCAACGCTGCCTGGATCTGCTCGGCCTTCGGGGCGTCTCTCGTCCACTTGCGCTGCCACGCCTCCTTGCGCAGGTCCACCAACTGCTGCTGGTGTGTGGCCACCTTGCCCTCGTGCTCCAGAATGTCCCCCAGGTGGCTGCGCTCGGCCGCCTTGGCGTGAGCGTGGACCATCTTCGCGCTGTCTGCCGTTGCGTAATGCACCCAGTGGATGTACACCTTCTTCGCTGTTTTGGTGAGTAGCTTGGCTGCGCTCTTGACCTCCTCGGCAACCTTGCTGCAAGTGCGTGGGCCTGCTAGGGCCCCACCCGCTATGGGGCCGAGTGCTGCCAGCAGCTACTCCTGCTACTCCTTGGCCTCATCGTCTTCTTTGGTCCTGCCGCAGTCCGTTGCCGAGTAGAGCCCCCCAAGGAGCCGCGACAATTTCAAAATGGGATTATCCCGGCAAAGCAACCGAACAGCAATGTGCAGGAGCATATCTGGAAGCATTCCCCTTAAGATTCAGATGAGAATCCAATTGCAGAATTCTGCTGTTCTCGCAGTCGTAGTCGCAGTCCCGATGACATTTGCAGCGGCAACGGCAGTCGCAGTCACAGCCTCAGCCTCAGCCTGCCTCAGCCTCAGCCTCAGCCTGCCTCAGCCTCAGCCTGCCTCAGCCTCAGCCTCAGCCTGCTTCAGCCTCAGCCTCAGTCTGCCTTCAGCCTCGGCCTCAGCCTCAGCCTGCCTCAGCCTCAGCCTGCATCAGCCTCAGCCTCAGCCTCAGCCTGCCTCAGCATCAGCCTGCCTCAGCCTCAGCCTCAGCCAGCCTCAGCCTCAGCCTCAGCCTGCTTCAGCCTCAGCCTCAGTCTGCCTTCAGCCTCGGCCTCAGCCTCAGCCTGCCTCAGCCTCAGCCTGCATCAGCCTCAGCCTCAGCCTCAGCCTGCCTCAGCATCAGCCTGCCTCAGCCTCAGCCTCAGCCTCAGCCTCAGCCTGCCTCAGCCTCAGCCTCAGCCTGCTTCAGCCTCAGCCTCAGTCTGCCTTCAGCCTCGGCCTCAGCCTCAGCCTGCCTCAGCCTCAGCCTGCATCAGCCTCAGCCTCAGCCTCAGCCTGCCTCAGCATCAGCCTGCCTCAGCCTCAGCCTCAGCCTGCCTCAGCCTCAGCCTCAGCCTGCTTCAGCCTCAGCCTCAGTCTGCCTTCAGCCTCGGCCTCAGCCTCAGCCTGCCTCAGCCTCAGCCTGCATCAGCCTCAGCCTCAGCCTCAGCCTGCCTCAGCTCAGCCTGCCTCAGCCTCAGCCTCAGCCTGCCTCAGCCTCAGCCTCAGCCTGCTTCAGCCTCAGCCTCAGTCTGCCTTCAGCCTCGGCCTCAGCCTCAGCCTGCCTCAGCCTCAGCCTCAGCCTCAGCCTCAGCCTCAGCCTCAGCCTCAGCCTCCTGCCTCAGCCTCAGCCAGCTGCTCAGCCTCAGCCTGAGTCTGCCTTCAGCCTCAGCCTCCTGCCTCAGCCTCAGCCTCAGCCTGCCTCAGCCTCAGCCTCAGCCTCAGCCTCAGCCTCAGCCTCAGCCTCAGTCTGCCTTCAGCCTCGGCCTCAGCCTCCGCCTGCCTCAGCCTCAGCCTGCATGAGCCTCAGCCTCACCCTTAGCCTGCCTCAGCATCAGCCTGCCTCAGCCTCAGCCTCAGCCTGCCTCAGCCTCAGCCTCAGCCTGCTTCAGCCCCAGCCTCAGTCAACCTCCAGCCTCGGCCTCAGCCTCAGCCTCAGGCTGCCTCAGCCTCAGCCTCAGCCTCAACCTGCCTCAGCATCAACCTGCCTCAGCCTCAGCCTTAGCCTGCCTCTGCCTCAGCCTCAGCCTGCTTCAGCCTCAGCCTCAGCCTCAATCTGCCTTCAGCCTCGGCCTCAGCCTCAGCCTGCATGAGCCTCAGCCTCAGCCTCAGCCTGCCTCAGCATCTGCCTGCCTCAGCCTCAGCCTCAGCCTGCCTCAGCCTCAGCCTGCTTCAGCCTCAGCCTCAGTCTGCCTTCCGCCTCGGCCTCAGCCTCAGGCCCCGTCGCTCTCTCCTGGGAGCCGCGGCGCGCGGCTGCGCCGGTGGCGGAGAAGAGGGGCCTGACGGCAAACGTCGGCTTCGAAGCCTCAACGGCCGGCCGCGGGCGCGGCGGCGCAATCGCGAACCCGCCGCGCGAGGCAGCGCAGCCCGCCGCGAGGGCATCCTCTCCAACCAAGCGGGGGTCCCAGGGGGTGCCCCTGGCCCCCTCCCCGACCCCCCCGACGCCTTTCCGCGGCGCCCTGCCCCCCCTCCCCGTGTGACCACGATTTGGGGCATTTTTTTGGCCACGATTTTACGCACTTTTTTTGGCTTCCCTTCCGCGGGGGCGCACTTTTTTGACGACGATTTCCCTCGCACTGAAATCAATAAGAAAAAATCGCGTTCAAAATCGTGGGTGGTTTCGTGGGGCCTTGCAAGGGGCGCGAAATCGTGGCCGAAGTCGCGAGCAAAATCGTGTCCGAAATCGCGGGCGAAATCGCATCCAAATCGCGGCGGCGCTGCCGAAATCGTGGGCGAAATCGAAGCGCGCAGAATCGCGGGCCTGCCCAGGGCGCCAGCGTGCCAAGCAGGCGCGCCCGCGCAACATCAGAGACGGCAGAGAAAAAAAAAAGAGGAGGAAGCGGCAGCAGCGGCAGGAAGGCCAGCAACAGCAGCGGGAAAAAGGAAAGAGTTTGAAGCAGCAGCAGGAGAGGAGGAGAGACGGAATCGTCGAGATTGGATCGCCCGCTCGTCGCGCGCCCCACGGCGCGCCGGACATGCTCCTCGGGGGAGACTCGCTGGCCCCACGGGCCAGAGGCGCGCGAAGATCTCCGGCGACTGCCTCGCAGCATTTCTAATTCGCGCGCGCGGGGCGGCCCGGAGGGGCCCCTGGGCGCAAAATGCCCCGGCCAGGTCGGGCCAGAGATGGTTCCTCTCCCGGGCGCGGCTTTCAGGCGCCCCGAAGCGATGCAGGAGGGCCCCAAGAGCCGCCCGAGACGGTCCATGAGGGCTCCGAGTCGTCGAACGATCGGCCCTCGACACTCGCGATGGCTCCCAGACGGCCCGCGACGCGCGCAAGACCCCCGAAGAGGCCACCGCGAGATGAAACGATGCCCGAAAACGCGATTCTGAATTTTGAAGAAAAATGGTAGCAGAGAGACAAGGCGGAAACAGCCCAGGGGCGACGCCGCTCGAATGACGCGTCGAAGCGGGACTGCGCGCAAGCCGCGCGCCGAATGCCCAATACCGGAACGGGTCGGCGACGCAAGAAATTCGGAACAAAGAAAAACCGAATAACTTGGAAATCTAAAAACTTTTGCCTCGGAGAAACGCAAAATCGCTGCGCCAATCCGCTTGGGGGGCGCAGCTTCATGAAGTCTGGGTTCTGGAGTAGGAGTGCAAGTTGTTGCCTCGTTCGTGCCTGATGCAGCGTGTAGGTGCCTCGCTTGAGACTGGCCTTCTGCTTGCTTCGACTTATCTGGCCACTCCTCGCTTCAGTGCCATCTGCGTGCTCAGGTGCTGTCTCCCGTGGTTTTTCTGCCCCCTGCTCTTGTCCAGGTTGTTCTTCCGGCTCGCGCGGCTGACCCGCTGCTCCTCCTGCTGCTGCCCCTGGTGGCTGGGGTTCTGATCTGCGTCCTGGCGCTCTTTCCCCGACTGCGCGACGCATCGCGTCTCTTAGTGCTGCCAGTTCCCTCCCGTGTTGCATCTCCAGGACGTAGCGCTCCATGGGGGCCACGCCCGCCAGCTTCTCAGGAAGGCATGGCGTCGCGGAGCACCTTGCCGCCATGCGCACTCGCACTGGTCCCAGAGGATGTCCCTGAAGCTGGCGCGCGGGAACCATCTTCTAATATGCTGTAGTAGTAGTCCTGCGTTTCCGCCGCTGCCAATCACTTCTTCGAGGAAGGGCAGGCACCAGGGCATCCACTGCTCGCGGGATGTCGGGCCGCGCGCTAGGTCATCCATTCACGTGGCTGCCCATCTCTGGAGATCGAGTCGCATCGCCGCGTAGTCTTCGACATCGCGATCCCTTCTGCGCTGGATCTCCTCGGGGGGCCAGGGCGGGGGCAGGCCCGTGTCTTGCGGCGGCTCTGTCGGCTTGTCCCTCGTCGGTGGGCGGTGTCCACTGCGGCCTAACCCCTCGCCACGCTGGGGCCCGATGTGGCCTAACCCCTCGCCGCGCTGGGGTTGGCTGCGGCCTGGCTCCTCGCCGGGCTGCTGTGCTGCTGCTCCTGCTGGTCCTGCTGCTAGCGCCAGGCTACCTTCTCCAGCGACCGGGTGGACGTCCCACTGCTGGTGGTACTGAAAGCTGTCCTCCTCGTCTTCGACGGGATCGCGGTGTTCGATATCCACGGTGCTGCGTCCTTCTGGCGGGGGACGGGCACCCCGTCTGCATCCCTTCTGCGCCACTTCCTGGGCGGCCGCGGGGCTGGCCCACGTCGCTGTGGCCCAACCCCTCGCCGCGTTGGGGCCCACTGCGGCCTAACCCCTCGCCGCGCTGGGGCTGGTTGCATCCACTGTGGCCTAGCCCCTCGCCACGCTGGGGCCCGATGTGGCCTGGCCCCTCACCGCGCTGGGGCTGGCTGTGGCCTAGCCCATCGCCAGGCTGCTGTACTGCTGCTCCTGCTGGTCCTGCTGCTAGCGCCGGACTTCCTTCCCTGGCGTCCTGGTGGGAATCCCACTGCTGGTGGTACTCAATGCAGTCATCCTCGACTTCGAAGGGGTCGCGGTATTCGATGTCCATGGTGCTGCGTCCATCTGGCGGGGGAAGAGCACCCACCTCCTGGGCGGCCGTGGGGCTGGCCCACGTCGCTGTGGCCTGGCCCCTCGCCACGCTGGGGCCCTCTGTCGCCTAGCCCCATTACCGCGCTGGGGCTGGCTGTAGGATGGCCCCTCGCTATGCTGGGGACCGCCGTGGCCTGGCCCCTCGCCACGCTGGGGACCTATGCGGCCTAACCCCTTGCCGCGCTGGGGTCCGCCGTGGCCTAGGCCCCCGCCGCGCTGGGGTCCGCTGCGGTCTAACCCCTCACCGCGCAGGGGCCCACTGTGACCTAACCCCATCGCCGCGCTGGGCCTGCTGTGGCCTGATCCTTCACCGCGCTGGGGCTGGCTGTGGCCTAGCGCCTCGCCGCGCTGGGGGCCTGCTCCTCCTGCTTGTCCCGCCGCTTGCTCCTGGCTGTTACCTCCTGCGCCCTGGTGAGAGTCCCACTGCTGGTGGTACTGAGTGCAGTCCTCCTCGTCTTCGAAGGGGTGGTGGTATTCGATGTCCACGGTGCTGCGTCCTTCTGGCGGGGGAAAGGCCCCCCTCTGAATCCCCTCTGATCCACCTTTCGGGTAGCCGCGGGTGCGATCGTCGCCGCCTCGCTCTGGCCTGCTCATGTCGCTGTGCATGGTGCTGGTGCTGCCGTCGCCTCCTCCTCTGTCTGCGCGCCCTGCCCGCTGGGGCGGCACGGGGGGGCCCTGGCCCCACTCGGTGGGAGCGCGATCCCCCAAGCTTCCCCCCGTGCCCTTTGACGGGCTCAAGGCTGGTGAGGGGCCCCCTCCATCACTAGCTGCCTGGCCCGATGACAAGGCGGCGCTGGGCCCTGGCGCTGTCGGGCCCCTTCCCCCTCCTGAGTCCTCGTCGGTTTGGGCCTGCTGATTGAGGGCGTGGCCAGCGCCCCCCCCCCCCCCAGGCTCGCGCGTCGCGATGCGAGAGCCGGCGCGCTAGCGAGGCGATCGCCGCCCACCACGCGCGCGCCTTCCCCTCGACTCCCGCCCGCGGGAGGGAAGAGACCGCGTCCTGGACGCTGATGCCTTTGTAGTACGGCGGTCTGCTGCGCCCAAGGTGCCTGCCGCGCTCGACTTCGGGGATGCCCGCGCTCTTGCGCAGGCCGAGCTCGAGCGTGCCCGCGAAATTCCCGCGCCGCCGACCTAGCTCCAGCATGTCGCCCCCGATCAGCGCGCCCACAACCGCGCCCTGCTAGTGCGTGGGGGGTTCGCCCAGCGCACGCACTCGAACTTCGGCTGCCGTGGCCAGCCAGAGCTCATCCTGGACGACGTGCTGCACCTCCTTGTCGTAGCACAGCTGTGGCACTGGCTCCATATCGTTCTCGTCGTCATCGCAACCTGCTTCCGCTAGGGCTTGCTGTCGCCTTCCCATGGCTTCTTGCCCTCCTTGAGCGGCCTTGCGGCATGCTGCTCGCGACTTGGGCATCTTCGCGATGGTGACTGGCGGCTTTATTCCCGCTGGCCTTCGTAGGGCTATCCATTTGAGCTGTCGGGGTCTGCCGTTCAGCTTGAGCCTGACTCCGATGCGCAGTTCCAACTCGCCGAAATGTGGCGCGAGGCCTGTCGAGATGAGCGCGTAGTCTAGGCAGCGCGCTGCGCCCTCGGCTGGAAAGCACGTTGGGGCCTCGTTCTCTGCTGCAGCCGCCTGCGCATTTAGCACCCCGGGCCAGATGCTGCCGCTGAACTCCGACGGCGCGATGTTGAAATCGCCCATGGCTGCCCAGGAGCCTCCCCGGACTGCCATCTTCTCATGGAGGTCGCAGAGCAGGTCGATTTTCCTGTCCGCCAGGCCTGTGCCACACTCTGGGTAGATGAAGGCCAACGCGAAACGCACCTTGTAGAGGTTGGAGATCGCCACCGCGATGTCGCTGTCCTCCTCCCTCAGGTAGCGCTCGTCGTAGCCCGCGATCCTGTCCTGGATGTCCAACGTGCTGCGGGCGAGGGCGCAGGTTCCTCCTCCGGTAGCTTCTCCTTCTCCTGGACGCGCTCTGGTCCAGCAGCTGCGTGGCCCACTCTTGCGCAGGGCCGCTCTTGCCTAGCTGACGTGCGCTGTCTGGCGCAGGGGGTGCTTCTCTATGCCGATGATGCCCCTGTCCTTCATGATGTTGATCTCCTCGAGGTAGCCTTGCGCCTCGGACCCCCAGGTGGTGATGTTGAAGAAGTCGACGTGAAATTGGCGGCGAGTCCTCTTCCTGCTCGCCTTCTTGCGACTGCCCTGGGGGCTCGCCGTTGTGCACCTCTTCGACTGAGACCTCAACGGGCTTGGCCTGGGCGACCTTGTCCCTTGCCTGCTGGATGTGTGCATCCACTCGGGCTCGGCATCTTCGTCTTTGTTGCCCGCACCAGTGTCTGGTTTGGCTGCTTCACCCGTGGCCCCTGCCTCCGCGGTGCCGATGGGCATGGTCGCTGCTGCTGCTCCTGCACCCGCTGCCTTCCCTGCTGACTCTCGCTGCGGTGCTGGGCTCGGGCAGGGCTTCTTTTCTGGCGGGCCCTTTCAGCAATCTGCCTGGTCTGCTGCTGATTATGGTTGGCGTTCGGGGCGGGCCTTTTCGATCTGCCGCAACTGCTCCTGGTGCTAGGCCGCCTCCTCCGCCAGGTACTGCAAGTGCTTTGCCGTCTCCGCCTCGTGCTCCCTGACCTTGTTGGCCATGGCCTCGCCCTTCGCCTTCGCTGCACGCTATGCTTCTTTCTCTGGCTCTGCCCACTTGTGGAAGTCGTCGGGCTCCTTCTCGAACTGTTCCAGGAGGGCGGTCAGGACGGGCTTGTCGGCTGGTGCTGCGCCTGCAGCAGTTGGCTCTGGCTTGCCAACTTGGGCCTTGAGCGTGTCGAACTCCTCCTCTGCTGCAATTGCCTGTTCAGTTGCCTCATGCAGCTTGCGTTCACTGCCAGATGCTGCTTGGCACACTCGACCGCTTCTCCTGCTGCTCGTAACCGCTTCTGGAACTTGTCCAGTCGTCTGGCTGCTGTTTCCACCGCCTTGGGTCCGACTGGTGGTGGTGGTGCTGCTGCTTGCTGAGCTGCTACCAGTTCTGGCCAGAGTGTCTCATAGTGGGCACGGAGGGGGTCGTCCTTGGAGAGCTTGTTGTACGCTGTGGCTGCGGCTGTCTGGAGGGTGACTGGGAAGCACTGCTGCTGCTGGTCACCTCGCCTTTTGCCTGCTCCTCCTGGCTGCCATCTGTCCGCCCACGAGACCCTCGGCGCGCCATTGCCTCCTGCTCCTCCCCAAGGGGGGTTGGGCCTGCTGCCTTCGTCGTCCTTGAATATGTGGTCCTCTGGCACGAGGTGGGCGAAGCTGGCTCCGCAAATGCACGTGTCCTCCTTGCTGGTGATGTCCCTGCAATAGCGCCACCTGCTGCACTCGTCACACACCACATAGCTGCTGCGAGGAGGACGGCTGCCGCTGCCGCTCCTCCCGTTCCTCCATGGAGCCCTCTGGCCATGCGGAGCCCCCGTCTAGGCGCTGCCCGCCCCGCGTCCGCTGCCGCCAAGCCCCCTGACTGCTGCGGTGCCGCGCGCGCGCCCGACGCCCGTCTGAAGGCCGTCCTCGGTCCAGAGGTCTCCCTGCGGCCTGGAGGCTGGACAGTCCCCCAGGTCGTCATCTTGAGCCAAAATGGCTACGGAGGAGGAGGGGGAGGAGGAGGAGGAGGAGGAGGAGGAGGAGGAGGAGAGGAGGAGGATGAGGAGGAGGAGACGAGGAGAAGGAGGAGAAGGAAGGGGGAGGAGGAGGAGGAGGAGGAGGAGGAGGAGGAGGAGGAGGAGGAGGAGGAGGAGGCGGAGGAGGGGAGGGAGGATGGAGAGGAGGTTCCTCCTCCGAACAGCGACCGCGCACGCTACGCACCGCCCGTTCTGCTCAAAAGCGTGCCCCGGCACGGCGCGCCTCGGTCGGAACAGCAGCCACGTCCAGCCCCGGCAGGCGAGCGAAAGCCTCGGTCACCTCGGGGGCGGGGCGCGCGGCGGCGGAGCCAAGAGTGGACGGCAGGAGAGGCCCGCACTCTGCACCCTGCGGCGCATAGCAGCAGTGAGCCCCAGAGGTGAGAGCCGTGGAGGGGGGGGGAAGGGCGATGGTGGCGGCCGGGAGGCGAACGTCAGATGGATACAGACGAGCCGAGAGCCGTCCCTTGCTTCCCTGTTCCCTCTCCCCCTCCTCCCCTTCTTCCCCATCCTTCCCGTCCCTCCCCTTTCCCCCTCCGCCTCCTCCCTCCTCCTCCCTCCTCCTCCTCCTCCTCCTCCTCCTCCCCTCCTCCTCCTCCGCCTCCTCCTCCTCCTCCTCCTCCTCCTCCTCCTCCCTTCACCCTTTTCTTGTGAGAGGGCAGCAATGCATGGGGCACAGTGGGAGTGCGACGCCTTCTGGGGGATGACTGTGAACTGAAGGCAGTGTGGGGGTGGTGGGGGGGGCGAAATGCACCTCCTCAGTGTGCTCGCCCGTCCACCTCTTTCTCATTGAAGGCTCGCTGAGGCAAGGAGTGGCAGATTGGTTCTAGCAGCAGTGCCTGGGGCACGATATTGACGCAGGCTTCTCTCCCCTCTGCCCGCGAACGTGGATCGAGTATAGAGGCCCGCTCAAGCGAAGCTCTGTCCGCACGTCGGACCCCTTGCGCTTCCACACGGGTGGGGGAGGAAGGAGATGCCGGTGGAGGGGGGGTGGAGCAGGACCGCGGGGAGCACGAGGAGGAGGGAGCGAAGGGGGCAATGTGGCAGCGCAAGGCGCGCCGGGGGCAGGGGCGCGCTCCTCCTGGACGCTCATCCACCGGTGGCGCTGGCAGATGTCCACCAGGCGCTCCCTGGAGTTGGGGTCCTTGGGCCCCTCCCCGTCCCCAGCCCCTCTCCAACCCCACCCCTCCCTCTCCCCCTCCCGCCCCTCCCCTCCCCCCGTCCCTCTCCCCCCCCTCCCCCAGCCACTCTCCAACCAACCCCTCCCCCTCCCTCTCCCCCCCCCCATCCCCTGCCCATCGCGGCTGATCTTCCCCCCCCCCATGCCTGCCTCTTCGCCTGCGCCCGTCCCCCCCCCGTCCCGAAGATGGATCTCCCTCGGGGTGGGCCAGCTTGTCGGCAATCTGCGAAAACGCTCGCCCACCCTTCCGCTCGCCCCCTCTCCTCCACCCGCCTCCCCCCGCCTCCCCCCCGAAGAAGGATCTCCCCCGGGGCGGGCGACGGCCAAGAACTGTTGCTTAGCGTGTCGCGGCGGCGGTCCCGGCGACACGCGATGACATGCGAGCGGACAGCGTTTCGCTCCGCTCCGCACGGCGAGAGGCTGGGCAAGGCTCGCGACGTCGACGCTTCGGGGACCGGAACGTGGACAGCGTGTCGCGCCGAAGCGCGGTGGGCCAGAATCGGCGACGCGGCACGCTAAGCTAGAGTTCCTGACCGTAGCCTGTCGGCAACATGCGAAGACGCTCTCTCGCTCTCTCTGTCTATCTCTCGCTCTCTGTTTGTCTCTCTCTCTCTCTCTCTCTCCCTAACTCTCTCTCCCTCTCCCTCTCGGGACGGGCGAGGCGGGCGACGCGATGCGGCACAGCCTCTGCATTGCAGCGCCGCCGGCCCAAGAGGCACCCAAGACGGCACAAGAGATCTTCCCGTGGGGCCCAAGACGGCCTCAGAAAGCCCTTCGACAGCCCAAGACGGCCCCACAACGGCCCCCAGACACCCACCATACGGCTAAGAGAGACCCCAGGAGGGTCCAAGAAAGCCCCAGACCGGCGAACGAGGGCCCCAAGACGGCCCAACAGAGCCCCAACGGATCCCCAAGACTGCCCCGCAGGAGGTTAAGACAGTCCCAAGACGGCACAAACGAGTTTCATCATCACCATCATACATCACCAATGATGAACCACCAACCACCACCATCATCATCAACATCATCAGCATCAGCAACAACATCATCACCATCACCACCACCACCACCACCACCACCATCATCATCATCATCATCATCATCATCATCATCATCATCATCACCGTCACCATCACCATCACCATCATCATCATCACCATCATCATCAGCAGCAGCAGAAGCAGCAGCGGCAGCAGTAGCAGTATCATCATTATCGTCCTCCTCTTTCTCCTCATCATCATCACCAGCATCATCATCAGCATCATTATCACCACCACCACCATCATCAATATCACCATTACCATAACCATCACCATCATCATCATCATCATTATCATCATCATCATCATCATCATCATCATTCTCATTATCATCACCACCACCATCCTCCTCATCATCATCAGCATCGTCGAGGTCATCCTGATCACCACCACCACCACCATCATCATCATCATCATCATCATCGTCATCATGATCCTCATCATATTCATCCTCATCACCATCAGCATTATCACCATCATAACCATCACCAACAGCATCATCATCACCATCACCCTCATCATCATCATCAGCAGCATCATCATCATCGTCATCGTCATCATCATCACCACCATCGCCATCAAATCACCATACCAAACGTCATCGCCGTCGTCGTCATCATCACCACCATCTCTACCGCCACCTCTACCATCATCATCATCATCATCATCATCAACATCATCACAATCGTCATTTCATCATCATCACAACATCACCATCACCATCATCATCATCATCATCATCATCATCATCATCATCATCATCATCATCGCCGTCATCCTCATCAGCATCATCACCATCACCATCACCATCACCATCACCATCACCATCACCATCACCATCACCATCACCATCACCATCACCATCATCGCCATCATCACCATCACCATCACCATCATCACCATCATCATCACCATCATCATCATCACCATCATCACCATCACCATTATCACGGCTCTCCAAAGCCTGGAGACACGAATTGTCCCACGTGACGGTCTCCCGTGCCCCCTCGAACAATCGCCACCGAGAATGCTGGGCTGGCACGGTGCCGGGACTTGCCGCAGGCAGCTGGATATGACCAAGGCAGACCTGCTGGGACGTACGAGGTACTCGTGGCTCTGGTCATCAACGCCCATTCTTCCTTTGACGCAGCTTTCTGACACGCCGACGGCGGCACGACCTAAAGCGCGGAGCAAAAACATGTACGCCATACGTGACATGAGCAGAATGGTTGGATGTCGGTAGTGTGCGCGTGCAGAGCCTGTTAGGATGTCAGGAATGAGGGCATGTTAGGAATGAGAGCAGGCCAGTCGAGTAATGGAACACTCTTCCATGGTGGCAATAGCTCACCCTTCTCCTCCTCATCCGCCCCCCCCCCCCCTTTGCTAACATTGGGAGGCACGCGACCGACACGATGGGCAGCGGCGGACTGTCCTTCAAGACTTGCGGCCTCTTAGAGAACACCTGATCAATCGCGTCAGGGATATGAAAGGGCACAAGCGGCTTCACTGAATCCATGGCCCTCTGCGTTGAGGGACGGGAATGAGAAAGAAGGAGTGCACAGGTCTGAGGGAGGCGGGGGGGAGGATGGACAAGGCGCATGCAACGCACCTCTGCGGGATGGGGGGCCTGTTCTGTCGAGTGTGGGGCCACGTCTATAGGGGCCTGAGCTAGGGTGGAAGGATGGCTCTGGACGCGGCCGAGAAGATGGCAGCTGCAGGGAAGCACAGGGAAACGCCACCGAATCGCACAAGACTGAAGGCAACCGATAAGACGAACTCTGCTTTGGTCGCCGCCCGGAAGGAGCAGCGCGCTTAAAACCCACCAAGTTGCCGGACATGGTCTCTCGGTGCCGGACAAAGGACGTATGTCAGAAGCGTTTTGTTGTCACCCCTTCCGCAGCATCCAGCAACATTCGAATTCGTTCACGTGTGAGCAGAGACCTGCAACGGCAGGATACAGCCTGCGAAACAAAGTTGGACACGGACGTGTGCCCTTTTCGGGAGGTGGCATTTGCGTGCGCATCATATCAAGGACAGACCCATGAAGCCCTGAGCTGCCCCGATACGCAACACGCAACACGTAGCGTGGTGACACGGAGCTCAGCACGGATATTGAAAACGTACGTCTGGCGCGACACGTTCGCCAAGGCGTGGGCCAACATGTTGAGCCAAGACGCAGCGCGTGGCACGGACGTTTTGAGCACGGTACGCGTTGCGTTTCAAAACGGGCACATCAGGGCAGCTAAGATGCAGTCACATCGGGCGCTGCACGCACGCCGAGCCGATGTCGGCCAAAACGTTCATGGACATTCTGCGGCGCTTGGCGCGCCTGGGCGGCGGCCCCTCCGTGCCCGAACCGCCCTGAGACTCTCAGACCCCTAGTTCACTATCAGAATGCGAGGAGGAGGAGGGGGAGGAGGAGGAGGAGGAGGAGGAGGAGGAGGAGGGGGAGGAGGAGGAGGGGGAGGGAGAGGAGGAGGCGGAGGAGGAGGAGGAGGAGGAGGAGGAGAGCGTCGGACGGGTCTCAAAATCTGCATACGCGGTACAAGCTTACACGCCAGGTGGCTCCCGACGGCAACCTCAAGCGGCCTCGAGCAGTCTCAAGATGCCCCGAAGCCCTTCGCACCAAGCACACCTGCGAGCCTCACGCGGCTGCAAAGTGCAATGGGACCCTCGGCGCCGAGCGCATCCTCGCGCCCCAGGCGGCCTCTTGATGCCGCGAAGCCCTCGGTGCCGTCTCAAAGTGGCACGAAACCCTCGGCGCCTATAGGATTCGGGACGGCCAAGGCATGCAATACCATTGGAACCCTGACGAAGACGCCACGAAACATGCGGGCCCGACGCGGGAGCGGAATCCATTCCCAAACATTTCTTCTCGGACTGTGGATGTCAGGGAACACCTCGCCGAGGTGGCAATCATTGAAGTTGCAGAGTTGGACGGCACATGGCAGTCTAAAAGCCCGCTGGCACAAAAGGAACACACTTACGCCTGTAGCATTATGCCCGACCGTGCTGCGCGCCAGCTCTCGCAGAGCCAACGCCCCGCAAAAGCTTCCCTGTTCCTTGCGGTAAGACTTGCTACGCCTCCTCCTCCTCCTCCTCCTCCTCCTCCTCCTCCTCCTCCTCCTCCTCCTCCTCCTCCTCCCCCTCTCATTCGTTTGACCTGCGCTCGGGGTAGGCTCCGAATCAGAAGGCCCTGCGTCTGTTGCGCAAGAGTGCCACACAGCGGAACGGGTGTACCTTGACCTGGGTCCTCGGGGTCGCCCAGGGCGCCCTGGCCTCCTCTCATGGATGTATAGTGGTCATGGCGGGGTGGTGGCAGTAAGTCGGGCAGCGCCATGGGAGGTCACCACTAGGAGGGTCCCCACCTTCTCCTGGAAGCCGAGGGTCGAATGTGGGGTCGAAGACCGATGAGGTGTGTTGGACGTCTTTGGGCGTCCTGGTGACCCCAATCGACACTGCCTGGGTATAGGGGGTCATGGCGGTCCTGGCCCCAGTCCTCAGGGGGTCGCCCAGGGCTCCATTGCCTTACTTTGCTTTGCACTGGGCCTTCTTTGAACAACATGTTCCATAATATCGCCATGCGTCTATTTGTCTTGCAAGCTGCTCTGCGCGCTTTGCTTTGCGCAGCTGTACTTCGAATTGCATGTCTTCCCATGGCGCCATACTGCTCTGCTTTGCTTGATTCGAATTCCTTTGCATTGCGGAGTGCGTTGCGCTGCAGCGCTTTGAGGTAATTCGTTGCGCTGGCTTGCATGTATGGAGTTGTACTGCCTCGAAAGAAAGACGATCCTCGACTGGGGTCACGTGGGCTTCATCGGATGATGCCCAGGCTACCTCCTCGCCCCCCTCACGATCGCGGCCCAGCATCCACTGGAGCGTCTGAAGACTTAAACGCGGAATGCACGTGAGCGACGACCAGAAAAGGGACTTCCGCACGATGACATAGCAACCTTACGCCGCAGCTTACGCGGGCCACCAGCGTGGCACGCAACATTGGAAGCGAAGGCGCTTACGCGCGACCTTACGCGGGCAGCTCACGCGCTAATGTCGGTGAAGACGACCCCCTTTTTCTGCGTCGATCACGTCGGACCCCGCCCCACGTACACATCGCATTCTGATCGTGTCTTAGCCTGAGGCCCCTGGTCCCAGGACGGCCTCAAAGGACCAGGCACAGACCGGCCGGAGATGAGCGAAAGACGGGCCCAGAGGTGCAGCACCCCCTGGAATAGCGAGAGCTGGAACGACGCACGCGCGCACCTCCTCCTCCTCCTCCTCCTCCTCCTCCTCCTCCTCCTCCTCCTCCTCCTCCTCCTCCTCCTCCTCCTCCTCCTCCTCCTGTGTTCCGCCGCAGCGGCGCGGCTCCGCACCGCGGTCGGCGGCAGCCGAGGGGCACCACGGGGCCTCCTTGGGCACCGCGGCAGAAGGAGGGCCGCTGGCGGGGGCTGGAGGCCGAGAGGCGCAAAAAGACGTCGCGTCGTGGCTTTTTCGCAGCGCGAGGGGGTCTGGAGGGGAAGAAGCCGCGGGCGGGGGAGGACGCTCCGAGCATGCAGCTCTTGCGCGTGTGTGCAGGAGCAGAGGGCGCGTGTGCACGGTGCAGGCTGCAGGGAAGCTGGGGGTGACGCTCTCCGTGTCCGCCGCTCGCGGTCGGGGCCCCCGCTACCAAAGGCAGCGGGCGCGCCGGTCCTTGCGTACGGCGGCGGCGGGTTGGACCTCAGCGTGGACCAGATCGGGAAGATGCTACAGACCCAGACCCCTTCGCGTTGTGGAAAAAAACACGATGGGAGATGTTTCGCTATTTTCGACATCCGGGGGCCCCTCCTGGGCCTCGGGACCGTCAAAAAACTACTCGGGATGAAAAACTGGTCCCGGGGAAGGGGTCCAGACCTCTGGGGGTCAACGTTGTGCAAAAATCACGACGTCGGGGGTCTGGGAAATACACATGGGGGACGGAAGAGGCGCTGGCAAAGGAGATGGTCACCTGCTTCGCCAAGCTGCGCGAGCTCGACCGCGCTGTTGCTGCCAAGGCTGCTGAGGCCGAGGCCGAGGCCGAGGCCGACGCCAAGGCCAAGGCCATGGCAGAGGCGGCAAGGGCAGCCCCCACCGCCCCAGGTACTGCAATGGCCGGGCCCATGGACACCGACGATCTCGAGGACATGCACGGCTTCTTCAAGACGGCGTTCGGACCTGATGCCCACGGAGAACGATGATGCCCTGCGTGCGGCAACCAAGCGACGTGGCGAGGCCGGCGGCAGCTACGCCAAGGAGGCCAAGACTGGCGCAGCGTGGTGGCGTGAGCAGGCCGTGGTCATGGCTGGTGTTGCTCACGCTCCTGGCGTTCAGCTGCAGGGGGGACTGGCTCGCGAGGGGGCGGAGGCCCTCGAGGCCCAACGAGTCTTGACTCCAGGGGGAGGAGGAGGAGGAGGAGGAGGAGGAGGAGGAGGAGGAGGAGGAGGGAGGAGGAGGGGGAGGAGGAGGAGGAGGAGAAATATGATGATGATGATGATGATGATGATGATGATGATGATGATGATGATGATGATGATGATGATGATGATGATGATGATGATGATGATGATGATGAAGATGATGATTATGATGATGATGATGATGATGATGATGATGATGATGATGATGATGATGAAGATGAAGATGAAGATGAACATGATGATGATGATGCTGATGATGATGAGGAGGAGGAGGTGGAGGAGGAGGAGGAAGGCGGGAGGAGGGAGGAGGGAGGAGGGAGGAGGAGGGAGGAGGGAGGAGGAAGGCGGGAGGAGGGAGGAGGAAGGCGGGAGGAGGGAGGAGGGAGGAGGGAGGGAGGAGGGGCCGACGCCGTCCAAGTTCTACCTGGAGAGCGCCTGCGTCCGCCTCGCATGGCCCGGTGCGCCGACCTCGTCTGTCTTGCCGGGCGAGGCGACGTCGGGTGCGTGCGCTGCGGCCGAGGGGTCGAGGTGCTGTGATGCAGCACCTCGGTTGTCACGATGGCCCCGTTGCCTCGGGGGGGGGAGCTGGGCGAGTCCGCCGCTGCCGTGGGCCGAGATGCTGTGATTCAGCACCGCCGCAGAGACGAGGGCCCCATCCCCCCCACTCGATGAGCGTTGGTCGGGACCACGTGCTGGACGGCAACGGCAGTCGGAGTAACCCCCAGTGGACCCTGCAGTGTTGAGGTTGTATGCGCGTACGCCAGTGTGAGTGCTACATTTGGACTGGCACAAAATTTGGCGACCTGGAGGCGAGCGAGAAGTGTAGTGGCAAACCTCGTCCACCTAATGTTCGCCACGTTGGGTCCAACTTGGAATCGTCGGCCTTCGAGCGAGGCGGGGACGCTGTCAACGGATGTGTCATCTCCGCGCACACGTCTTCATACGGGCCCATGCTCAAGGTGCTGGCAGTCCCCATGTATGCGATCAACGGGGTGGTTCGAATTCTGGAGCATCATACGATGCAGAACCGCCTCGCCCATGTGCAGAAGAAAGCGTTGGAATTGAGCATGTCTGGAGTATGGGCACCTGCGGTCTCGACTGGACGCGGTGGGACAGCAGGTGGTGTCGCAGTCACCTCGACGGTGAAAGTGCTGATCACGGCGCCGCCACTGCTGCAGAGCGCTGAGCTGGCTCCTGGCAGTGCTGTTGCTGGGCGTGCGCACTAGGGGCGACCAGGAGGTAGAGTTGTCTTATCGTTTTGCCTTGTCGTGGACGTCAAGATGGCAGGTGAAAGCGTTGAGTTTTTCACGACCGCCATCCAGTACCTAGTCAGGCTGAACGCCACCGGCCAGGCGTGTGGCGTGGGAGGCGACTTCAACATGGACCCCGAAGAGGTTGAGGACTGGCTTTAGGTCGGGCGTGTCCTGCTACAGGCAGATTGTGGACGACAAATAAAACATAATCCAAAGTGATCCAAAAATAAGCAAGAGTAGTAGAAAAATCCTCCCCAGACTATTTTTTCACTACTTTTGAATTTTCCTCTAAAGTGATCCGACAAGCATCGAGAGTAGTAGAAAAATCCTCCCCAGACTATTTTTTGGCTATTCTTGGATTTTCCTCCTGGAGAGGGACAGACCCGACTTAAGACTGGTTCCGCACAGTGCGGGGCCTCCTGGCCAGGGCGTCGGAGCCGGCCTGCGTCCAGGCCAGTCCAGGTACCTCCAGGCAGCTCTTCTCCGTGTGCGAGCGGTGGGTGCTGTAGACGGGTCCTCCTCCTCCTCCTCCTCCTCCTCCTCCTCCTCCTCCTCCTCCTCCTCCTCCTCCTCCTCCTCCTCCTTCTCCCCGTCCGACAATAGACGAGGAAGCAGTCCGATGCTGGCCACCACCGCGGCAGAAGGAGGAGGGAAGAAGAGGCAAGTCCTCAGCCAGAAAAGAAACCAGTGGGCACTCCGCCATGTGCCACATGCACATGCCATGCAAGCGCGAGTCCAGCCCGCGAACACATGCTAGGGACACAATGCGTTGCATGATTGGTTCAGGCAGCTGGTGAACACACGGCAGCGGGAGCAGCCGTCGCGAAACTTGATCGGATGCGGGCGGCGTTTCTACACCCGGGATGAACGAACTTCGTGCCCGTGTTAATCAGCACCTGCCTATGGTCCACTTGCCGACGTTAGGCCCGAAGCTGGGCCCCGTGCTGCTGCGAGGCGAGCAGCAATAGCCACATGAGGGCTCGCGGCATGTGCCGTCCAGTGGGTAGCTCCCGCGGCATGATGATGAGCAGGGAACAGTTGGACATTATCTGGCCGAAGCTTCACTGAGACAGCCACGCATGCCGCCCCCCCAAAAAAGTAGCACACATTCGGCATCCGTTTCGTGTTCAGCAAATCATGAGGAGCAGGAGGAAAAGGAACAGGAGGAGGAAGAGGAGGAGGAGGAGGAGGAAGAGAAGAAGGGGATGGGGGAGGTAAGCGGTAATGACGAAGAGAAGCTGCCACCCGGCCTTCAACCGCCGCCAGATCGTACGAAACGCCCGTGGCATAGGCAGGCAGACCGACGCATAAACTAACAGGAGGGCAGCCGAGCCAGACAACAAAGGATCTAGGCTAGATTGGGTGAACAAACGGAAAATAACGTGACTAGGTCTCCTCGATCCACGTCCCCAACCGAACTTGGCCAACCTTATCCGTTTCGGTATGGCTGCTGGGTCCCCTCCCCCGATAGGAGACGCCGCGACCTCCTCGCAAAGCTCGTTGACGCGCACTCCCGTGTGGTAGAGCGCGGCGGAGCCCTTGATGCGGCCTGCAGCCTCGCACGGAGGGCAGGGTGAAGGGAGGGAAGTAGGAAGGAGTACTGAACAGGAGGAAGGCGAGGGGAGGAGGAGGATGAGGAGTAGGAGGAGGAGTAGGAGGAGGAGGAGAGGAGAAGAAGGAGCGCACCGATATTGACTTACGCCACGGCCGTACGCAGCCAAACTATTGTAGCTGCTCCTGGAGATACGACGTGCGAAACTGACATAATTTGTCGACTTACTGCAGTACCCGCTGCGCAGATGTCATGCAACTTGCAACTCAAACTATTACGTACGTTCGTATGTACGTGCTACTGTTACTGTTTCTTTTACTGTTGCTACTACTACTACTACTACTACTACTACTACTACTACTACTACTACTACGACTACTACTACTACTACTACTACCACTACTACTACTACTACTACTACTTACTACTACTACTACTACTACTACTACTACTACTACTACTACTACTACTACGACTACGGACTACGACTACGACTACGACTACTACTACAGCTACTTACTACTACTATACCTACCTTCTACTACTACTACGGTGCTAACAACTACTACGGCTGCTAGTACTACGAGTACGGCTACTACGACTACGAACGACGACGAAGACGACGACGACGACTACTACTACTACTACACTATCACTACACTACTAACGGCGACGACGACGCCTACTACTAACTACTAACTACTAACTACTAACTACTACCACTACTACCTCTACTACCACTACTACCACTACTACCACTACTACCACTACTACCACTACTACCACTACTACCACTACTACTACTACTACTACTACTACTACTACGACTACTACTACTACTACTACTACTACTACTACTACTACTACTACGATTACGACTACTACTACGACTACGACTACGACTACGACTACTGCCACTCCTACTACTCCTAATATTACTACGCGGCCACGATTACCACTACTACTACTACTACTACTACTACTACTACTACTACTACTACGACTACGACTACGACTACTACTACTACTACTACTACTACTACTACTACTACTACTTACTACTACTACTACTATTACCATACGACTACGACGACGCACTACTCTACTACTACACTATACGCCCACTACTACTACTACTACTACTACTACTACTACTACTAACTACTACGACACGACGACGACGACGCGACGAACGACGACGAACTACTAACTACTACTACTACTACTACTACTAAGACCACTACTACTGCTACTAACTACTGCTTACGAACGACGACTACTACTACTAATACTACTAAGACTACTACGACTGCGACATACAACCATTCCTACGACCTACTACTAGACTACTCTACTACTACTACTACACTACTACTACTACTAATAACTACTACTACTACTACTACCACTACACTACATTACGACTACTAACTACTACTGACTACTACTTACTACTACTGATTCAGAACTACTACGACATTCCCTGGGCTCAGCTGTCCGCGGCTACTAACTACTACACTACTACTACTACTACTACTACTACTACTACTTACTACTAACTAACTACTACGACTACTACTACTACTCACTACTACTGTCTACTACAAATACTACTATTACTACTACTACTACTACTACTACTACTACTACTACTACTACTACTACTACTACTACTACTGCTACTGCTACTACTACTACTGCGACTACAGCTGCTACTACTACAACCAGTACTGCTACTCCTACTTGGATTTCTACCACTACTACGATTACTACTAGCACTGCTATCACGACTACTACAACCATTACTATTGCTACTACTACTACTACTACTACTACTACTACTACTACTACTACTACTACTACTACTACTACTACCCATACGACTACTATTGCTACTACTACCACTACGACGAGTATTACTACTACTACTGGTACTACGACTACTAGTGCTACTACAACTACTACTGCGAATACTACGACCGCTACTACTACTACTACTACTACTACTACTACTACTACTACTACTACTACTACTACTACTACTACTACTACGACCACGACTACTACTACGACTACGACCACTGATACTACGACTACGACAGCTACTACTACTACGACTACGACTGCGACCACCACTATGACTGCGACGACTACTACTGCTACTTCTACTGCTGCTGCTGCTGCTGTTCTTTCTGCTGCTGCTATTACTACTCCTACTACTACTACTACTACTACCAATCCTGCTGCTACTACTACTACAACTACTATTAAGATTTCCACGGCTACTGCTACTACCACTATGCGTACGACTGCTACTGCTGCTACTACTACTACTACTACTACTACTACTACTACTACTACGCCTACTACTACAACTACTAGTACTACTACTACTACTACTACTACTACTACTACTACTACTGCTACTACTGCTACTACTACTGCGGCTACAACGAATACTAATACTACTGCTACGAAGACTACTACTACAGCTACTACTACTGCTACTACTCCAAATATTACACCTATCACCTACGACTACGACGACGACGGCTACCACTACTACTACTACTACTACTACGACGACGACTGCTGCTACTACTACTACTACTACTACTCCTGATTCTACTACTACTATTACTCCTACTACCACTACTACTACTACTACTACTACTACGACGACTACTACTACTACTACTAGTACGACTACTACTACAACTGCTACACCAACTTCTGCTGCTACTACTACTACTACTACTACTATTAACACTACTACGACTGCGACGACGACGACTATTAGTACTACAACTACTACGACTACAACTACAACTACAAGTACCATTATGACGACTGCTACTCGTAATTCTACGACTACGACTACGACTACGACTACTCTTACTGCTGCTGCTGCTGATTTGCCACTGCTACTACTACTGCTAATCCTACTTCTACTACCACTGCTACCACTACTACTACTACTACTACTACTACTACTGCTACTACTACTACTGCTACTACTACTACTACTACTACTACTACTACTACTACTACTACGACCACCACTACGACTACTACGACTACCACTACTACTACCACTACGACTACCACTACCACTACCACTACGACTACCACTACCACTACTACTTCTACTACTACTACCACTACCACTACCACTACTACGACTACCACTACCACTACGACTACTACGACCACCACTACCACTACTACTACTCCTGCTACTATTACCACTACCACTGCTACCACTACTACTGCTAGTATTACTACTACTAGTGCTACTACCGCTACTACGACGACTACGACTACTACTACGACTACTGCTACGACTACTACTACTACTACTACTGCTACTACTACTACTACTACTACTACTACTACTACTACTTCTACTACTACTACTTCTACTACTACTACTACTACTACTACTACTACTACTACTACTACTACTACTACTACTACTAGTACTACTACTACTACTACTACTACTACTACTACTACTACTACTACTACTACTACTACTTCTACTACAACTACTACTACTGCTTGCGACTACGCATGCTACCAATACTACTAATCTCTACTACAACTTACTACTACGACTACAGACAGCAGCTGCTGCTACACTACTAACTACAACTACTACTACTAACTAACGGCTACGACCAACTAACTAGACTGCTAACTACTACTAGTTCTGCTACGCACTACTACTACTAAAAATAAACTAAACGACTTCTACTGCTGCTGTTTCTGCTACTAGTACTACCCTAGTAATCCTACTACTACTACGACGACTACTACTACGACTACTGCTGCGACTACAACTAGTACGACGACGACTACTACTACTACTACTACCACTACTACTACTACTACTACTACCACTACCACTACTACTTCTACTACTACTACTACTACTACTACTACTACTACTACTACTACTACTACTACGACTACTACTGCTTCTTCTACTACTACTACTACTACTACTACTACTACTACTACTACTACTACTACTACTTCTGCTACTACCACTCTACTACTACTACTACTACTACTACTACTACTACTACTACTACAACTACTACTACGAACCACCACCTACGACTTACACGACTACGAATAAATACGGACCATGACGGCGACTACTTTCATTACTATTATACTACTACTATTGCGAGGCGGGTACTGCTGTTTACTACACTACTACCACTATACTACGACTACTACACTACGACTGACGACTACGACTACGACTACGACTACGACTACGACTACGACTACTACTACTACTACTTCTACTTCTACTACTACTTCTACTACTACTACTACTACTACTACTACGGACCTTACTTCTACTACTACGGTTCCTGCTACTATCACTATTAACCTACCACTGTTACCACTACTGCTGCTACGAGTATTACTACTACTACTGCTACGACCACTACTACTACTACTACTACTACTACTACTACTACTACTACTACTACTACTACTACTACTACTACTACTACTACTACGACTACTACGACTACTACGACGACTACTACTACTACTACTGCTACTACTACTACTACTACTACTACTACGGTTACGACTACGACTACGACTACGACTACTTACTTACTATACTATACATCTATACTACTGCTACTACTGCTACTACTACTACTACTACTACTTACTACTACTACTACTACTTACAGCGACTACGATTACGACTAATGCTGCGACCTACAACTAGTACTACGACGATCTATACTACTACTGACTACTACTACCGCTACTACTACTACTAATACTACGTGGATGTAAAAGAATTAACGCGAAACCCATCCGACTCATTGAATTCCGCCATTCAAAGATATGGAACGCAAGCTAGGCATGAACGGCCCCAGGTTGAAAAAAGTGCTTCCGTGTTTCGCGTTTATTGTTTACATTTTCGCGGGCAGCTGCCGATCTGGCCCTACCTGGAACTCGCGGCCTTTGAATGGCGAAATCATATGTTATGAATAAGTTTCGCGCTAATTGTTTACATCCACGGCCTTCCAGCAACGCTAACTTAGTATCCCTTATGCGCGACGTACGCGATATTGAATAAACGAATAGTAGCCAGCGTGGCCCCTGAACGCCGATGTCTTGCAACATGCCACGCGGGCAATCTAGGCTGGTGCAACGCATGCTATGCAACCTAGTAGCCGCGAGCCACGGGTGCAGTTCGGAAAACGCCCACGCGAGCAAGCATCCGCTCCTCAAGCAATGCAAAGCAACCAAACCAAAGCACAAAATGCCTAGAGCTGGCTCCGGGCACCCAAGATGTGGCCTGGGAGTTGTGTTCTGGGAACGCGAAGAGCATAAAGTGGCCTACTGTTGGCTCCGGGCACTCACGATGTGGCCTGGGATGGTGTTCTGGCAAGATGCATCGTGATTCCGGACAAGAGTTTCACACTTTCCAACGTTATGATTTTTGTGTCCTAGCCTGGCTAAGACGAAACGAACATGAAAGCCACGAAGTGCGATAGGGTTGCAACTTTCCAACGTTATGAATGCCTTTTTGGAGCTCTGGTGCAGGACTTCCTCACAAAAACGACGCCGTTCGTAACGTTGAAGCTTCTTGAATAAAGAATATTTTAATATTCATATTTAAGCGTTTCCAACGTTACGAACGGCGTCGTTGTTGTGAGGAAGTCCTGCACCAGAGCTCCAAAAAGGCATTCATAACGTTGGAAAGTTGCACCCCTATCGCACTTCGTGGCTTTCATGTTCGTTTCGTCCTAGCCAGGCTAGGACACAAAAAATCATAACGTTGAAAAGTGCGAAACCCTTGCCCGGAATCACGATGCATCTTGCCAGAACACCATTCCCAGGCCACATCGTGAGTGCCCGGAGCCAACAGTAGGCCACTTTGTGCTCTTCGCGTTCCCAGAACACCACTCCCAGGCCACATCTTGGGTGCCCGGAGCCAACTCTAGGCCATTTTGTGCTTTGCTTTGCGTTGCTTTGCATTGCTGAGACCCCTGAGACCTGCGACACCTGTCGGTCCTGTGGGACCTGCGAGACTTGCGAAACTGGTGGGACCTGTGGGACCTACGACACCCGAGGAGCTTGCAACACCTGTGGGACCTGGGGGACCCCTGTGGCCTGTGGGACCCGTGGGACCTGCAAAACCTGTGGGACCGGTGGGGCCCGCAACACATGTGGGACCTGCGGAACCACTGGGGCTTGTCGGACCTGCGACACCCGTGGGACCTGGGGGTCGTCTGTGGTCCGTGGAACCCTGTGGGACGCCTGAGAGCCAGCCGAAGCAACGCGTGAATGCGGCAGGCATTTGAAGGTGGCAGAAGCGAAAAGTGTCGGGAAATGTACGAGCTTAGCGTAGTCTTGGGGCCCGTAACAGCGTAGTCTTGGGGCCCGTAACAAAATGGCAGCCTTCCAGCAACGCTAACTTAGTATCCCTTATGCGCTACTTACGTGATATTGAACAAACGAATAGTAGCCAGCGTGGCCCCCGAACGTCGATGTCTTGCAATCCACGCGGTGCAATCTAGGCGGTGCAACGCATGCTATGCAACCTAGGTAGCGCAAGCCACGCGGTGCAGTTCATGCAACGCACAGCGACGCCAAGCAACGCTAAGCAATGCAAAGCAACCAAACCAAAGCACAAAATGGCCTAGAGCTGGCTCCGGGCACCCAAAATGTGGCCTGGGCATTGTGTTCTGGGAACACGAAGAGCACAAAGTGGCCTACTGTTGGCTCCGGGCACTCACGATGTGGCCTGGGAATGGTGTTCTGGCAAGATGCATCGTGATTCCAGACAAGAGCTTCACACTTTCCAACGTTATGATTTTTTGCGTCCTAGCCTGGCTAGGACGAAACGAACATGAAAGCCACGAAGTGCGATAGGGTTGCAACTTTCCAACGTTATGAATGCCTTTTTGGAGCTCTGGTGCAAGACTTCCCCACAAAAACGACGCCGTTCGTAACGTTGAAGCTTCTTGAATAAAGAATATTTGAATATTCTTATTTAAGCGTTTCCAACGTTACGAACGGCGTCGTTTTTGTGGGGAAGTCCTGCACCAGAGCTCCAAAAAGGCATTCGTAACGTTGGAAAGTTGCAACCCTATCGCACTTCGTGGCTTTCATGTTCGTTTCGTCCTAGCCAGGCTAGGACACAAAAAATCATAACGTTGGAAAGTGTGAAACTCTTGCCCGGAATCACGATGCATCTTGCCAGAACACCACTCCCAGGCCACATCGTGAGTGCCCGGAGCCAACAGTAGGCCACTTTGTGCTCTTCGCGTTCCCAGAACACCACTCCCAGGCCACATCTTGGGTGCCCGGAGCCAACTCTAGGCCATTTTGTGCTTTGCTTTGCGTTGCTTTGCATTGCTGAGACCCCTGAGACCTGCGACACCTGTCGGTCCTGTGGGACCTGCGAGACCTGCGAAACTGGTGGGACCTGTGGGACCTACGACACCCGAGGAGCTTGCAACACCTGTGGGACCTGGGGGACCCCTGTGGCCTGTGGGACCCGTGGGACCTGCAAAACCTGTGGGACCCGCAACACATGTGGGACCTGCGGAACCACTGGGGCTTGTCGGACCTGCGACACCCGTGGGACCTGGGGGTCGTCTGTGGTCCGTGGAACCCTGTGGGACGCCTGAGAGCCAGCCGAAGCAACGCGTGAATGCGGCAGGCATTTGAAGGTGGCAGAAGCGAAAAGTGTCGGGAAATGTACGAGCTTAGCGTAGTCTTGGGGCCCGTAACAGCGTAGTCTTGGGGCCCGTAACAAAATGGCAGCCTTCCAGCAACGCTAACTTAGTATCCCTTATGCGCTACTTACGTGATATTGAACAAACGAATAGTAGCCAGCGTGGCCCCCGAACGTCGATGTCTTGCAATCCACGCGGTGCAATCTAGGCGGTGCAACGCATGCTATGCAACCTAGGTAGCGCGAGCCACGCGGTGCAGTTCATGCAACGCACAGCGACGCCAAGCAACGCTAAGCAATGCAAAGCAACCAAACCAAAGCACAAAATGGCCTAGAGCTGGCTCCGGGCACCCAAAATGTGGCCTGGGCATTGTGTTCTGGGAACACGAAGAGCACAAAGTGGCCTACTGTTGGCTCCGGGCACTCACGATGTGGCCTGGGAATGGTGTTCTGGCAAGATGCATCGTGATTCCAGACAAGAGTTTCACACTTTCCAACGTTATGATTTTTTGCGTCCTAGCCTGGCTAGGACGAAACGAACATGAAAGCCACGAAGTGCGATAGGGTTGCAACTTTCCAACGTTATGAATGCCTTTTTGGAGCTCTGGTGCAAGACTTCCCCACAAAAACGACGCCGTTCGTAACGTTGAAGTTTCTTGAATAAAGAATATTTGAATATTCTTATTTAAGCGTTTCCAACGTTACGAACGGCGTCGTTTTTGTGGGGAAGTCCTGCACCAGAGCTCCAAAAAGGCATTCGTAACGTTGGAAAGTTGCAACCCTATCGCACTTCGTGGCTTTCATGTTCGTTTCGTCCTAGCCAGGCTAGGACACAAAAAATCATAACGTTGGAAAGTGTGAAACTCTTGCCCGGAATCACGATGCATCTTGCCAGAACACCACTCCCAGGCCACATCGTGAGTGCCCGGAGCCAACAGTAGGCCACTTTGTGCTCTTCGCGTTCCCAGAACACCACTCCCAGGCCACATCTTGGGTGCCCGGAGCCAACTCTAGGCCATTTTGTGCTTTGCTTTGCGTTGCTTTGCATTGCTGAGACCCCTGAGACCTGCGACACCTGTCGGTCCTGTGGGACCTGCGAGACCTGCGAAACTGGTGGGACCTGTGGGACCTACGACACCCGAGGAGCTTGCAACACCTGTGGGACCTGGGGGACCCCTGTGGCCTGTGGGACCCGTGGGACCTGCAAAACCTGTGGGACCGGTGGGACCCGCAACACATGTGGGACCTGCGGAACCACTGGGGCTTGTCGGACCTGCGACACCCGTGGGACCTGGGGGTCGTCTGTGGTCCGTGGAACCCTGTGGGACGCCTGAGAGCCAGCCGAAGCAACGCGTGAATGCGGCAGGCATTTGAAGGTGGCAGAAGCGAAAAGTGTCGGGAAATGTACGAGCTTAGCGTAGTCTTGGGGCCCGTAACAGCGTAGTCTTGGGGCCCGTAACAAAATGGCAGCCGTGGATGTAAAAAATTAACGCGAAACCCATCCGTAACATTGAATTCCGCCATTCAAAGATATGGAACGCAAGCTAGGCATGAACGGCCCCAGGTTGAAAAAAGTGTTTCCGTGTTTCGCGTTTATTGTTTACATTTTCGCGGGCAGCTGCCGATCTTGCCCTACCTGGAACTCGCGGCCTTTGAATGGCGAAATCCAATGTTATGAATAAATTTCGCGTTTATTGTTTACATCCACGGTACTACTGCTACTACTACTACTACTACTACTACTACTACTACTACTACTACTACTACTACTACTACTACTACTACTACTACTACTACTACTACTATTACTACTACTACTACTACTACTACTACTACTACTACTACTACTACTACTACTACTACTACTACTACTACTACTACTACTACTACTACTACTACTACTACTACTACTACTACTACTACTACTACCACCTACTACCACCTACTACTACTACTACTACTGCTACTACTACTACTACTACTACTACTACTACTACTACTACTACTACTACTACTACTACTACCACCACCACTACTACTACGACTACTCTTCCACCGCCAGATGGGGGGAGGGTGAAAAGGGGGGAGGTGGGGGAATGCGATGCCAAGAGTTATCCCGCGTGGCCCCTGGGTTGGGTTTCCGTGCGCTCGCCATCCAAAGGCACCCATGCCACAAAATAATGTATCGTCATATTCATTGTCAGTACCAACCACGTGTTCGGTGAGCTCCAGCCGCATGGCGACGATATGGTCCCCATCGCGAAATCAAACTTCACATGGGCGCCTCCTACTACCGCAAGAATGCGTTGCCGATGAAGGTCCGTCGCTCGCTCCTGGAGGCTGCCGCGCCAGACTTGTACCCGATCCATCGCATCTCTGGGATGCCAGAGGAGGCCCTCGATGCGATCCTATACTTGGCCACGGGGCTCGACCCTGACACGAAGGTCTCCCATTTCGGCAGGGACATCACGCGCGGGGACCTGCGCAATGCCATCCACAAGCAATCGAAAATGATCCTCCACTCCGACCCGCACCGCCAGACGCACCTGCGCAACCACCTCCTGCAGTTCATCTACGGTACCATCGTCGACGACTACGGCTACCCTGAGATGTTCCTGAAGGCCGCTAAGCGTGGGGCACCGCCACCGCCGCCGCAGCTTCCGAACCAGGCCGTCGCCAACGCTTCTTCGAGTTTCGCAAGTGACTCCGAAAGTGATTACTAAGCCTCGAGCCTCAATCCATAGGCTTGACATCTGCTGAGCCTCAATCTTCGGCGCATAGGAGTCTCACGAAGCCGGTTTGCGTTAACATTCGGTGTTGGGTTGTCTTCGGAAACAACAGGTCCTGGGGCCGTGTCTTCATGCATTCAATTGTTGTTGTGGGCGGAACTTCATGTGGGAGGTTGTTCGTTGGAACCGTCGATTGCCAGTGGTCGAGCCCCCAGGGTACTCAAGTAAGCACCGAAAGAGGCTTGTGCAGCACGCGGAACGAATGGCGACGGCACCATGCCTGCCAGATTTTTTCTCGCTAGTAGGTCGCCCCGCACTTTCGCTATCTTCGGAGCCGATGCCTGCAATGGGGTGTGATGCATCGCCGAACGATTGGCACGCCTAGCTGTTCCAGAAAGTTTCTGCGGAGTGTGGTCACGCCTCAGCGGTCGCCGTCATTGCGTCTGTTTCGGCCCCGCCGTGACCTCCGTAGCCCCGCCTCAGAAACGTTTCGGCCTCGTCGAGGCACCCTCCAGAGCTTCGAAGTATTCCTCGAAATCGAGGGGGCACGGTCGACGCCGCTGACGACCCCAAATGGACGCTGCGGGCGATGACGGAGGAGGAAGAACATATGATACCTAGGACGAGCAGGGGTGGGCGACCAAGGACGACGAGGACGAGAGGTGGCGGCGTCGGCGCCGACGTCGACGTTGACGACGGCTCGACGAGGAGGGCGACGACCGACAACGCCAAATGGTGTTTCTACGACGCGTTCGTTTCGACATCGGGGGTCGAGGGTTTATCGTTCTGGAGTGGTGAATTCGGTCGATCCCCCTTGTGCGTTACCCTCCTCGTCCTCCTCCTCCTTCTCACCATCCGTTGCTCGAGGGGGGCTGCAACCTCTCCTCAAGCTTTGCTCTAGTGGTGTCGGCCCCTACGTATGTGATGCAACTCATGTCTTGTTTAGCAGTGGCCCGTTTCGTTGGGTCGTCGTCGTCGCCGTCGCGCGCTGGGTCGAGAGCCGCTTCGTGGCCCATCGAGGGGCCCGTGGGCCTAAGGCGGCCTGTGGCCCGAGGGGCGCACAATCGCCCTTTGGCGCCCCTCGCGTGTTTGGCGCGCATCATGCGTTCCGATCCACTCGGAAACGTAAGTGCGCAAACATGCACGAGGGGCGCCAAAAAGCGAATGTGCGCCCCTCGAGCCAATCCGTGCACAATGCACGCCTCAAACGCCAGTGTCCCTTTCCGTAGCCATCTTGGCCCAAGCATCGGGCTTCAGACATTCGTCTTCTCTTCGCGCGTGCTGGCCAGCCAGAGACATGGCCAGCCAGGCCGATCTCACAAGTCTACTGCTTCGCATTGCCATGTATCAGATGGGCCAGCCTGCGCAGGCCGCGCCGCCCCAGCCAGTCCAGCCGCCGCCACCCGCGACGGACATCGGGCAGTTGGCACTGCTGCTGTCAACGCAGCAGGCTGCGCAGAGCCAGTCTGCGCACGCGACGGCGCAGCCGACGCCGGGCCCAACGGCGCAGGATGCGGCTGCCTCGCAGTCCGCCCTGGGCAACCCCGATGAGACATCTCCTTGCAAGCTCGTGTTCGGCGACGAGTCCCAGCGGGTCTCCACGTCCTACCGCTACCTCGGGGCAGCGTGAAAGTTCAATGCGCGGACAGTCCTCCCTCGGAAGATGAAAGTGCAGGCGTTGCAGTCCTACGACTGCAAGCGCTTCTCGCCGATACTCCTCAGCGGCCTCGACGACGACGCAGTGGACGAGCTGGTCTTCATCGCTAGCAGCCTGGGCCCCGAGACGCGCATCAAGGACTTCACGGCGAAGAACAAGGGGGAGATGAGGGAGGCGATCGCAGCAGAGATCGCCAGGACCATCAGCGTGTACCCGATGCGCCTCAACGACCTGAGCGCCGACCTCGACAACACGAACGTCATCGCGAGGCGCTTCGGCTACCCCGTCGAGCGCATGCCCGTCTCTCGCAGGGGCGGCCTTGTCGAGGGCGGCAGCGCCCAGCAGCAGGCCCCCCAGGTGGCGCGGGTCGCCGCCCCAAGCATGAAGGAGGTGGTGAAACCAGCAAAGGCACAGGTGGCGCCGAAGATGGTTAAGGAGCCCGCTTTCACAAACCAGGCGGAATTCGAAGGAGCTCTTCGACGATATGGAAGAACCAAGTTCGGCCGCGGCCGCGGCCGCGCACGAGTCCGGACACGGCCCCGCCGCAGCCAGGCCGCCCCACTGGCGTCGTCGCAGCCAGCGTCCCCTTCCAACTTCATCCCGTTCAAGGGCAAGGGGCTCGAGCTCACGCCTGAGGGCAAGTTGGAGCTGTCCCCCGAGCTTCTACAGAACCTCGTCCAGCAGTCAGCGGATCGGAAGCCAGCTGAGCCCGCGCCCAGCGCGCCCGAATCTCTTCCCGAGCAGCCCCCCGAGAAGAAGTGCAAGACGGATCCCGCGAGTGCGGGCGGTGCTGGCTCTTGAGCTGTGCCCCGAAGGGGCAATGCCGTCGGCCGAGGTGCTGCGGCGAACGTATGGTCAGTCACATTGCACAGTTTTTGTTCAACGTAGGATGGTTGATCAAATCGTACAGCAGCCATAATAGCATATCATAACACCCACGACGAAACATGTTGAGGTGCGTTGACCAGCCTGGCGTCTCTTTATTTTGAAATTCGGCTGCCGCCTGCTCGCCCGCACTTGGCGCTCGGGGCCTCGCATTCGAGAATGAATGCGCGCGCCAGGTACTGTCGGGCAGGGACAAGCAAGCGGGCAGCGGCCGAGCTCGCGAGTGCTAGGGCAATCGCGACTGCACCGTCCCAGAGAAGAGCATGTAGATTCGCAGACTCCTGCAATAAACCGCCCCATCGGGCCAGCCCTGATCCATTGAGTGCTCACTGGGGTAGGTGCCGATATGCAACTTCAACGCCCTTCGAGGTTGCAGTGTCTCTCAGTGCCATATCGGCGCCTTCTTTGTGCCATCGAGGTCCCCATCGCACAAGTACCATCAGTGGGGGGCACTTTAGTGGGGCCTATCTCTGTACCCATCGGTGCTAGATGTGTTTTTTTTTGGGGGGGGTCATCTCGGCGACGATCGTTGCAACGTTCGGTTGGGTGCCATATTGGTGCCATATCGGTACAATGCCGACGCCACCTCGGTGCAACAATTGCATCGCTCCATATATGCGCATCTTGTTACGCATGTCGGTTCCAATCGTTGCAAAATGAGTTCGGTCCCGTCTTGGTACTACCAATAGTTGCCACATATGCTTGGCCCCTTTTGCGGGTCTGTCTTGGGCCGCCTCGGAGCCCCCGTCGGGGCATAGCACGTGGCCTTGAGGGTCGGCGGCGTTCGAGCCAGGGCGCTCTTGGACTCTGGGGCCCTCTTCCATCCTCCCCCCTCTTCCAGCCTCCACCCTCATCCATCCTCCACCCTCTTCCATCCCCCACCCTCTTCCACCTTCCTTCCCCACCCATTCCATTTCCTCCGACCGCAGCCATTTTGGCTCAAACACTGGCGTGCTGGAGGCATCGCGTCTAGCCGCGATGTCAGCCCTCGGGGCGCCATCGACTGGTCGATGGGCGACCCTGGCCAGGGCGGACGGCGGACGCGGCCGCCCACGTCCGCCAACGCTTTCGCCCTGGTGCTGAGGCTGTGTCGGCATTTTGCTGCAGAGCGCTCGCCGTCGGCATGGAATCCTACATCCTCTTCCGCCACATCCCAGCGCAGAGCCCGTCCATGCAGGACCGACTGGAGGAGCTGAGGTGCGCGGAGCGCCGTCGACGCCTCGACCCCCAAGCGATCGCCGCCGCCATCCGGAGAGCAACCAGACTGTCACAGCGGTGATAGGAGCGAAGGGCGAAGGACCCTGACAGCAAGATCAGCTACGCGATGACGACGATGCACAGAGACTTGATGAAGGGTGCCTTTAAGGGCGCGCCGTCGTTGGCAATGACGTGGGACCCAGGTGGGTATTCGCGGCGGAGCTACAACATTGGCTTGGTCGCTCAGACCGCAGTCCCTGGGGAGCCCATCGCTGGTGACATGTGCCCGAAGGCGCGATCTGCAGCAATCAATTGGTGGCCTCAGTGGGGCGCCCCCTCCGACGAAGCCACAGGAGGGCCGTTGCCCTCCAGTGGGGAATCCTCTTAACGACGCAGGGGGGGACGCGGGTTAGGCTCCCTCGGGGGCCTGGAAATTCTGGAAAAAAACATGGGGATTTCTCTTAAAACCCTGATGCAAAACTCTGAAAAACCTGATGTAGAAATCTCCCCAGGTGTTTGCATCACGTTTCTGAATGATGCGAGGTGGCCTTTGGGCGGCCTGACCTTGATCTCCCCTCAGCTTTCCCCGCAGGGGGCGGGTCGCCTCGGGTCGGCCCTCGGCGGGCCTCACCTCGGCTCCCGCGCGCGGGGGAGGTCGAGCAACCCCGCCCTTCCAGGGGGGGGCGCCCTTGCTTTTCCATCGGGCCGCGGGCGGCCTGGGGGAGGGCCTGCAGGGCCTAGGGCCCGCCTCGCATCACGACGTTGGCAGATCTTATCTTCAAGGCGATACGCAAGAAAGTCGACTTGCAGTTCATCGCTGAGGACCCTGAGCTTGCCGAGGTGTGGGCCTCGGACAAGCTGGACAGGGAGGCTGCGTTCTTGAACATGTGCGTTGTCCTCACGGAGCTCGTCCAATTGACTGGGCGACCGCTTGCCGACTTCTGCCTCGCACCTTGCCTGAACTTACGGCCAGTGCAGAATGGTGAGAAACGAATGCCATGGGACGGAGCGCAGCTACTCTTCAACCGGGATCAGCGCGAGGCTTCAGTGGAGATACCGCCTCATCTATGGACGTTCAAGTTCCCGATTGTCTCGCATACGACGGACCGCAGCTCAATCAATTCATCATTGTTGCACTTCCTTATTGCTGAGAAGTACTTGTTCGTTCCTTGGTTCGACCCGCTGCACGCATTGTGGAATGCTTTGAAGAACAGCGCTAAGCGCGTTGGGCCTTGGTCAGGGAGGCCAAAGGGACACGTGTGGAAGAGGGTGTTGAGTTCGTGACGATCTGCAACATGAATTCAGGGCCGTATCGATCAGGACAGTGGTTCGGCCTCAAGAAGGAGAGACACCAGCGTAGGAGGGCAAGCGGCCATCACCCCACGGGAGCGGCGAGGGGGGAGGGGCGGGAACGGAAGGGGCCGAACGACTCACCCGAGTTCGCGCAGGGGCTGGGGGAGCAAGGGGCGTCGGGTGCGAACAGTCATCCAGGGTCAGGGGTGGGGCGTTGGGGGTGGGCCTTCTGGCGCGAAACCGACAATGGAAACCAAACCTTTCGGACGTCAAATCTTAAATCCGCTTGCCTTTCCCCCCCCCCATCCAACCTGGAAGCCCCAGGTGAGTTGTTCGGCGCCCGTCCTCCCCCCCCTCCTCGCCCTCCTCAGTGGGGCGCGTGGGGCGCTTGCCTGCCTAAAGGAGTCCTGCCGTCGGTGGTGCCAGCTCTACAACGAGTCATCGCCAGAGTTCTTGGCGGTGGCGCAGAAGTTCGGCGACGCACTTGGCGTGGACTCTTCGTCTGCATCAGGCCTTGCCGAGATCTTCGGCAGGATGGGCAAGCTCCGCAGTTGCCACGAGGTCGGGCCTCATTTAAAGTTGATGCGCTTCGTGAGCATCAACGACTGCTGGGAGTGGCACAGGAAGGAGCTGCGGGGCCTTCGGGCCGTCCTGAAGTTGATGTCCGACGAGCACGGCAAGGGGGGCGGGCTCTCCACCATGGTCCACGCGGGCACCAGTCGGGGGGCCACGGACGGAGACGTCCAGCAGGAGATTTCGAAGCAGGCGGGCACGGTGAAGAGGGCCTACAGCTTCATCACTGATGACTTGCACAGCGCGCTATCCATCTTTTCGGTGGCGACTAGCTCGCAGCGGCAGGAGTACGGCCACAGGTCGAGCCAGGTCAAGACCATCGCCCAAGGGATGGATTACGACTACAAGCTGCAGACTGGTGCCTGGAAGCTCGAGTTCAGGCAGACGGTCATCACGTGTATGAACGACGTGGCGAAGATCAGGGACGTGGGCTTGCTCGCGACTGGCGACCCGAATGGCCAGCGCGGCGCCGAGGCATTCGAATTCATGATGAGGGTGTTGAAGGAGAGGTACGATTCCATCGCGCCAGAGCTCTTCTGCTATCCAGGGAAGTTTCGGATGGCACTTGGTCGGACTATGAGCTCCCAGGAGAGGCTGAAAGTGAGGCGAGGTATCATCAACTTCGACTGGAGGCTCATCTTGGAGGTGGAGAAGGCGACATTGTCCAGACCAGACGCGCAGCAGCTCGTGGGCGACATATTCTGGTTGAAATGGCCGATCAATCGACTTGCATTTTGCCAGAACGAGCGGGAATTGGGTGCTCCTGGCCTCGACGACATCACCGATGGGTTCATTCGAACTGCGAGTGCCGCCTTGGAGCACTGGCCAGATTCCAAAGGGCCAGAGGACGTTCACCAACATATTCGAGACGAGGGCCGCGCCAAAAGGGAACCTACCATCGGCCCGACTCGCCTGTACCGGGCACAGCAGGAGGGCAACATCGCGGGCTCACGCGGCATGAAAACGTTTCAGTTGAGCGACGAGGATGTGTCCAGGAACATTTGCCATCGCGACCAGCAGGTCTCCGTCGCCAAGGAGTTCCGAGGTGACCAGGATATAGTGCCACATGCACTCCGACGAATACTTGACAGAGGCCACGAGTACAGCTCACCGAATGGACAATCGTATGCAAAGGCGTGCTCAGCATGGTCATGGATTCAGGCATGGGCGAAAATGGGAAGCGATCGTCCAAATCTTTTGAGCTCGTGGCATGGCAGGATGGTCCCAGAGCTAAGTATCTATACTGTTGCATGAAGCCTCTGGTTCGTCTATGGTGGTCGTCAGTCAACAACTCTGGAGTCTATTCGTGCGCGACCTCGACCGTGGCCAGAAAGGCGACGTGAGTTATTTCAGAATGCGGTCCGACGCGGGCGCGTTCCACGACTATTACGTGACCAACCCTACGAACTACAAGGTGGCGAACATCTCCAAGGTGACGTTTCTCGCTGGCGTTGGCAGGGTGCTCTTGGTGTCGGAGGAGCCCATGACGCCGCTGGCGGCGTCGTTGCTCGCAGGCGCGCCCCTGGCCCTGGACCACATGAAGAATATCGCGGACGTGATGGGCTTGCACCTCGACGACGCTGCAACGGCTTCGGCGGGGGCTGCTCGCGAGAAGCTGATTGAATTGACATTCGCAGGATTCCCAGACCTCATCGCGAAGTGCGCAGCCGCCCTCCACAAGCAGGGCGACTTCGGCGCGGAGGAGCTCGGGGATGATTTCATGAACATGCTCGATGAGATCCTGGCCCACGACGCCCAGAATTGCAACGAGATCCAGACGTTCCGCACGGCGTTGAAGCAGCAGAACTTGAAGCGAATGGCCGAGAAGAGGAAAGGGAGGCGCGAGGCCAAGAAGGCCGCCGCGGACGCCAGGGTCACGAAGAAGATCGCCAAGGGCAAGCTGGCCGCTGGGATCGGGGCGAAGCTGGTGATCGCCAAAGCCGCGGCGGCAGGCGCGGCTGGGCCACTAGCCGCAGATCCTGCTGGAGGCCCCGTCGGAGGACTTGCAGGTGCTGGCGGCGCCGCGGCTGGGGCCGCCATAGGCGGTTGCGGCGGCGGCGGCGGCGCGCCGAGCCCAGCGCCGCTCCCGCCTGCGCCGCCTGGCGGCCTTGGCGTTGGCGTTGGCGGCCCCGATGGCAGCGGCGATGCCCCGCCCCTGCCGCCCCCGCCGAAAAAGGCGAAGGTTGGCGGCGCCCATGGCGCACATGGCCAGAAAAAGCCGCGTGCGGAACCGTTCGGGCCGTGGCAGATCGCAGAGATCTGGCAAGGCGGCATCTGCGTCGGATGGGAGGGGCGCTGCCTTGACCATCTCGACCCTGCCAAGCCCAAGTTCACGTGTGTGAAGCACGTCCACATGGGCAAGGGCACGGACAATCGGCCTGCCCTGTCGTACGACACGTGCAGGCGGAGAATGAAGCAGTGGCTGCTGGTCGGACGCGGGATTCCAAAGTCCCATCGCGACCAGCACGTGTTCATGGATGCTAGGGCCAATGACTTGCTGCCCAACCCCGAGGCTGAGCTGGGCGCCGCGGCCGAGGCAGAGCTTCTCAAGCGGGAGCGAGCCGCAACTTAGTGATGTTCGCGGTCATGCCGCAACTTTGCGTATAAGCCGCTGCAAATGCATTCCTCACACGCATCCACATCCTCCCTCCTTGCAGGCTGGTGGTGGGAGGGGAGAGGGCCGAGGGCGGGAGGGGAGAGGGCGAGCCCCTCGAGCCAATCTTGGCTCCTCGCAAACTTACAAGGAACCCTCCGTCGTCGACGGAGACCTAGACGGCACCAAGACGGCACCGAAATGGCTCCAAGATACGGCGCGCTTTCGAAGGGCGTTAGTCGTACTAGCGCCAATCGTCGAAACAACCACCCGCCGGCAATTTCGACACTGACCGTTCCAAGCTTCTCGGGCCCATCTCGGCACCAACCGTTGCAACATATTATCGGGGCCTCTTGGGCCCCATATCGGTGCCATCTCGGAGCCATATCGGTGCCATCACGGTGCGACATCTTCTTGTCACCATGCACGTGCATATGCGTGCCCATCTCGGTGTACTGGGTCGCACAACACATATCGGAGCCGCCTCGGCACCAGCCGCTGCGAACTATTATTCAAGTGGCTTACGCCATTCCACCGACCCCAAGAAGGAGTCAGAGCGTTCGACGATCGTGGAAGTTATCGAAGACGCCCGCGGCGAATCACCGCCGCCCCCTGCCCTTTTGGAAGCGCCTATGTGGCCGAAAGTTGGGCCAGAGCTTGCCCAAACTATCAGACGATGTGTTCCCCGAGACGTTGTGAAAAGCCTTCGGGGAACACATGGGGGAGGAAGAGGAGGGGGGGATCAGGAAAAAGGAGGAGGAGGAGGAGCAGGAGGAGGAAGCCTCTTGGAAGCCTCTTGGGGCACTCTTGGGGCCTCCTGGGAGCTTCCTGGGGACCTCTTGGAGGCCTCCTGGGGGCCTCCTTGGGCCTCTTGGGGGCCTTTGGGGGTTTCTTGGGGGCATCTTTGGGCGTCTTAGGGCGTTCCTGGCCCGTCTGACTCCGTCGGAAGCCGTCTTGGGGGCCTCTCTGGGTCGTCTTGGGGCCCTCTTGGGGCCCTCTTGGGGCACTTCAGGGCCGTCTTGGAAGGCCATCTTGGGCGTCTCGGAAGCCTCTTGGGCCGTCTTGGGGCCCTCTTGGGGCCGTCTTGGGGGCCTCTTGGGCCGTCATGGGGCCATCTTGGAGGCCTCTTGGGCGTTGCCGCAATCGCAGTCGCCGTCGTCATCGTTGACGCCGCTGTGGCCGCCGTCGCCGTCGTTGTCCTCGCCGTCGTCGTCGTCGTCGTCGCCGTAGCCGTCGCCGTCGACGCCGTCGTCGTCGTCGTCGCTGCCGTTGTCGATGTCGTCGCTTCTATCGTCGCCGCCACCGCCGCCGCCGAGGCCGCCGTTGCCGTTGCCGTCGTCTTCGCCGTCGTCGTCACTGTCGTCGTCGCTTGTTGTTGCCGCTGCCGCGGCTGCCGCCGTCGTCGTCGCCTCCTTCCCCCACCGCCATGTTGGCTCAAACCTCGTGGACGCGGGCGTCCATGCTCTGCGCGGTTGACGCCGACATGTCCGTGCCGTTGCACGGGCCGACCCGTACGTGGACAGTGAAGACTAATTTGGGTTGCGCCGCTTCGCCCCGTACTGGGGCGCAAGGCCAACTGTCTAGTACGTTTGCTTGTTGTTTTATGCCAGCGCACCCCGTCATCCGCACTCGCGATGGCGCTGGGCCCGCGCGATGCGCGTGCTTACGCTGCAACGCCGACCCCGAGGGCCTAAACTGTGATATAACGCCACAATCCACATGATCATTCAAGCTGTGGCATGTCTAATGATGCCCATATGTCTGTTTCGGATCTTCCCTTGAATGCTCCGTCTAATCAACATGCGCGTTTTTATTAGTCTCGCCACCCTCATCCTCGACGGTGTTTTTTTCGAAGCACCAGAGCTTTATCTTAAAACACCCAGGGCTTGTTCATACTCAACGCCCCCACTTCCAACCTCCCTCCATCAGCGGGTGGATTAACTACGAGCCCTACTATTACAGCAACTACTACGACTACTACTTCAACTACTACTGCGACGTCAACTACTACTACCACTAATATTCTTACTACTATTGATGCGGCTATTACTACTACTACTACCACTGCTGCTACTACTACTACTACTACTACTACTACTACCTTTACCTTTACCTTTACCTTTACCTTTACCTTTACCTTTACCTTTACCTTTACCTTTACCTTTACTACTACTACTACTACTACTACTACTACTACTACTTCTACTACTACTACTACTACTACTACCACCACCACCACCACTACTACTACTACTACTACTACTACTACTACTACTACTACTACGACTACTACTACTACTACTACTACTACTACTACTACTACTACTACTACTACTACTACGACTACTATTGCTACCACTACTACTGCTACTACCCTACTACTACTACCTACTGCTACTCTACTACTGACATCTACTCGTACTCCTCCTCCTACTATCTAGCTACTACTATTACTAACTATACTAGAGTACAACTGCTTCGAGATACCTTTACTACTACTACTCCTTGACTACTGACTACACTCGTTACTGATACCACCTGACTACATGAAAGAACTCACTACCTACTACTACTACTACTACTACTACTGTTACTCATCCTACCTACTTCGATGACTCCGAGTAACTACTACTATACTACTACTAACTACTACTACTGCTACTACTATCTGCTGCTACTACTGACGCTACTACCCGCCCATCCTCCACTACACTACTTACTGCTGCTGCTAATACTACTACTACTACTACTACTGCTACTACTACTACTACTACTACTACTACTACTACTACTACACCACTACTGCTACCATTACTACTACTACTACTACTACTACTACTACTACTACCACTACTACTACTATTACCACTACTACTACTACTACTACTACTACTACTACTACTACTACTACTACTACTACTACTACTACTAGGGCTGACCGGGGGATGGTGGCCGGGCAGTTCGTCCGTGAGACGACTTAAGGGTGGTGATGGAGGTTTCGCGTTTCCAACGGCTTTAACAACAAAAAGAGAGGTTGTGGGTGAGTGTTTGGGTGTGGGTGTTGGTGTGGGTGCTATGTATGATGTAAGATGATGTAAAATGATGTATGATGATGTATGATGATGTATGGTGGTGTACGGTGATGTTTGATGCTGCACGATGACGTACGATGATACATGATGATGTATGATGATGTATGATAATGTATGATGATGGATGATGGTGTACGATGATGTATGATGTTGTACGATGATGTATGATGGTGTATGATGATGTACGATGATGCATGATGGTGTATGATGACGTATGATGATGCCTGGTGGTGTATGATATTGTTTGATGGTGTATGATGATGTATGATGATGCATGGTGGTGTACGATAATGTATGATGATGCATGAGGTAAGGATTCTGATGATGCATTATGAAATATTGTGTTTGAAGGTGTAATTTGATGTATGATGTATGGCGTACGGTAGTGTATGATGATGTATTATGATGTATGGTGTTTGATGGTGTATTATGATTATGATGTATGATGTTTGATGATGTGTGATGTTGTATGATGTATGGTGTTTGATGATGTATGATGATAGATGACGTATGATGTTTGATGGTGTATGATGTTTGGTGGTGAATGGCGGTTGATCATGAATGGTGTGTGTACAATGTTGTATGATGCATGGTGATGTATGGAGTATGTATACTGTTGTATGATGCATGATGGTACGGTGTATGTATAATGTTGTATGGTGCATGATGATGTATGGTGCATGTATCATGTTGTATGGTGCGTG
Source organism: Prorocentrum cordatum (assembly GCA_963575745.1). NCBI lineage: Eukaryota > Dinophyceae > Prorocentrales > Prorocentraceae > Prorocentrum > Prorocentrum cordatum. Next base: position 146,648 of record CAUYUJ010019983.1, read on the forward strand.
GTGGTGTATAATGTATGTACCATGGTGTATGATGAGTGGTGTTGTATGGTGTATGTACCACGTTGTATGACGCATGATGATAGATGATGTGTGTCGCATGTTGTATGATGTATGATGGTGTATGATGTATGTACCATGCTGTATGACTAATACGACTACTACTACTACTACTACTACTACTACTACTACTACTACTACTACTACTACTACTACTACTACCACTACTACTCAGCATCATCACCTTCATTGCCGTCGCCATCGTCAACGTCGTCACCATTGTAGGCATCATCGTCATCATGGGCATCATCATCCGCAGCAGCATCCGCATCATCAACATCATCATCACGCCCTCGTCCCGTTCGACAGCCTCAATCACAATCATCACGCCCTCGTCGTCCGGCCTCCCAGGAGGCTTCCCAGGAGGCCCTAGAGGCCTGTCAGGAGGCCTAAGAGGTCTCCCAGGAGGCCCCAGAGGCCTCTCAGGAGGCCCAAGAGGCCTCTCAGGAGGCCAAAGAGGCCTTTCAGGATGCCCAAGGGACCTGTCGGGAGGCTCAATAGACCTCACAGGAGGCCCAAGAGGCCTCTCAGGAGGCCCAAGGGCCTTTCAGGAGGCCCCAGAGGCCCCTCAGGAGGCCCAAGAGGCTTCTTTGCAGGTCCAAGAGGCCTCTCAGGAGGCCCAAGAAGCCTTTCAGGAGGCCAAGCAGGCCTCCCAGGAGGCCCAAGAGAGTTCCCAGGAGGCCCAAGAAACTTTTCAGGAAGCCCAAGAGGCTTCTCAGGAGGCCCAAGAGGCGTCTCAGGAGGCCGAATAGGTTTCTCAGGAGGCCCAAGAGGCCTTCCACAAGACCCAAAAGGCCTCCCAGGAGGCCCAAGAGGCCTCCCAGCAGGCCCCCCAGGAGCCCCAAGAGGCCTCTCAGGAGGCCTAAGAGGCCTCTGAGGAGGCCCCAAAGGCCTCTCAGGGGGCCCAAGAGGCCTCTCAGGAGGCCCAAGGGGTTTCCCAAAATGCCCAAAGAGGCCTCAGGAAGCCAAAGAGGCCTCCCGGGAGGCCCAATAGGCCTCACAGGGGGCCCAATAGGCCCCCCAGGAAGCACCAGAGGCCTCCAGGCCTCCCAGGAGGCCCAAGAGGTCTCTCCGGAGGCGCAAGAAACCTCTCGAGAAGCCCAAGAGGCCTCTCAGGAGGCCCAAGGAGCCTCCCAGGACACCAAGAGGCCTCTCAGGAAGCCTAAGACGGCTTCCCAGGAGGCCCCGCACGCCCCGCGCGCCTCGCGCGCCACGCGCGCCGCGCGCGCTACGCGCGTCCCGCGCGCCCCGCGCGCCGCGCGCGCCACGCGCGCCCCGCGCGCCGCGCGCGCCCCGCGCGCCCCGCGCGCCTCGCGAGTCCCGCGAGCGGCGAGCGCCCCGCGCGTCCCGCGCGTTCGGGTCGGGCCGCGCCGCTATCGCGGGCGCGCCCGCGCGCCTCGCGCGCCCCGCGCGCCCCCGCGCGCCCCCCCGCGCCCCCCCCACGCCGCCCCGGCCACCATCCCCCGGTTAGCCCTACTACTACTACTACTACTACTACTACTACTGCTACTACTACTACTACTACTACTACTACTACTACTACTACTACTACTACTGCCACCACTACTACTACTACTAGACTAACTACTACTTACTACACGAACCTATCGACTACTACTACTACCTACTACTACACTACTAACTCCTAACTACTACTACTACTACTACTACTACTACAACTACTACTACTACTACTGCTACTGCTACAACTACTAATGTCACTATTACTATCACTGCGACAGCTACTACTACTACTACTACTACTACTACTACTACCACCACGAATACCACCACCACTATTACTACTACTACTACTACTACTACTACTACTACTACTACTACTACTACTACTACGACTACTACTACTACTACTGCTGCTACTACTACTACTACTACTACTACTAGCTACTACTACTACTACTACTACTACTACTACTACTACTACTACTACTACTACTACTACTACTACTACTGCTACTGCTGCTACTACTACTACTACTACTACTACTACGACTACGACTACTACTACTGCTACTACTACTACTACTACTACTCTACTAACTACTACTATACTACTACTACTGACTACTACTACTCCTACGACCACTAACAAGTACTAACTCTACATACAACTCTACTACTACCACTACTAACTACTACAACTACACAACTACGAACGACGACAAATGCCGATGACCTACGGCTACTACAACGATTACTAACTACTGATGCTACCACTACTACAACACACAACGATCGCCACAACTACTACTACTACTACTACTAATTACTACTACTACTACTACTACTACTACTACTACTACTGCTACTACTACTACTACTACTACTACTACTACTACTACTACTACTACTACTACTACTACTACTACTACGACTACGACTACGACTACGACTACGACTACGACTACGACTACGACTACGACTACGACTACGACTACTACTACTACTACTACTACTACTACTACTACTACTACTACTACTACTACTACTACTACTGCGACTAGGGCTACACGCACAGTCACGCGGATTGGAGAGGGTACGCGAGAGGACACGAGACCGTTCACATTGCCGGTGGAACATAAAAGGGCCTGGGTCGCAAAACACAGGACACAAGGGTACCCTTGTTTGAGCAGGGCCGAACTACGAATCAAAGTCTACGCTCTACTATAGTCTGTGTTGCCAGGTTCGAATGACTACTAAAAGGTAAGGGTTCGGGTCAGGATTCGGAGACGCGCGCGGAAAAAAGGGGCATCCTTTTTGACTTGCCTTCTTACAAAGGCCCATGAACAAAATGGAGCGCGTCCGGATTCCATGGAGAACCGTTGTTTTGTACTGACGATCAGAAGGAAGCCATACAGAAAATATAACGCCTCGGGATTCCATTGGAAAAGAAGCAAACGGACCCCCTCCAAGTTCCAGACAAAAAACCACATGTTTCGTATTAGTGACGAAAGAATTCCATAAGAGAAATTGAGCGTCTCTGGATTTTGTAGCAAACCATAAGTTTGTATTGAATGTCAAAAGGAATCCAGCAGGCAAATCGATCGCCTTTGGATTCCAGATAGTGAGCCATTGTTGTTTTTGTTGGGGGGATTTCAAAAGGAAGGCATCAGGGAAAAAGAACGCCTCGGAATTCTAAAGAAAACGACTTGTTTAGTATCGACTATCAAAATAGCCTGGCGAAAGACCCAATCATATGCAGTTGTGAGTACCGCAGTTGTGAATATCTTCTTCGGTGGCGCTCCCTATTGGGCCACGAAACGCTGTACTTGGTGGGCGAAACGCAGAGAGCAAGGGCCGTGTTGGGTGGTGGCGGACGCATGCGGGCGGTGCCACTGGGACCTTCCGCGGAGCTCCCTATGGGGCCACGAAGCGCTGTACTGGGTGGGCGAAACGAAAGGAGCAATGGCTGTGCTGGGTGATGGCGGACGCATGCGGGCGGTGCCACTGGGACCTTCGGTGGAATCCCCTATGGGGCCACGAAACGCTGTACTGGGTGGGTGAAACGCAGGGAACAACGACCGTGTTGGGTGGTGGCGGACGCATGCGGGCGGTGCCATTGGGACCTTTCCGTGGAGCTCCCTATGGGGCCACGAAGCGCTGTACTGGGTGGGTGAAACGCAAGGAGCAAAGACTGTGCTGGGTGGTGGCGGACGCATGCGGGCGGTGCCACTGGGACCTTCCGTGGGGTTCCCCATGGGGCCCCGAAGCGCTGTACTGGGTTGGTGAAACGCAAGGAGCAAGGGCTCTGCTGGGTGATGGCGGACGCATGCGGGCGGTGCCACTGGGACCTTCGGTGGAATCCCCTATGGGGCCACGAAGCGCTGTACTGGGTGGGTGAAACGCGGGGAACAAGGGCTGTGCTGGGTGGTGGCGGACGCACGCGGGCGGTGCCACTGAGACCTTCGGTGGAGCTCCCTATGGGGCCGCGAAGCGCTGTACTGGGTGGGTGAAACGCAGGGAGCAAAGGCTGCGCTGGGTGGTGGCGGACGCACTCGGGCGGTCCCATTGGGACCTTCGGTGGAGTCCCTTTTATGGGGCCACGAAGCGCTGTACTGGGTGGGCGGAACGCAGGGAGCAATGGCTCTACTGGGTGGTGGCGGACGCATGCGGGCGGTGCCGCTGGGACCTTCGGTGGAGCCCCCTATGGGGCCACGACACGCTGTA